>CM076969.1:385412-452912 GCA_039105355.1 Benthosema pterotum | reverse complement strand
CTGATTGGTTCCCTCTGTACTGCATGTGTTCTGATTGGCCCCCTGATCATCTCCTTCCCATGCTGGGACACAGTATTCATTCACATCATATTGTTAAAGGAACACTTTTCAATGTATCTTTGATTCTTCATATAATACAGTGTAAGTCCTAATACCAATAGGAGGTTTCTGACAGTTCAGAAACCAGAACTAACATTAATGTTTGATTTATAATATAAGAAGGTAGTGTATTGATGTTTAGAAAAATGTGTTGTGTTTAACATTGTTGTTGTTGTTGTTGTTGTTGGTGTGTGTGTGTGTGTGTGTGTGTGTGTGTGTGTGTGTGTGTGTGTGTGTGTGTGTGTGTGTGTGTGTGTGTGTGTGTGTGTGTGTGTGTGTGCGTGCGTGCGTGCGTGCGTGCGTGTGTGCGTGTGTGCGCGTATAGAAACAGAACGTGTCACTACAGGAACATAGTGAACGCTGATGGAAGTGTTTCTCCTGCTCTGAGACTCTGTAACAACTTCTGGAAACGTCATGTATGTTTATAATGACCTGTCAATCATTACACTGACCTGTCAATCATTACACTGACCTGTCAATCATTACACTGACCTGTCAATCATTACACTGACCTGTCAATCATTATGCTTCAACACTGACCTGTCAATCATTACACTGACCTGTCAATCATTACACTGACCTGTCAATCATTACGCTGACCTGTCAATCATTACACTGACCTGTCAATCATTACACTGACCTGTCAATCATTATGCTTCAACACTGACCTGTCAATCACTACACTGACCTGTCAATCATTACACTGACCTGTCAACCATTACGCTGACCTGTCAATCATTACACTGACCTGTCAATCATTACACTGACCTGTCAATCATTACACTGACCTGTCAATCATTACACTGACCTGTCAATCATTACGCTGACCTGTCAATCATTACACTGACCTGTCAATCATTACACTGACCTGTCAATCATTATGCTTCAACACTGACCTGTCAATCACTACACTGACCTGTCAATCATTACACTGACCTGTCAATCATTACGCTGACCTGTCAATCATTACACTGACCTGTCAATCATTACACTGACCTGTCAATCACTACACTGACCTGTCAATCATTACACTGACCTGTCAATCATTACGCTGACCTGTCAATCATTACGCTGACCTGTCAATCATTACGCTGACCTGTCAATCATATCGTTGAACAGAGCCCCAACGTGAGGTCATCGCAGGACATTGATGACCTCATCCTAGGGATGACATCACAGATCAGTGAGAGAGAAGACAATGTGGTGGTGGAGGACCTCAGAGGTGAGAACCCTAACCCTAACCCTGACCCTGACCTCAGAGGTGAGAACCCTAACCCTAACCCTAACCCTGACCTCAGAGGTGAGAACCCTAACCCTAACCCTAACCCTGACCTCAGAGGTGAGAACCCTAACCCTAACCCTAACCCTGACCCTGACCTCAGAGGTGAGAACCCTAACCCTAACCCTAACCCTGACCCTGACCTCAGAGGTGAGAACCCTAACCCTAACCCTGACCCTGACCTCTGAGGTGAGAACCCTAACCCTAACCCTAACCCTGACCTCAGAGGTGAGGACTGTTCATACTTTGATTTTCAGCGATCACCGCGACCACCGTTGTCTACAACATGGATTTTCAACCTTTTTCATACCAGGGACCACCATTTATTCAGAATTTCAGCCACGGTCCACCATTTGAGATCAGTTTAGCCCCACAGACCCCAAATCTAAAGATTTCTTTTGCTTTTGTCCATCTTCTAGTTGTGTAGACTTGGGCTAATTCAGATGACTAGACATGAGGCCCGCTGCGCGGGCCTCACGCCTAGGGTCCGCGCCATTAGGGCAACAGGCGACTTGCGTTCACCCCAATTTTGAAAATGTTCATTTTTTTGGACACTTTGCAACACTGCATCTTTCGTCATAGGCAATGTAATTTTGGTCATACTAAGAGGAATTCTAATAGTTGTGAGTAACATGAAATTCTTACAAAAGATTACGATCATGAACAGGGAGGTATATAATGCAGCAGTAATGAGGATACATGGAATATGGATGGGGACAGTGGTAATACATGTATAGGCAAAGGTCTGTGCAACATAAACCCTAACAAAGAATAAGACATAGTTGGAACTGTTTGTATAGCAGTGGACTCAAGTGAAAATTGGAAACGCCAATGTACAGGTATAAGGCAGAGGGCAGTGTGTTTGTGCCTTTACAATGTGGTGATAGTTGGACATGCACCATATGACATTACACAGTCACACACATCAATGGTGGCATCCTATAGTATGGCCCCGTAGTTGAGGGATACCCAGGGTGCGTTCGGAAATACACCCTAAACGCACCTGGTGTATTTGGGGCATTTGGTGCACGCACTGAGCAACCCTACGCTGGAGACGGGGTTGGCCGGTGTGGAAGGTATGATTGTGTCACAGCTGTGTCTCGAGCGCTGCCGTTCAATGAAAAGCAATGCAAATGTTGTGAGCTAGGAAGCTAGGCTATGGCTAAGCACTGTACTGTGGTCCCCCAACTTTTCCATGTCTGTCAAGGACCTGCACATTTATCAAATAAATGCATGTGGACCCCCATTTGAAAATACTTTCCAGGGGGACCCCCATAAGAGAGGATTTATATGGCTCTGGCAGTGATTCTCACCATTTTTGAGTGAGGTGTGTTGTCGGTTTTTACTGCTCGTTCGTAAATCAGGCTCACTCAACGCACTCGGTGAGGTCTCCGCCCACTAACCCAAATCAACTCAATGCACTCGCAGTTTGTATTTCCGAACATACCCCCAGTGTCGTAGTGGGACTTAGAAGTGGGGGGAAGCCTCTTAAGACATGTGCCACGCGCACATGCATTTGTGTGTACCTGCGCAATGCAAACATACACACTATTAAAAAGACACAGATACACAATATGCTGCACACAGTATAACATATTGAGAAATATGGTTTACAATGCTAATTGTATCAATAAAAGTAAATGTCCAAAAAACATCTTTCCCCAAAAAATATTCTAGATGTGAGAGAAGGGGGGCGCCGTCCCCCGCATCCCCCCTCCATTACACCCCTGGGGATACCTAAAGTTGAGATAGTGATAGGAACCAAATGGGCCCTTGGGTCTGTAACTCAGTGTACAAATGGAACCAAATGGACCCGCTAGAGGTCCATCAGAGTTACATTAACAGTGGTTGCACAATATAAATTGAGGGTCACAGAAAGAGAATTGGCATTAAATTGGGTGTGTGTGTGTAGGCAAATTCATGTCAACTGGGGGTCCTTGCAATTAAAATGAACACTGCAAGAGCTTTAAAATGTTCTCTTATAGGGACCATTGTGGGGGTCTGTGTAGCCTAATTCATGTTAAACTGGGGGTCCTTGCGATTAAAATGAAGACTGGGAGAGTTCTAAAATGCTCTCTTATACGGTCCATTGGGGGGTCCTTGGAATGTAAATGTTTGTATGTTGTCATGAAATGTAGCTACTATCCAACTAAACGTATATATTATGATTACTACTGCTATGCAAAGATATTAATACACACAGTCATGGGCGGCGTGGCCATCGGGACCACCGGGACTTTTCCCGGTGGCCTGCGCCACCTAGTGGCCTGGACAGGGTACAAAATTTTTTTTTTTTTTTTTTTTTTTTTTTTTTTTTTTTTTTTTGAAACCTCCAGGGCAGGCCAGCGCGACAGGCCCAGGCCAGCCCAGGCCAGGCAAACTAGTGTTTCTCCTTCCAAAAATAAAAGGTGTTCTAGTACTACAGAGTTTAGTTAAACAGTGTGAGTGACTGAGTGTAACCTGATACCCTGCACCAGTGCACCTGCATGCGCCGGACTGGAGAGAGCGAGTTAGCGAGAGGCTCCCAGCTGGCCTGGGATCCAGGGGCGTAGCTACGGGTGGGCTGGGGTGGGCCACTGCCCACCTAAATAGAGAGCTGGCCCACCCATTGAAAACATGACTAAGAACTTGAGAAAACAAAGGACAAAGACCAGAGAGCCTCTAGAGAGAGCTTGAGAGGTCTAGACTCACTGTAGTTACAGTATAATGGGTGATTTGCGGGCACTAATCACCCAGTATAATGCAAATGGAGCTTTTCATTCACCCTTTGTTTGTAAACCTGCCAGATCGTTATCATTTGGCAGGTATCAAAACAATAGCGCTTGTTTCTGTGGGGGACTTTCACAAGGATTTTTCAAAAGTTAACTCTGGTCTGTTCTCCTGAAAGAAAATCTGTCATGATCAGCAGACACATTGGTAACTAATTTATAAATGGCTGTGATTCAATAGTGAACAGCTGAAATCTATTTGATAATGATTGTGCTAATGAAACAAAACACTGTGTTGGTGACAGGATTATTATTTCATGTTTCATGACATTAATTCAACCATTGTACAGTAAAGGTTATATAAACTGAAATATAACCGTATATGGCAATAATAGCAATAAATAGATTTCTTGCACGTGCA
The DNA here is from genome assembly GCA_039105355.1 of Benthosema pterotum. Taxonomy (NCBI): domain Eukaryota; kingdom Metazoa; phylum Chordata; class Actinopteri; order Myctophiformes; family Myctophidae; genus Benthosema; species Benthosema pterotum. Next base: position 448,405 of record CM076969.1, on the reverse strand, counting down.
AATTTGCGGCCATCACGCACGCAGCATGCCCACTCTGAATAGCTCATGCCCACCCTGAATTGAGTTTCTGGCTACGCCACTGCTGGGATCAGTGGGGGACACACCCCCTGCCAGCCCCCTTCTTGTGTGTGTGGTGGCCAGTGTTGCCAACTGCCAAAATCCAAAATGCACTAGTGGCATTTCCAAAATGCACTAGAATGCGCCAGATGCTTGCCTGGAAGGTGTGTAGACTTGGGATAATTCACATGAGGAATATTTTTAACTCTTGAGACTTGAGTGTGAAAATGAAACCAAATGGACCCGCAAGGGACCAGTTGGCAACACTGGTGGTGACCAGTGTTAGGACATGTGCACTACCTAACTTAATATATTACCAACCAAAATTCAGTAACTTGTAATATAAATACATTACTTAACAAAAAATGAATACATTATACTTTTCTTTCTGCCATTACTGCACTACTTTCTATATTACTTTCTGTCAATATGTCTCACTGCAAGTGTTCATGTGAAATTATCTCGACATCTGCAGAAGTTAAATAATTACTTATTTTCTATAATTTCTCAAATTATTTACTGGCTTCCATGAATTCAAGGAATACATTTAACTCCTTTTTCAAGTTGATCTCAAATGGATTTGGCTAGATGGTGTTTGCTTTATTGTAGGTATGCCACTGGCCTACACAATATTTTATTAATAGTGATACTAAATATTTTGTAAAACATTTTTAAAGTAATATGTAATAGTAATATTAGTTCGTTTGAAAATAAACCTTTGAAGGCACAGTAGCTTTGTCATGCTTCGACTTTTGCGAGGTGAGGTGGGGGGGGTGGGGGGGGGGGGGTGGCCTGGCCAATGGCAAAGTCCAGATGGCCTGGCCAGCCCCACTCCGCCCCTGCACACAGTCACACACTGCGCGCGTGGTTAATAATATGATGCATGCAATTAAAAAGAGACATTGTTGTTGTGCAGATCGACAGTGTAAATGTTAATATACGCGGACAGCGCGTACGTGCGTGCATGTGCAACATGTTGCATGTGAAACAATGTGGAAAGAATCGTGAGGTTTTTGTGTTTTGGCAAGCAATTTACAATGGCTTGTTGGTTTCTGTGTCTGTAGCGACTGAGACGCTAACGCTGAGCGAGACGCTGTGTGGTTTTCGGTGTGGTGTTGTGATCCGTGTGTCATCATCGGCGTGGTGCTGGTTGTAGGACAGGCAGCCCAGCCGTGTCCATAGCGCTGCGTTAGTCGTATATATCCAACACTAAGAGCAGCGGCTGTAAGATGCATCCGCTTGGTTTTTGCGGCTACCAGAAAGAGCAAGTAACGTCCATCTTCTGCAGGGCGTGTTGTTGATTATAAGAGAAATGGTGAGGAGTTTCATCGCATCGAGCACATGAGCAGCACTACGTAAAGTTGTATGGACTGGCTAGCAAAGCCAGAAGGGGGTTGGGTCTGCGTGCGGAGGCAGAATCATAAGCACAGTGTGCAGTGTTGCCAACTTGGCGCATTTGTCGCTATATTTAGCTTCGTTCCTAGAAAGGACCATTGGTAACCAAATGGACCCTTTCGGGTCCGTTTAGTTTCATTTTACACTCTCAAGAGTTAAATCATATTTGCTTTTTTCTTGTGAGTTGGGGCAAAATTGGTTGGCGCCAGAGATAAAACCCTTGTTTTTCACCATTTTTACTGCTATGATAGAAAGGACCATTGGTAACCAAATGGACCCTTTCGGGTCTGTTTGGTTTTCATTTTACACTCTCAAGAGTTTAATCATATTTAACCATCTGAATTACCTAATTTTCAATAATCTACAGATTTAGAAAACGTAGAAGAATTGCTATTTTGATGAACATTTTGTCAGTTATTTCTCCTAAATTAGGCTGAGAGACTAATCTCATCAAGGGGTGGTCCTCCGTGCCTAAAATGCAGAATAAACAGTGGGCCCTGGTATGAAAATGGTTCAAAATCCAATGCTCTACCGCAGTGGTTTTCAACCTTTTTCATCCCAGGGCCCACCATTTATTTAGAATTTGAACCACGGACCACCATTTGAGGACACTACGGGGCCCCACAGACCCCATACGTGAAGATTTCTTTTGCTTCTCTCCATGACCATTAGGCTAATCTTCTAATTGTGGTGTAGATTTGGACTAATTCACATGATGAATATTTTAACTCCTGAGAGTGTAAAAAAGAAACCAAATGGACCCGCAAGGGTCCATTTTTGGTTTCAATTTTACGTTACGTTCTCAAGAGTTACATCTGGTTAAACTACTTAGCTGGGGACCACCTGGAACCCTCTCAAGGACCACCCCTGCTCTACCGCATTCTAGTGCATTTTGGATTTTGGCGGTTGGCAACACTGATTTTGACGTCACAGTGGCTTAGTCCGAGAGGAATGGAGCCAATTTCTGTAGTCCGGGAGTGTGACACTGCACCAAAATTATTTTCATATAAATGGACAGTGTACAGTAAATATGGCAGTTGCATGGATGAAATATAGCCTATGCTGTGAAGACAACAGTGCTGGAGGTGTTGTGCATGGTTAGATCCATGCAAACATTGTAGTTTTTTAGGAGAAGCCCCACAAAGGCGAACGGATAAACGGGCAGGGCCGCTCTCGCATTGTAGTAGCAAGATGAATATTTTAACTCTTGAGAGACCAAATGGACCCTTGCGGGTCCATTTGGTTTCATTTTTACATTCTCAAGAGTTACATCTGGTTAACCAACTTAGCTGGGGACCACCTGGAACCCTCTCGAGGACCACTGTTGGTCCCCTGACCACCTGTTGAAAACCCCTGGTCTACTGTAAACAGCGCTCTGTCCAGACCTCTCTGAGTTTACTAAACCACCGCTCTGTCCAGACCTCTCTGAGTTTACTAAACCACTGCTCTGTCCAGACCTCTCTGAGTTTACTAAACCACTGCTCTGTCCAGACCTCCTCTCTGAGTTTACTAAACCACTGCTCTGTCCAGACCTCTCTGAGTTTACTAAACCACTGCTCTGTCCAGACCTCTCTGAGTTTACTAAACCACCGCTCTGTCCAGACCTCTCTGAGTTTACTAAACCACTGCTCTGTCCAGACCTCTCTGAGTTTACTAAACCACTGCTCTGTCCAGACCTCCTCTCTGAGTTTACTAAACCACTGCTCTGTCCAGACCTCTCTGAGTTTACTAAACCACTGCTCTGTCCAGACCTCCTCTCTGAGTTTACTAAACCACTGCTCTGTCCAGACCTCCTCTCTGAGTTTACTAAACCACTGCTCTGTCCAGACCTCTCTGAGTTTACTAAACCACTGCTCTGTCCAGACCTCTCTGAGTTTACTAAACCACTGCTCTGTCCAGACCTCCTCTCTGAGTTTACTAAACCACTGCTCTGTCCAGACCTCTCTGAGTTTACTAAACCACTGCTCTGTCCAGACCTCCTCTCTGAGTTTACTAAACCACTGCTCTGTCCAGACCTCCTCTCTGAGTTTACTAAACCACCGCTCTGTCCAGACCTCCTCTCTGAGTTTACTAAACCACCGCAGCACTGCTCACTGGGAACGCCCACCAAATACAGCTAAACCAATCACATTGGACGGGAGCCGCCGGGCATTGTTGATTGGTCCAGAAGTTTGGAGCACCGTCTACTTGTTTTTAACAACTAGAGACATAAAACAAATAAAAATAAAAGCCACAACACACCACAGTGACAGGCTGGAGGAGAAGGAAGGAAAGAAAGGAATTTAATGATAGAGACAATGATATAAATAGAATAGGAAAATATAGCTGCAAGCAGCGATAAGATGGGACCAAGCAAGCAGCTAAGGCAAAGAGAACAATATGCGCAAATAAGTCATAGAAACATGGAAGAAATACATCATGTAATCGTGGGAGCAGGGCAGGGTTCTTTGAGACTCACACTTTGTATTGTCAGTAGTGGGACTTGAAATAATATGCTTACGGTAATTGTTGTTAACAATGGAACAACCCATAAGTCGGCATCAAGCAGTAAGCAATATGAACCATATGCACAATTAAGCAATCCGAGGGTGAAGCTTAGTGGGCAAAGTGACACAAGTGTTTCCCATGAGTCAGGAGTATGTGGAAACAAGTTCCACATGCTTATTCCTCTCACACAATCTGGAGCAATGTACTTGCTCCAGTGTTGCCAGAGAGTAAGAATTTAAGAAGAATAAGCAGAGTAAAGGCCCTGCTACACTAGCAATATTTTGATCAATATCAACTAGCAATGTCAACATCAACGAGGCAACATGATGAGACACATGGCAACAGGCAACACCTCACGTTAAAAGGGGAATTCCACCCATTTTATAGCGGGTCCATTTGGTTCCATTTGTACACTCTCAGGAAAAAGAAGCCTTAGTTTGCATTGAATCATTTTCACCCAACTGCCACCCAACTCAAAATGTTCATTTAGCGAAATAGAAGTTACAAAATCCCTGTCTTTATCCACCGCCGTGAAGCAGCAGCAGCCATGGTTTCAGAAAAGTTTATCTATGGGAGTCTATAGGAGAAAGGATCAGGTGACGCCAAGGAGGGCTGTGATTGGAGGATTCTGAAATGTTGACCAGTAGAGGGCGCTAAAAAACTGACTTTTCTGAACAACCAGGAGTTGATCATTTTCTATAGAAAGGTGGAAAGTTAACGTTGATAGTTGACGTTGCTTGTTGATGTTGTTCAAAACATTGCTAGGTGTATCAGGGCCCGAAGAATTTTACAGACTACATTAGGTTGTTGGTTCTACTCCCTACAGACTACATTAGGTTGTTGGTTCTACTCCCTACAGACTACATTACATTAGGTTGTTGGTTCTACTCCATACAGACTACATTACATTGGGTTGTTGGTTCTACTCTCTACAGACTACATTAAGGTTGTTGGTTCTATTACAGACTACATTAGGCTGTTGGTTCTACTCCCTACAGACTACATTACATTAAGGTTGTTGGTTCTACTCCCTACAGACTGCATTAGGTTGTTGGTTCCACTCTCTACAGACTACATTACATTAGGTTGTTGGTTCTATTACAGACTACGTTAAGGTTGTTGCTTCTATTACAGACTACAGTAAGGTTGTTGGTTCTATTACAGACTACGTTAAGGTTGTTGGTTCTATTACAGACTACGTTAAGGTTGTTGCTTCTATTACAGACTACATTAGGTTGTTGGTTCTATGACAGACTACATTAGGTTGTTGGTTCTATGACAGACTACATTAGGTTGTTGGTTCTATTACAGACTACATTAGGTTGTTGGTTCTATGACAGACTACATTAGGTTGTTGGTTCTACTCTCTACAGACTACATTAAGGTTGTTGGTTCTATTACAGACTATCTTAAGGTTGTTGGTTCTACTCCCTCCAGACTACATTAAGGTTGTTGGTTCTAATCCCTCCAGACTACATTACATTAGGTTGTTGGTTCTATTACAGACTACATTAGGTTGTTGGTTCTATTACAGACTACATTACATTAGGTTGTTGGTTCTACTCCCTACAGACTACATGTATGGTCCGCTGCGGTTCTCCCGCTCAGACCTGGTAGCGCTGACGGTCCAGAGGGGGCGGGACTTCGGTCTGTCCAGCTACGGTGAGGTCAGACGGACCCTCGGCCTGCCAGAGGTCACGACCTTCCAGGAGATCAACCCTGAGCTGAACGCCACTGACCCACAGGTACTGACCCACACTACTGACCCACACTACTGACCACACTACTGACCCACACTACTGACCTACTGACCCACACTACTGACCCACACTACTGACCCACACTACTGACCCACACTACTGACCTACTGACCCACACTACTGACCACACTACTGACCCACACTACTGACCTACTGACCCACACTACTGACCCACACTACTGACCCACAGGTACTGACCTACACTACTGACCCACACTGCTGACCCACACTACTGACCCACACTACTGACCTACACTACTGACCTGCTGACCCACACTGCTGACCCACACTACTGACCTACACTACTGACCCACACTACTGACCCACAGGTACTGACCCACACTACTGACCTACTGACCCACACTACTGACCCACACTACTGACCCACACTACTGACCTACTGACCCACACTGCTGACCCACACTACTGACCTACACTACTGACCTACACTACTGACCTACTGACCCACACTACTGACCCACACTACTGACCTACTGACGCACACTACTGACCTACACTACTGACCTACACTACTGACCCACACTACTGACCTACACTACTGACCCACACTACTGACCCACACTACTGACCCACACTACTGACCTACACTACTGACCTACTGACCCACACTGCTGACCCACACTACTGACCCACACTACTGACCTACACTACTGACCTACTGACCCACACTACTGACCCACACTACTGACCTACTGACCCACACTACTGACCCACACTACTGACCCACACTACTGACCTACACTACTGACCTACTGACCCACACTACTGACCCACACTACTGACCCACACTACTGTCCCACACTACTGACCTACTGACCCACACTACTGACCCACACTACTGACCCACACTACTGACCCACACTACTGACCCACACTACTGACCTACACTACTGACCTACTGACCCACACTACTGACCCACACTACTGACCCACACTACTGACCTACACTACTGACCCACACTACTGACCCACACTACTGACCTACTGACCCACACTACTGACCCACACTACTGACCCACACTACTGACCTACACTACTGACCCACACTACTGACCCACACTACTGTCCCACACTACTGACCTACTGACCCACACTGCTGACCCACACTACTGACCTACACTACTGACCCACACTACTGACCCACAGGTACTGACCCACACTACTGACCTACTGACCCACACTACTGACCCACACTACTGACCCACACTACTGACCTACTGACCCACACTACTGACCCACACTACTGACCCACACTACTGACCTACTGACCCACACTACTGACCCACACTACTGACCCACACTACTGACCCACACTACTGACCTACACTACTGACCCACACTACTGACCTACTGACCCACACTACTGACCCACACTACTGACCCACACTACTGACCTACACTACTGACCTACTGACCCACACTACTGACCTACACTACTGACCCACACTACTGTCCCACACTACTGACCTACTGACCCACACTACTGACCCACACTACTGACCTACTGACGCACACTACTGACCCACACTACTGACCCACACTACTGACCCACACTACTGACCTACACTACTGGCCCACACTACTGACCCACACTACTGACCCACACTACTGACCCACACTACTGACCTACTGACCCACACTACTGACCCACACTACTGACCTACTGACCCACACTACTGACCTACACTACTGACCTACTGACCCACACTACTGACCTACACTACTGACCCACACTACTGACCCACACTACTGACCTACACTACTGACCCACACTACTGACCCACACTACTGACCCACACTACTGACCCACACTACTGACCTACTGACCCACACTACTGACCCACACTACTGACCTACACTACTGACCTACTGACCCACACTACTGACCTACACTACTGACCCACACTACTGACCCACACTACTGTCCCACACTACTGACCTACTGACCCACACTACTGACCCACACTACTGACCCACACTACTGACCCACAGGTACTGTTCTGCTTTCATGGAAAAAGTAAATGTTTTACACTCTCTGTAAAATTGATTATAGTAGAAGATTTAAGACCAAAAATTTCACTGTTAACTTCATCCAAAGATACGAGCTGCATCGCCTCTGTTTAAATTGTTTAAATTTATGTTTAAATGTTTTAGTTTCTTATTGTTTCCCAGTTATTCAGAGATGTGTCAGATCTAGTGTTTTATTGTTTCCTATAGCTATTCAGAGATGTGTCAGATCTAGTGTTTTATTGTTTCCTATAGCTATTCAGAGATGTGTCAGATCTAGTGTTTTATTGTTTCCTATAGTTATTCAGAGATGTGTCAGATCTAGTGTTTTATTGTTTCCTATAGTTATTCAGAGATGTGTCAGATCTAGTGTTTTATTGTTTCCTATAGTTATTCAGAGATGTGTCAGATCTAGTGTTTTATTGTTTCCTATAGTTATTCAGAGATGTGTCAGATCTAGTGTTTTATTGTTTCCTATAGTTATTCAGAGATGTGTCAGATCTAGTGTTTTATCAGAGATGTGTCAGATCTAGTGTTTTATTGTTTCCCAGTTATTCAGAGATGTGTCAGATCTAGTGTTTTATTGTTTCCCAGTTATTCAGAGATCTGTCAGACCTCTATGGAGGAGACGTGTCCAACCTGGAGCTGTTTCCAGGAGGTCTTCTGGAGGCCTCAGATGGACCCGGTCTGGTCTTCTCTTCCATCATTATGGACCAGATGGAACGCATCAGGAACGGAGACCGCTTCTGGTTTGAAAACTCACACAACGGGTAAGACAACGGGTAACCTATACCTTAACATTTATATTTATAAGACAACGGGTAACCTATAGACGCCTTTACAGACGACGTCACACGAGTAAACACCAGTATGCGCGTGCAAACTGGCTGCAGAAGAACCCTGCCTCTCATAACATGCAATAGAAAAGTTCCAACTTCACCCACTTGTTAAAAACGCACCATCAAACTTTCAAATGCTGTTTTTATCCCAATATGGAAGAAAAAAAATATTAGGATTGTTATTGTGTTCTCTCGCCCTTGAAATATATAATCCTCGGCTTCTGTTGTGCTTCAACAATAATAGCAATTCAAAACAGTTTTCCTCAAAACCACTCCTCCAGTCGCTGTCATAAGAACGAGAGGTGCGCTCAACATGATCACGGCAGCTCAGTCTGTTTGTGTCATAACCTTATAGACAGAGTATAGACAGAGTTACGCAAACTCCGTTCACTTCATGAGGCTAGTCTAATGGCGGCTCCTCTAGCATACAGTCATAGATAATGGGGACAAGGACAACAAATAGGGACACATCTTTTTTTTAATTTTACTGTAGATCGTTTTGCAGTAATTTAGTTGTTACTTGTTACTGTAATACTTTGAAACAGCTGACATGTTTCGCACAATATATTTCAAGTCCAGCTTGTCCCTCTTTCAGTCTGCATGGGGCATGAACAGCAGCTTTAGCCATTGACATACATACATATAGTACTCTAAGGCTTGAGCGCTCAGTTTCTTACCCCTCAATGTCGCAACTCTTTTACTAGATGGCTGCATCCCATGCGCACCTGCAACTCACCTGTGTAATTTATGCTTCGTCGTGTGACGGTATCGCATACGCAGACGTCTAAGCTCACAACAGTCACGTCCATGACGCGATGTGAGCTTGTATATCAGCGGTTCTCTGTGCGCAGTACTGTTGCACAACGAAGTATAAACGTATCCTAGGGTGCACCTCTCTAGCCAACACACAAGAGGAGGTTGAATGAAGTGAAACCAACGCTCCCCAAAACAACATGTTTGGAGATCTGTTGGGAATTGATTACATGAAACGGTCACCTGTGCATCCAGTCCCAATGTTTGTAAACAAATAATTGGTCTATACCTTAACATTTATATTTATAAGACAACGGGTAACCTATACCTTAACATTCATATTTATAAGACAACGGGTAACCTATACCTTAACATTTATATTTATAAGACAACGGGTAACCTATGCCTTAACATTTATATTTATAAATGTTAAGACGCATAATCACATCTTTATAATGTAACACACAGAACAGGTAGGACTCTTTATAATGTAACACACAGAACAGGTAGGACTCTTTATAATGTAACACCCAGAACAGGTAGGACTCTTTATAATGTAACACCCAGAACAGGTTCAAGGTGTTTTATTTGCCACACAAATGTTGTTTACAGTGTTAGTGTTGTTCTTTACAGAGTGTTGTTGTTTACAGAGTGTTGTTGTTTACATTGTGTTGTTGTTTACAGAGTGTTGTTGTTTACAGGTTGTTTACAGAGTGTTGTTGTTTACAGAGTGTTGTTGTTTAAAGGTTGTTGTTGTTTACTGTGTTGTTGTTTACAGGTTGTTTACAGAGTGTTGTTCTTTACAGAGTGTTGTTGTTTACATTGTGTTGTTGTTTACAGAGTGTTGTTGTTTACAGGTTGTTTACAGAGTGTTGTTGTTGTTGTTTACAGAGTGTTGTTGTTGTTGTTTAGAGTGTTGTTGTTGTTTACAGAGTGTTGTTGTTGTTGTTTACAGAGTGTTGTTGTTGTTTACAGAGTGTTGTTGTTGTTGTTTACAGAGTGTTGTTGTTGTTGTTGTTTACAGAGTGTTGTTTAAAGGTTGTTGTTGTTTACATAGTGTTGTTGTTTACAGTGTTGTTTACTGTGTTGTTGTTTACAGGTTGTTTACAGAGTGTTTACAGAGTGTTGTTGTTTACAGAGTGTTGTTGTTTACAGTGTGTTGTTGTTTACAGAGTGTTGTTGTTTACAGAGTGTTGTTGTTTACAGGTTGTTTACAGAGTGTTGTTGTTTACAGAGTGTTGTTGTTTACAGAGTGTTGTTTTTGTTTACAGAGTGTTTACAGAGTGTTGTTGTTTACATTGTGTTGTTGTTTACATTGTGTTGTTGTTTACAGAGTGTTGTTGTTTACAGAGTGTTTACAGAGTGTTGTTGTTTACATTGTGTTGTTGTTTACATTGTGTTGTTGTTTACAGAGTGTTGTTGTTTACAGTGTGTTGTTGTTTACAGAGTGTTGTTGTTTACAGAGTGTTGTTGTTTACAGGTTGTTTACAGAGTGTTGTTGTTGTTGTTTACAGAGTGTTGTTGTTTACAGAGTGTTGTTTTTGTTTACAGAGTGTTTACAGAGTGTTGTTGTTTACAGAGTGTTGTTGTTTACAGAGTGTTGGTGTTGTTGTTTACAGAGTGTTTACAGAGTGTTGTTGTTTACAGAGTGTTGTTGTTTACAGAGTGTTTACAGAGTGTTGTTGTTTACAGAGTGTTGTTGTTTACAGAGTGTTTACAGAGTGTTGTTGTTTACAGGTTGTTTACAGAGTGTTGTTGTTGTTGTTTACAGAGTGTTGTTGTTTACAGAGTGTTGTTGTTTACAGAGTGTTTACAGAGTGTTGTTGTTTAAAGGTTGTCTACAGAGTGTTGTTGTTGTTGTTTACAGAGTGTTGTTGTTTACAGAGTGTTTACAGAGTGTTGTTGTTTACAGGTTGTTTACAGAGTGTTGTTGTTGTTGTTTACAGAGTGTTGTTGTTTACAGAGTGTTTACAGAGGGTTGTTGTTGTTTACAGAGTGTTGTTGTTGTTGTTTACAGAGTGTTGTTGTTGTTGTTTACAGAGTGTTGTTGTTGTTGTTTACAGAGTGTTGTTGTTTACAGTGTTGTTTACTGTGTTGTTGTTTACAGGTTGTTTACAGAGTGTTTACAGAGTGTTGTTGTTTACAGAGTGTTGTTGTTTACAGTGTGTTGTTGTTTACAGAGTGTTGTTGTTTACAGAGTGTTTTTGTTTACAGTGTGTTGTTGTTTACAGAGTGTTGTTGTTTACAGAGTGTTGTTGTTTACAGGTTGTTTACAGAGTGTTGTTGTTGTTGTTTACAGAGTGTTGTTGTTTACAGAGTGTTGTTTTTGTTTACAGAGTGTTTACAGAGTGTTGTTGTTTACATTGTGTTGTTGTTTACATTGTGTTGTTGTTTACAGAGTGTTGTTGTTTACAGAGTGTTTACAGAGTGTTGTTGTTTACATTGTGTTGTTGTTTACATTGTGTTGTTGTTTACAGAGTGTTGTTGTTTACAGTGTGTTGTTGTTTACAGAGTGTTGTTGTTTACAGTGTGTTGTTGTTTACAGGTTGTTTACAGAGTGTTGTTGTTGTTTACAGAGTGTTGTTGTTTACAGAGTGTTGTTTTTGTTTACAGAGTGTTTACAGAGTGTTGTTGCTTACATTGTGTTGTTGTTTACATTGTGTTGTTGTTTACAGAGTGTTGTTGTTTACAGAGTGTTTACAGAGTGTTGTTGTTTACAGAGTGTTTACAGAGTGTTGTTTTTGTTTACAGAGTGTTTACAGAGTGTTGTTGTTTACAGAGTGTTGTTGTTTACAGAGTGTTGGTGTTGTTGTTTACAGAGTGTTTACAGAGTGTTGTTGTTTACAGAGTGTTGTTGTTTACAGAGTGTTTACAGAGTGTTGTTGTTTACAGGTTGTTTACAGAGTGTTGGTGTTGTTGTTTACAGAGTGTTTACAGAGTGTTGTTGTTTACAGAGTGTTGTTGTTTACAGAGTGTTTACAGAGTGTTGTTGTTTACAGATTGTTTACAGAGTGTTGTTGTTTACAGAGTGTTGTTGTTTACAGAGTGTTGTTGTTTACAGAGTGTTTACAGAGTGTTGTTGTTTACAGGTTGTTTACAGAGTGTTGTTGTTTACAGAGTGTTGTTGTTTACAGAGTGTTGTTGTTTACAGAGTGTTTACAGAGTGTTGTTGTTTACAGGTTGTTCACAGAGTGTTGTTGTTGTTGCTTACAGAGTGTTGTTGTTTACAGAGTGTTTACAGAGTGTTGTTGTTTACAGAGTGTTGTTGTTTACAGAGTGTTGTTGTTTACAGGCTGTTTACAGAGCAGCAGATCCAGAGGATTCGTAACGTAACGTTCCGTGACGTGGTTCTGGCGGTGACCGGAGCTACGGCCAGCGATGTGCAGAGAGATGTTTTCTACTGGAGGGATGGTAAGAATAATTATAATAATAATAATACAAGGTTAAATGACAAGTAGTAACAGTTGTATGACCTGTAAATGACCTCTGTGTGACCTCCAGGTGACCCCTGCCCTCAGCCTGCTCAGCTGCAGGCGTCTGCTCTCCCAGAATGCACTGCTCTCTCCAGACTCAACTATTTCCAAGGGTTTGAGGCTGGATTTGGAGTTTTCATCGTCGTCCTCTTCCTGCTTCCTGTTGGTCAGTGCAGTTCACTTCCTGTTTCCTGTGACAGGGCCTACAGTACAGACTGCAGGTCACTTCCTGTTTCCTGTGACAGGGCCTACAGTACAGACTGCAGGTCACTTCCTGTTTCCTGTGACAGGGCCTACAGTACAGACTGCAGGTCACTTCCTGTTTCCTGTGACAGGGCCTACAGTACAGACTGCAGGTCACTTCCTGTTTCCTGTGACAGGGCCTACAGTACAGACTGCAGATTGAACATTCCAAGTTTCGGCCAGGCTGTGACGTCACGTCCTGTATTTTTGAATGGGTGTCAATGAGACCTCCGGCTTGTTCCGGTCTGAATTTCAGCCCCGGGCGGGTCTTTCTTTCCTGTTGCCTGACCGCTGTCCGAAATTCAGACAGGAACTAACCAGGAAACCCATTGAAACCCATTGAAAAAAGGAGGATGTGACGTCACACCCCGGCCGAAACAGACTGTGCAAAAAGCAATGTGGAGGCAGTTCACTTCCTGTTTCCTGTGAGTCAGTGTCATTCACTTCCTGTTTTCTGTCAAGGCTTATCCAAGAAGGATAGGAAGGGAAGTAGGTGGAGTCTCCTACGGTGGCGTCCAGATTGATCCATGGAAGGAAACGGACATGCTCAGTACAGTTTGGAAGGAAAAGGACATGCTCAGTACAGTTTGCCAATGTCAAACTTTTTAGTCTGTATTGAGCATGTCTGTTTCCTTCCACGGATCAAGGTCGACGCCACCGTAGGAGACTCCGCCTACTTCCTACTTCCTACTTCCCTTCCTAGCCTTCTAAGATTAGCCCTTAGAGTATACATTAAATAGAGAGGACACCGGAAGTTCCTCTCTCATCCACTTGCATTATGTTGCTCACTCAGCACATGAGGCGATTTCACTCCTCTTTGAGGAGAAAAAACAGAGTGCATTCTGGGAAAATGGGCCGAGAACATGAACACGAAGCACGCACACACGCACGCGCGCCGAGCGTGCGTGTGTGCGTGCGTAGAGCGCTGCAGATTTCTGGAGGGGGCGGAGCCTATTCCGCGTTCATGTTACTGGCCCACTGCTCCTCAAACTGCATTCTCAACTTTGTCCACTATGTCCATTTGGCCTCAAGGTTTCCGCTATGGATTAGCCTTGTTTTCTGTGAGTCACTTCCTGTTTCCATGACCTTTGCCCTCCAGTGACCTCATGTAACCCCGTGACCTTTGCCCTCCAGTGACCTCGTGTAACCCTGTGACCTTTGCCCTCCAGTGACCTCATGTAACCCCATGACCTTTGCCCTCTAGTGACCTCGTGTAACCCTGTGACCTTTGCCCTCCAATGACCTCATGTAACCCCGTGACCTTTGCCCTCTAGTGACCTCATGTAACCCCGTGACCTTTGCCCTCCAATGACCTCATGTAACCCCGTGACCTTTGCCTTCCAGTGACCTCATGTAACCCCGTGACCTTTGCCCTCCAGTGACCTCATGTAACCCCGTGACCTTTGCCCTCCAGTGACCTCATGTAACCCCGTGACCTTTGCCCTCCAGTGACCTGATGTAACCCCGTGACCTTTGCCCTCCAGTGACCTCATGTAACCCCGTGACCTTTGCCCTCCAGTGACCTCATGTAACCCCGTGACCTTTGCCCTCCAGTGACCTCACATAACCCCGTGACCTTTGCCCTCCAGTGACCTGATGTAACCCCATGACCTTTGCCCTCAGTCAGCTTCCTGGTCGCCTGCATGGTGGCGTTCAACCGAAGGTCAAAGTTCAAGAAGTTCCAGAAGAGAAGGAAAGACAGAGGTCACGTGACAGGGGAGTCACATGACTCAGGAATCATGGGTAATGTAGTCTAAACTGTTCTGAACTTAAAAAGATTCAAAAATATCAGACCTATCTGCTATTTTTCAATAACTGCAGTAATTCCAATGATGTTAAGTAATGTTAACTAATGCTACTAATGCTACTAATGCTACTAATGCTACTGATACTAAGTAATGTTAACTAATGCTACTAATACTAAGTAATGTTAACTAATGCTACTAATGCTAAGTAATGTTAACTAATGCTACTAATGCTAAGCAATGTTAACTAATGCTACTAATGCTAAGCAATGCTAATACTAAGTAATGTTAACTAATGCTACTAATGCTAAGCAATGCTAATACTAAGTAATGTTAACTAATGCTACTAATGCTAAGCAATGCTAATACTAAGTAATGTTAACTAATGCTACTAATGCTAAGCAATGCTAATACTAAGTAATGTTAACTAATGCTACTAATGCTAAGCAATGCTAATACTAAGTAATGTTAACTAATGCTACTAATGCTAAGCAATGCTAATACTAAGTAATGTTAACTAATGCTACTAATGCTAACTGATGCTAATGCTAAGTAATGTTAACTAATGCTACTAATGCTAAGCAATGCTCATACTAAGTAGCCTACTGTTAATATTGCTAAGTACTGTTAATAATGCTATTAATGCTAATAATGCTAATTGATGCTAATAGTGCTAAGTAATGCTGCTGATGCTAAGTATTGCTAATGCTAAGTAAGTAAGGCTAATCATGTTAAGTAATGCTAATAAAGCTAAGTAATGCTAATCATGCTAAGTAAGGCTAATAAAGCTAAGTAATGCTAATTCTGCTAATAACGCCCCCTGCAGCCAATGAGTGGGCGGGGCCCAGGAAGCCCCTCCTCCCTGTCAGAGTGGAGCTGGATGAGAAGAGGAGACTCCAGCTGCTGGATGCATCTGGAACAGCTCAGAGGGTTCTGAACCTGGGCAACCAGACGCACCTCGACCTCCTGCTCAGCAGCGACCGGAAGAGACGAGCGTTACTGCTGAAAGTCCCCAAGGAGTATGACCTGGTAACCCTAAACCCTACACCCTAAACCCTAAACCCTAACCTGCTGCTGAAAGTACCCAAGGAATACGACCTGGTGTGTAACCCTAAACCCTAAACCCTAAACCCTAAACCCTAAACCCTAAACCCTAACCTGCTGCTGAAAGTACCCAAGGAATACGACCTGGTGTGTAACCCTAAACCCTAAACCCTAAACCCTAAACCCTAAACCCTAAACCCTAAACCCTAAACCCTAACCTGCTGCTGAAAGTACCCAAGGAATACGACCTGGTGTGTAACCCTAAACCCTAAACCCTAAACCCTAAACCCTAAACCCTAACCTGCTGCTGAAAGTACCCAAGGAATACGACCTGGTGTGTAACCCTAAACCCTAAACCCTAAACCCTAAACCCTAAGCCCTGAACCTTAACCTGCTGCTGAAAATCCACAAGGAGTATGACCTGGTGTGTAACCCTAAACCCTAAACAATAATCTGCTGCTCAAAGTACCCAAGGAATACGACCTGGTAACCCTAAACCCTAAACCCTGAACCCTGAACCCTAAACCCTAAAAACTAACCAGCATAGATATAACATAAAAATGCCAAAGAGATGTCACTAATAGTACAACATTTTATTGGACATGGAATTGGGGGAATGGAAGTATGCAGACTGGAATGCAATCAAACGTGGACAGAAGGGGAGAGAAAGTTTGCAGAAAAGCAATGGATTTTAAAACTTAATACAACATTTCCACAGGGTTTAAACCACTATGAAAGATAATTAAGACATAAATAGACTCTTCTTCAACAAAGATGGTGAATGCAAACATTCTCTGTATTGAACTCATACATAATGCTGTAAGATACAAAAACATTGAAGTCCTTTAGCACAAACCTAAACCCTAAACCCTAAACCCTGGTATGTAGTCCCCCAGGAGGGGACTCTCTGAGTCAGACCTTTAGCTTTATGCATGCTGTGTGTCTGTTGCAACTTCAACAACAACTGATGTTATTATTGATGCTTTACTTGACTAATAAAAGTCCTGGAACTACTGGGAGGGCAGGAGAAAATGGCGTGGGTGTCGCTTCGCACCACGGGCGATAAAGTCGCACCCATACCATTTTCTCCTGCCCTCCCATTTGGGTAGAGCTGGGCAAAAAAATCCGTATGCCAATATATTGTCAGGGGCGTAATCTCTGTGTAGGCTGAACAGATCGCTGATCTTCTTAAGATGGTCGTTTCTCTGGAGAGTTTCCTAGAGCGAGGATGAACCTCACCGTTGAACTGGACATGGAAATACCCCCCCCCCCCCCCCCCCCCCCCCCCCCCCCCCCCCCCCTTCCCCTCCACAGGTCCTGTTCTTGGAGGACGAGGATCAGAGAGCGGAGCTTGTCCAGCGTCTGTGTCCAGAGGATGAACCTGGTCAGGAGGTCAGAGTTCGAGAGATGAGAGAGAGAGATCTGCTGAAGGAAGCTTTGAGCCGCGAGGAGAGAGAGCACATAGTGGAGACATTTATACGACACGCATTCTCTAAGGTATTAATACTACTACTATACTGTTAATAATAATACTACTAATACATTAATAATACTACTAACAGAGAGAGCACATAGTGGAAACCTTTATACGACACACATTCTCTAAGGTACTGTTAATACTGTAATACTACTACTAATACATTAATAATACTACTAACAGAGAGAGAACATAGGTTTCCCCAAAGTTTCCCCAAAACTATGGAATGAACTTCCCCTTGCAATCAGGACCTCAGACTCACTACCTATCTTCCGCCGCAGTCTTAAGACACACCTCTTCAGACTCCATCTCAACCCATAGCACTTGTATTATATACCAACCCACAGTACTTGCTGCAATGACTTATATAGGATGCTTCATTGTATGTTGTAAAATGTATTGTAAATCCAGATTAAATTGTAAACTTTTCACCATTGTAAATCGCTCTGGATTAAGAGCGTCTGCTAAATTGTAAATTGTAAATTGTAAACATAGTGGAAACCTTTATACGACACGCATTCTCTAAGGTTAAAAGGATCCCTGACCAATAAGATAACCATCGCTTAAAACATTTTATTGGCTTGAATGAATGCTCCAATCAGAAGCCAGCGTTCTGGTCATGTGAGCGGTGACATATACACTGCATAATCAAGGTCCCCAAAGTGCAAACAGCTGCGTTGATATCAATCCGTGGTGCGCTTCCGCATTTAGCTCCAGCACGCCGTTAGCGGGTCCATTTGGTTAGCTACATATTTGGTTGTTTACATGCCGTTAGCGGGTCCATTTGGTTAGCTACGTATTTGGTTGTTTACATGCCGTTAGCGGGTCCATTTGGTTAGCTACATATTTGGTTGTTTACATGCCGTTAGCGGGTCCATTTGGTTAGCTACGTATTTGGTTGTTTACATGCCGTTAGCGGGTCCATTTGGTTAACTACGTAAGTAAGTAAGTAAACTTTATTTATATAGCACCTTTTACAGAGAGATCTCACAAAGTGCTGTACATAAAAACAAACAGTAAAAGACAAAGAAAATAAAAGCAGATGCTGTACAATTAAGGTAAAAACAAAGAACAATTGAGCGTTAAAATTAAAAATGCAAATAATTTGATTGTTTACATGCCGTTAGTGGGTCCATTTGGTTAGCTACGTATTTGGTTGTTTACATGCCGTTAGCGGGTCCATTTGGTTAGCTACGTATTTGGTTGTTTACATGCCGTTAGCGGGTCCATTTGGTTAGCTACGTATTTGGTTGTTTACATGCTGTTAGCGGGTCCATTTGGTTAGCTACGTATTTGGTTGTTTACATGCCGTTAGCGGGTCCATTTGGTTAGCTACGTATTTGGTTGTTTACATGCCGTTAGCGGGTCCATTTGGTTAGCTACGTATTTGGTTGTTTACATGCCGTTAGCGGGTCCATTTGGTTAGCTACGTATTTGGTTGTTTACATGCCGTTAGCGGGTCCATTTGGTTAGCTACGTATTTGGTTGTTTACATGCCGTTAGCGGGTCCATTTGGTTAGCTACGTATTTGGTTGTTTACATGCCGTTAGCGGGTCCATTTGGTTAGCTACGTATTTGGTTGTTTACATGCCGTTAGCGGGTCCATTTGGTTAGCTACGTATTTGTCCTCTGGTCCAATCAGGTGCTAGACATTGAGAAGCGTGACGCGGGGGACCTTAGGGGCGTGTCTAACTGTCCTCTGGTCCAATCAGGTGCTAGAGATCGAGAAGCGTGACGCGGGGGATCTTAGGGGCGTGTCTAACTGTCCTCTGGTCCAATCAGGTGCTAGAGATCGAGAAGTGTGACGCGGGGGACCTTAGGGGCGTGTCTAACTGTCCTCTGGTCCAATCAGGTGCTAGAGATCGAGAAGCGTGACGCGGGGGACCTTAGGGGCGTGTCCAGCGTCCAGACCAGGAAGTTCTCCAGTGTGAACTGACGGCGGCGGAGTTCGCCAACGCTCTGGGGCTGAAAGCTGATTCGCTGTTCGTCGACTCCATGTTCACTCTGAGCGACAAAGACGGAAACGGATACCTGTCCTTCAAAGAGTTCCTGGATGTCATGGTCATCTTCATGAAGGGTAAGAATCAGGATGTCATGGTCATCTTCATGAAGGGTAAGAATCAGGATGTCATGGTCATCTTCATGAAGGGTAAGAATCAGGGAGTTCCTGGATGTCATGGTCATCTTCATGAAGGGTAAGAATCAGGATGTCATGGTCATCTTCATGAAGGGTAAGAATCAGGATGTCATGGTCATCTTCATGAAGGGTAAGAATCAGGATGTCATGGTCATCTTCATGAAGGGTAAGAATCAAGGAGTTCCTGGATGTCATGGTCATCTTCATGAAGGGTAAGAATCAAGGAGTTCCTGGATGTCATGGTCATCTTCATGAAGGGTAAGAATCAAGGAGTTCCTGGATGTCATGGTCATCTTCATGAAGGGTAAGAATCAAGGAGTTCCTGGATGTCATGGTCATCTTCATGAAGGGTAAGAATCAGGGGCGTAGCTAGCAATTCTGGGCCCCCTACAAAGCTTTTCCACATGGGCCCCCCTTTCCCAGCAGCGCTGATTTTTGAAAAAGAGTAGTTAAAGGGGAATTTCACCCATTTTCAACATTTTTTCTGAGAGCGTACAAATGGAACCAAATGAACCCTAACAACACAACATACAATACAACATTAAGTTGCTGTTTTCATTAAGGTATACTTTGATTCTTGTAAATTAAAATCGATCGTTCGATGCTGCAGGATATGCATTATGCAGTTATATGCAGTTGTATTGCTAGTAGCTACAGCTCTAGCAAATATGGTAGTTCCTCAAAATGATGGCTAACTTTATGAAAACAAGTCCATTCCAGTGTGCTGTTCTCTCCGTGTTTTGCAGATCAGTCCATTCCAGTGTGCTGTTCTCTCCGTGTTTTACAGATCAGTCCATTCCAGTGTGCTGTTCTCTCCGTGTTTTACAGATCAGTCCATTCCAGTGTGGTGTTCTCTCCGTGTTTTGCAGGTTCCCCAGAAGAGAAGTCCAGACTGTTGTTTTCGATGCATGATGTTGCAGGCAGAGGATTCTTAACTAAAGATGAGTTCTGTAGAATGCTGAGGTGAATATAAATACTACTGCTATGACTAGTACTCTACAGGCTTCATGCTGAGGTGAATATAAATACTACTGCTATGACTAGTACTCTACAGGCTTCATGCTGAGGTGAATATAAATACTACTGCTATGACTAGTACTCTACAGGCTTCATGCTGAGGTGAATATAAATACTACTGCTATGACTAGTACTCTACAGGCTTCATGCTGAGGTGAATATAAATACTACTGCTATGACTAGTACTCTACAGGCTTCATGCTGAGGTGAATATAAATACTACTGCTATGACTAGTACTCTACAGGCTTCATGCTGAGGTGAATATAAATACTACTGCTATGACTAGTACTCTACAGGCTTCATGCTGAGGTGAATATAAATACTACTGCTATGACTAGTACTCTACAGGCTTCAACGCAGCCCATAGCATCTTCATTTAAACGCTTTAAACACTTTCGCACTTGACTTTCACTATTAGTCAAGTAAAGCATCAATAATAACATCAGTTGTTGTTGAAGTTGCAACAGACACGCAGCATGCATAAAGCTAAAGGTCTGACTCAGAGAGTTTTCTGTTTTCGATGATGAAATGCTGTTGGTTTAGTGGTGACACAGCTGTAGTTAGTTAGTAGCAGTAGTAGTGTTTCACATCATTTTAAATAGAAGCACTTTAATTTGAAATATCTTGGGTTGTTTTGCATGGCATCATGTTTGGGGGGGCAGACTGGGCATTTAGGGGGGCATTGTAAAAAATGAAACCAAATGGACACAATGGGTGTGTGTGTGTGTGTGTGTGTGTGTGTGTGTGTGTGTGTGTGTGTGTGTGTGTGTGTGTGTGTGTGTGTGTGTGTGTGTGTGTGTGTGTGTGTGTGTGTGTGCGTGCACGTGCAGGTCGTTCATAGACATCAGTGGCTCTCTCTCTCTGTGTGTGTGTGTGTGTGTGTGTGTGTGTGTGTGTGTGTGTGTGTGTGTGTGTGTGTGTGTGTGTGTGTGTGTGTGTGTGTGTGTGTGTGTGTGTGTGCGTGTGTGCGTGCGTGCGTGCGTGCACGTGCAGGTCGTTCATAGACATCAGTGGCTCTCTCTCCAGAGCCCAGACGGAGGATGGGATCCAGGCGTTGCTTCAGACTGCAGGTTTCACTAACAGAGAACCAAACCATCCCATCACCTGGGAGGACTTCCACTCTCTGCTCTGTCACCATGACAACCAGCTGCACTTTGCACAGCTCAATGTCAAAGGTCAGTGCAGGGCCGGATTCACACAGCCCTACTAGGGTGGACTGGGCAACTCCAAAGGTTTTATATGAAGCAGTGGTTTTCAACATTTTTCATACCAGGGCCCACTATTTATCCAGCATTTGAGCCACAGAGACACCATTTGATGACATTTTAGCTCCACAGACACCAAAACTAAAGATTTATTTTGTTTTTGTCCACAATTCCAGGCTGGATTTGGGGAAACCAAACAGTCCAACATACAGATCAAAATGACCATTAATCTTCTACATTCTCTAGTTGTGTAGACTTGGGATAATTCACATGATGAATATTTTAACTCTTGATTGGTTGCTGGACAAAAGGGAACGATCACCTTCAATACTTTATTTCTTTCATAAATAGAGAATCTTTCACTCAATAGGAGGTGCTCCGGTCGCAGGATGATGATGTCACATGAGCATGTTCATCCATATATTCCATAGAGCTAGATCACACATGGACATGTGACATCATCATCCTGCGCCAGGAGCAGTTCCTGTTGAGTGAAATATTCTCTATTTATGAAAGAAATAAGATGCCATTGGTGTTTTTATTTGTTTATATTAGTTATATAGGGAAAGTATAATGTTTTAAGCGATGGTTATCTTATTGGTCAGGGATCCTTTTAAAGCAGGGGTTTTCAACAGGTGGTCTGGGGACCACCAGTGGTCCCTGAGAGGGTTCCAGGTGGCCCCAGCTAAGTTGGTTAACCAGGTGTAACTCTTGAGAACGTAAAAATGAAACCAAATGGACCCTTGCGGGTCCATTTGGTTTCATTTTTACACTCTCAAGAGTTAAAATATTCATCATCTGAATTAGCCATTTTGGAATGTATGTTTTGCTTAATTCCTTTCCCAAATCCAGCCTGGAATTGTGGAGAAAAGCAAAATAAATCTTTAGATTTGGGGTCTGTGGGGCTAAAATGTCCTCACATGGTGGTCCGTGGCTCAAATCCTGAATAAATGGTTGTCCCTGAGATGGAAAAAGGTTGAAAACCCCTCTTTAAAGGTAGGGGAAGTGATTTCACTTTTGTCAGATATCACCCAAGAAATATTTTTTTCTGTTAAAATGCTCTATTATAAGGTGTGGAAACCACATATGGAGTTTCCCCCTCCCCCACGTTAGCAGAGGAGCTAATAAAAGTTCCCCAGGTCACCACAATTCTCCTCCAATCAGGAGAGAGCAGCAGGTTCACATAGTGTAGCTACTGTTGGGTGCCCCTAGTGCACCAGGCTGGTACTACACCATGAATTTCAAATCACTTCCCCTACCTTTAAATGTTGTTGTCGTTGACACTGAAGGGAAAACGTGTCCTAATCAGCTCCCCTCTGTTGACCATAACAGGGGCGGATATAACATTTCCCAATTGAGGGGGGCAGGAGAAAATGGTATGGCTTCATCGCCCATGTTGCTTCGCGCCACGGGTGGTGAAGCCGCCCCCATACCATTTTCAGTTCCAGGACTTTTATTAGTCAAGTAAAGCATCAATAATAACATCAGTTGTTGTTGAAGTTGCAACAGACACGCAGCATGCATAAAGCTAAAGGTCTGACTCAGAGAGTTTTCTGTTTTCAATGATGAAATGCTGTTGGTTTAGTGGTGACACAGCTGTAGTTAGTTAGTAGCAGTAGTAGTGTTTCACATCATTTTAAATAGAAGCACTTTAATTTGAAATATAGCTGCAAGCAGCAATAAAACGGGATCAAGCAAGCAGCAATAAGGAGTAAGAACAATACGCACAAATAAGCCATAGAAACATGGGAGCCTGAACTTCAGAAATACATCAGGTAATTATGTGTGAGACTGACTCACATTGTAATCTGGTGTGACTGAGTGAATGATTGGTGAGCTGTGAGTGAGTGGTGAACTGAGCTATGAACTGTCATTAGTGACAACATGGCCGAATAGTGACAGTCAAACAGCCTTGCCCAGCCATGAGGCCCATAGGGCAGGTGCCTATCTCCTGTTTCTGTAGCATGAGGCAGCTTGATGTACAAGTACACCCTCTGGACATGACGCTAGTATGACACAGGGTCTTACCCCCAATCCATCCCTTGATGCTGAGTGCCAAGCAGGGAGGCATTGGATCCCGTTTTTAGAGCCTTTGGTATGACCCGGCCGGGAATCGAACCCCGGCCTCCCAGTCTCAGGGCGGACACTCTAACCACAAGGCCACTGATTTGGTGAATGAGTAAATGATTGGTGAGCTGTGAGTGAGTGGTGAACTGAGCTGTGAACTGTCATTAGTGACAACATGGCCGAATAGTGACAAAACACAACATGGCCGAATGGTGACAACCACCATTACATTGAGTTTTACCCTGGGTTACACATAGAACCATGAACTTAGATGTAGAAGACCACATGAGATTGTGCATGATTGACTCATATTACTAGGTGTCTGTGCCGGGATTTGAACCCAGGAACTCTCATTTCCAAGTCATGCGCTCTACCAATGAGGCTACCCAACAGACACAAGACGTACTGGAAACAACACACACATTCAGTGGACTGCTTGGTAAATGGTGCATTTATATAGCGCCTTTATCCAAGGCGCTTTACATAGATTGTGCATCACATTCACCCATTCACACACACATTCATACACTGATGGCAGTGGGACAGGGACACATCGACACTAACTCTGCAGGAGCCCGGGATCGAACCGGCAACCTTGTGGTTACCATCCGGTTACTCTACCTCTGAGCCACTACCGCTCCTTAAATATGCACAAATAAGCCATAGAAACATGGAAGAAATACATCATGTGATTGTGGAAACACAGCAGGGTTTTTGGAGACTCAGACTTTGTATTGTCAGCAGTGGGACTTGAACCCTCAATCTTGTGTTCCGAAGTCAGGCACCCTACCGACTGAGCTATCCTGGCACAATGATTTGCTTAGTTGTTGTCATCAATGAAACAACCCAACAACACGCCACCAAGCAGTAAGCAATATGAACAATATGCACAATTCAGCAGTCAGAGGGTGGAGCTTAGTGGTCAAAGTGACAAATGGAAACTAGAATATTCGCAATTTAAAAATTGCAAAGTGTGGTTGCCGTTGTCGCTTGCCCCCCGCAGCTCCCCCCCATATTGTCACTTGCCCCCCGCAGCCCCCCCCCCCCATACTGCACACTGCGGTGCAGTATGCCCCCCCCCCATACTGCGGTGCAGTATGGCCCCCCCACACTGCGCACTGCGGTGCAGTATGGCCCCCCACACTGCGCACTGCGGTGCAGTATGGCCCCCCCACACTGCACACTGCACACTGCGGTGCAGTATGCCCCCCCCATACTGCACACTGCGATGCAGTATGGGCTTCAGCCAGCAGGCGCCCTCGTTCCGTCCAACTCCCGACCCCGTTGGCAACTACACCATGGTACATAGCGTTGTACAAAACGGTTTGCACACCTGCTTGTATAGCAAGCACCATGCAGCTCTAATGAGTGCTCCATCTCTGGTGTGTGTGTGTGTCCACATCAGTTCCCATTGTTGTACAACCAGAGGAATATAATTAAAATAGAGCTTGGAATTGAAATGATAGTTTAATAATCTCTAATTAAAAGTGGAACGATACAGCTTAAAATTGGAACGATACAGTTTAATAATCTCTGACTAATATTGGAATGATACAGTTTGAAATTGTCGCAATACAGTTTACTAATCTAAAAATGGAACGATACAGTTTGTAATTGAAACAATATAGTGTACTATTCTCTGACTAAAATTGGAACGATACATCTTAAAATTGAAATGATAGTTTAATAATCTCTCACTAATATTGGAACAATACAGCTTGAAATTGGAACGATGTAGTTTACTACTCTCTGAGTAAAATTGGAATGATACAGTGTGAAATTAGAACAATACAGTTTACTAATCTCAGACTAAAAATGGAACGATACAGTTTGAAATTGGAATGATACAGCTAAATTGTTCGAATTTCAGTCAGAAAAGATTAGAATGATGCAGTGCTTTGTGCTTTATAGCAGTGGTTTCCAACCTTTTTGAAACCACGGCCCACGACCTAAAGGACCCACAATGCAATGCAATCTAGCTAGCCTGAAAAAAAAAACCCACATATATTTATATATATTAAAGGTGTTGGCGTTAACACGTTAATGCGTTAACGCATTAATGCATTAATCTCGTGTTAACACAGCCGTGCGTTAATGGCGTCAAAAAAATTAACGCGAGATTAACACACTGACGATGGCTGTCCTCGGTGCGGCAGGCCACAGAAGTACTTTACGTCCACACACAAACACAGTGATGGTGTGTACAAAAAATGCAAACCGGCTTGTACAACAAACATTTGTTGTGCAAATCAAAAATCCAGCCAGAAAATCAGGCATGAGCATTTTTCAAACTGCTTAAAATGGCAGACACTCTGGGGGTGGAGCTTACCGGTCAATGTTACAGATGTGTTCCACATGAATCAAGGAACATGTAGAAACAAGTCCCATGATTTTTGGCCAAACGAGGCCCGAGTTATGGTTTTTCAAATGTTTCAGTTTCAAAGAATTGTTATAGCGCCCCCATTTGAGCAATTGGAGTAAGACTGGTTTTGCTGCTATTTGGCATCCCCCTCTACCAAACTGTAAAATCTCATAAACAGATTACTTTGCATGTGTAGATTAGGGATAATAGAAGAATTTTCACAAACAAGCAATTTTCATTGGCTCGTAAAAACATCATTTTTTTCACTGAAAACAAAATTCACACCCATTTCATGTTTGTATGGCTTCAAAGTTCATGTGTAGGTCATTGTTATGCATTTTGATCAAAGATTGTAGGAGAAGAGACATTTTAACTGTTTTACATATAATTCAAGATGGCGGTTCATCTAAAGGTCAGAGGTCAAAAGTCAGAATAGAAAAGTTGTTCGGCATAAGCAGACGCATAAGTGAATATAAGTTACATTTCTGAGAGTCGAGCAGTTCATGAGTTATGAGTGTTTAAAGTTTGCAATTTCAGTTGAGTGCTATAGCGCCACCATTTGACCAGTGGTCACAGGCTTCGCATCATCACCGTTTGGCATCACCCTCTACCAGATTACCAATTTTCGCGAAAACCGACTGCACGGTTCAGCCAGAACAGCTATTTCTGGTGGAAGGAGGAAAAAAGAGACAAAAACAAGAAGGGATCAAGGTCCACTTCGTGGACTGCTTGATCACTTAAATATCGTGGGTTGTTTTGCTTGGCATCGTGTTTGGTGGGGCAGACTGGGTATTTAGTGGGGCATTGCCCCCCCTCCCCATGCCCATGCATAGATCCGCCCCTGACATATAAGAACTTCCTGCTCTTGTTTTTCAGGAATGGAGAAACACGAGAAGAAACGTTTCAGCCGAGAGCAGAGAGTCTCTTTCATCTGTCAATCAAAGAGGTGAGGCTTTTAATAGGCTAACCTTCATCTGTCAATCAAAGAGGTTTTTTCACACATCCATCTTAGGGCCCTGATACACCTAGCAATGTTTTGATCAACATCAACAAGCAACATCAATTATCAACGTTGACTTTTCACCTTTCTATAGAAAATGATCAACTCCTGGTTGTTCAGAAAAGTCAGATCTTTAGCGCCCTCTACTGGTCAACATTTCAGAATCCTCCAATCACAGCCCTCCTGGGCGTCACCTGATCCTTTCTCTCGTACTGAAACCAACATGGCTGCTGCTGCTGCTTCACTGCTGTGGACAAAAACAAGGATTTTGTAACTTTTATTCCGCTAAATGAACATTTTGAGTTGGGCGGCAGTTGGGTGAAAATGATTCAATGCAAACTAAGAATTCTTTTTTTTTCCCCTGAGTGTGTACAAATGGAACCAAATGGACCCGCTAGGGTCCATTTGGTTCACATTTGTACTCTCTCAGGAAAAAAATGAAAATAGGTGGAATTCCCCTTTTAATGGGAGGTGTTGCCTGTTGCCATGTGTCTCATCATGTTGCCTGTTGCCATGTGTCTCATCATGTTGCCTGTTGCCATGTGTCTCATCATGTTGCCTGTTGCCATGTGTCTCATCATGTTGCCTGTTGATGTTGACATTGCTAGTTATTGATCAAATATTGCTAGTGGTTCGCAGTGATATGATTCATATGATTCATTTAAGTGATTCATTCGCAGTGCCAACAAAACGGAGGGACTGGAGCTACGCAGGAGGCAGAGGAGGAAGTAAGACTGAATAATTTACATTATTACTCTTTATATCCCTGGTTTTCAACAGGTGGTCCAGGGACCACCAGTGGACAGATTCCAGGTGGTCCCCAGCTAAATGATGGACAGTTGTTAACCAAATGGACCCTTATAGATTTTGGGGGTCCTTGACATGAAATATCGAGGACCACTGGCCTAGAAATGATGAGGTTTTTCATAAAACTGCCACAATTCAGTATACATTTGTAGAACCAGTTGGAAGCAAGTATGGGTAACTGCAGGCAGGGAGTAGCAAGTGGGCGTGTCCCGATGGGGGCGTGTCCCGATGGGGGCGTGTCCCGATGGGGGCGTGTCCCGATGGGGGCGTGTCCCGATGGGGGCGTGTCCCGATGGGGGCGTGTCCCGATGGGGGCGTGTCGCGTAGTATGGGCGTGTGGCGATCCCTTTGGGCGTGTGGCGATCGCCGCGAAGGTAATTCTTTTGCCCTGTAAACAATCTAGGAAGGTAGATTTTCATGTTTTCAACTTTTTTAATGCAATTGCGCATTTATTATGAGCCTACTGACATTACATGATTTATTATATTTATGTAATTTATTATGACTATTTTAATTAGACAATTGCGGATTTATCGGTGAGCTTACTATGAGAACGAATTGTAATAGCAGTTAAATATCTTCCTCAGTGAGGTTACTATGAGAATAAGGTGTAATAGGCCTAGCAGTTACACATTTTGATCTCATAATATTTCTATATTATCGATTTGCTTTAATTTATTAAATGATGCAATCGTGGCTTGGTTAGAGCAGCAATTTAATGTCATTTTTTCCTGCACTCAAACAGTAGGCTATTTTTAATGCCAGGAATACAATGGGAATGCAAGCATAATACTCACAGTGTGAATAAATCTGCTTTATCAGTTACTTGTATATCATTTATTATGACTATTTTCATAGGTCAGGACATCTAGGCCTTTTCGGAGAGGGGTCAGATTAAAATATGGACTTAAACTGTTATGCTCATTATTGTGGATTTATCATTATGAATGAAAACATATTGATAATGCAATAACTAATCTCTGGAATAATACAATGGGAGCATATATAGATCTAATGATCTAATGGCTCCTCTTCTGCAACTGCTGTCACATTTGATCATTTCTGGATGTCAAACCACAGACCGACTACATGGATTGGCTACCCCAAACATTTTGACCCCTTACAAGTAGGCCATGATATACTGGCGTGCAATGCACCTGAGAGCAAGTATGACGCCTCCAGGAGATAATACTCATGACCATACTTATAGAGGGTCCATCCATCTACGCTCTCTCTCTCACTGTCTGCCCCATACCAATTTCTTCTATCCCCCCTCAATTGGGAAATGTTACATTCGCCCCCCGTGTGGTCTCCTCAGTCGATGACGTTCGCTCTGACGTTCGCTGTGTGACGCCATGACCAGATTTGGTATATGATGCACTCAAGGTGGTGAAGTCATTTCAAACCAGCTAAAACATCATAGACGCCAGTAACCCCAAGGCTAAACGTCTAAACATCATAGACACCAATAACCCAAGGATAAACGTCTAAACATCATAGACACCAATAACCCAAGGATAAACGTCTAAACATCATAGACACCAATAACCCAAGGATAAACGTCTAAACATCATAGACACCAATAACCCCAAGGCTAAACATCCAAACAGCATAAACAACAAACAACCCCAAGGCGTAATAATGGATCCTGAGGAGTTTAGCGAAATGGAGTTCTCTGATAGCATCTTCAATTACATGCTTGCACAGTCCCATGACTCTTCTTGGGACGATGACCTCTCTCATGATGCATCTCCTAACCAAAGCCAAGTGGAGGAGAAGAAGGAAGATGTCCTCTCTCATGATGCATCTCCTAACCAAAGCCCAGTGGAGGAGAAGAAGGAAGATGTCCTCTCTCATGATGCATCTCCTAACCAAAGCCAAGTGGAGGAGAAGAAGGAAGATGTCCTCTCTCATGATGCATCTCCTAACCAAAGCCAAGTGGAGGAGAAGAGGGAAGATGTCCTCTCTCATGATGCATCTCCTAACCAAAGCCAAGTGGAGGAGAAGAGGGAAGATGTCCTCTCTCATGATGCATCTCCTAACCGAAGCCAAGTGGAGGAGAAGAGGGAAGATGTCCTCTCTCAAGATGCATCTCCTAACCGAAGCCCAGTGGAGGAGAAGAGGGAAGATGTCCTCTCTCATGATGCATCTCCTAACCGAAGCCCAGTGGAGATCTCTGATAGCTACTTCAATAAAAGGCTTGCAGAGTCCCATGACTCTTGGAAAGAGGTCCTCTCTGATGACTTACCTCCTAACCAAAGCCCAGTGGAGGAGAAGAGGGAAGAGGTCGTCCCTGATGGTTTACCTCCTTGGACTCGTGGCCTTACTCGTTTCCGTCTCTCTGAGAGGTTCGTCTTGAAGGGGATAGTGGGCATCGGTTCTCATGGCTATGTGCGCGTGGTTCTCGACCCCATGACGGGAAAGCACTTCGCGCTGAAGATTGCGCACGCCAACAACGTCAACTCTCTGCATGCGGCGCGGGAAGAAATCGGAATGGCGATGCACCTGCAGGAATACGACCCGGAGAACTGCTATGTGGTCCGCATGATCGACTTCGGCGTGGGCGACGGGAAGCTCTGCATCGCCTACGAGCTCCTGAGCAGGAACAACCTCCGTAACCTCATCAACACCGTGAAGACCTGGCAAGGAACGCAGCGCTACGGGGGACAAATCGCTCAGATGGCGGAGACCCTGGGGGCCTTGGAATGGCAGCAATACAAGGACTACATCGCCAAGACGGTCAGCAAGTCCATCCTGCATGGTCTGATTGTGCTGGGCCGGGCCGGAGTCATCCATCGCGACCTCAAGCCCGTCAACGTCCAGATGCGGCATGAAGGAGAGCTCTGTCTGAAGCTGATCGACTTTGGGCTGAGCTGCAGGGAACAACCTGGTTTGAGTGCGCGTGCGATGGTGGGAACGTTTGGGTACATCGCCCCAGAGATCCTCCTCGGTACACCGTACGGTCCCCAGGTCGACATGTGGTCGTTTGGCTGCATCGTTGCAGAGTTAGTAACAGGCCGCAAGCTATTCCCCTGTAAGACTGATTCAGAGCAATTAACCAAGATGGTGGAGTTGATGGAGCTTCCCCCGTTATCTGTGCTCAACAAGTCTTTGAGGCGAGCGGACTTCTTCAATCTGATGGCACACTCTCAACTGGAAGGAACATCGTGGGACAAGGAACTCGGCAACCGTTGGACCAAGGATCTGGAAGACTTCCTGAACGGATGTCTGGCTTGGGATCCGTCCACTCGGATGACTCCCAGCCAAGCCCTCAACCACGCCTGGATAAAGAGCTTAGAAGATTGCCCTTGGAGTAGGAAACCCCAAGGCCATTCCGACATCTCCAGCTTTAGCCCTGGAAAGAAGTGTTGCAGCAGCAGCGAGGGGGTTCCGACACGGGTCCCACAGCAGGTCCTGGTCCCGGTGGTCGAGGACCTTGCTGAGGCTCTCCCCATCCAGGTGCAGGAGGAGGAGGACGCCACCAAACCCGTCAACACGCCGGGCATCGACCTGGCCAAAGAATCCTCTCTGCCTCCAGGCGTCCAGCCAGACCAGGCAGAGATGGTGAGCGCTCACAGAGAGAAGGCAAAGCAGGTCTCACAGGTCCTGCCCATGGACTGGGAGCCTGCTGGACCTCAGGTCCAGGACTTGGATGCTGAGTCTGAGTTACCAGACAAAGACCAGTCTGTGCTTCAAGGACCTTCAAGTGTCCTATCTGACTTACCTCCTAACCAAAGCCCAGTGGAGGAGAACAGTGAAGAGGTCGTCCCTGATGGTTTACCTCCTTGGACTCGTGACCTTCAGGTTCAGGTCCAGGACAAAGACCAGACTCTGCCTCAAGGTGACTCTGAGTTACTGGACAAAGACCAGTCTGTGGTCCAACAAGACCAGACGGAGACGGAGAGCGCTGCTGCCGCCGCTCTCGCTGTCTGTGGTCACAGCGTCCCTGAACAGGACAACAGCCAGGGAATTGGTTCAATTCCCTCAGGAGATGGAGGCCAGGACAACGGCCAGGGAATTGGTTCAATTCCCTCAGGAGATGGAGGCCAGGACAACAGCCAGGGGATGGGTTCAATTCCCTCAGAAGATGGAGGCCAGGACAACAGCCAGGGAATGGATTCAATTCCCTCAGAAGATGGAGGCCAGGACAACAGCCAGGGAATGGATTCAATTCCCTCAGGTGATGGAGGCCAGGACAACAGCCAGGGAATGGATTCAATTCCCTCAGAAGATGGAGGCCAGGACAACAGCCAGGGAATGGATTCAATTCCCTCAGAAGATGGAGGCCAGGACAACAGCCAGGGGATGGGTTCAATTCCCTCAGGAGATGGACTCCAGCAGCCAAAACAAACCTTAGTGTCATCTTTGGCAAAATGCTTTGTTCTGGCCATGAAGGCACTGAATCTGGCTCTGACCGTAGGGACTAAGTACCCTTGGGAATATTCAGTGCCCCCCAAAAAGCCCAGTCCGGCCCACTAAACACGATGGCCAAAAAACAAACATTTCAAATTAAAATACTTTAAAAAATCAACCTTAAAAACCCATCTTAAAAAATATTTAAGATGATGATGCCAGGCAAAACAACCCAAGATATTTCAAATTAAAGCATTTCATCATTGAAAACAGAAAACTCTCTGAGTCAGACCTTTAGCTTTATGCATGCTGCGTGTCTGTTGCAACTTCAACAACAGCTGATGTTATTGATGCTTTTTGACTAATAAAAGTCCTGTAACTGAAACATGGTATGGGTGCGGCTTCATCAACCGTGGCACGAAGTAACACAGGCCATGCCCCCCCAATTGGGAAAAGTTACATCCGCCCCTGCTTAGCAACAACCCAGCTGAGAGAAAGGGTGAGATCAGATGTGCCCACGGTGGCCTATATCCCACTGCTAGGCCACCGTTAGTCATACATCCCACTGCGAGGCCACCATTAGTCCAGACTTTGGCCCTTCCCTCCTGCACAATGCAGACCAACATGAAAGCCTGGATGTTCAGCTACTCTCTGGAGCAGGACAGTGAAGCCCAGACTGACCCTCGTGTGCTGGACTGTGAAATGTCCTGGAGTCTGCCCTTATTCACAGATTTAAACAAAAAAATAGTACAATATAAAATTAACCCCTTGATGCCCAATTAATCAATAAATCAATTAAAATGCAGGCTGCTGAGGCAACTGACGCATTTAGGTTGCTTTGTCTAAAAGAAAATATTAATATTACCTTTTTTTTTACTTGATTGTCTAACTTCGTGTCCAACGCAATGAGAAATTACCAAAACCGTCTGGTGTGCGCTCGTTCGTGCACGTGCGCGCGGCCTGTATGTCCATCTCTGATCATAATCCAACAATCGCCGCGACAATGTGGCTTGATTTGACTTGTTATCATCAAGAAGAAGTTCTTCTACTCTATCTCTGCCACGTATGGCCATTGGCAACTTAACGACACCTAGTGGCTGTATTCAATTCAAATGGCTTTATTGGCATGAGAATAGGGTGACCAGATGTCCCTCTTTGCGTGGGACAGTCCCTCATTTTCAAGATTTTTCAAGCGTCCCACAAATTGAGACTCTGTCCCACATTGTGACTGACAGGCATCAGTGTTCAAAATGCATTAATAATTTGTAGTGCCCTAATAGTTGGATTTCTGTTGTATCATTTCTTGCTGTGTTTTTTTTTAAATAATTCCCCCATGGCACCACTATATTTCCACACTCACTCTAGAGAGGCCACATTGCATACAGTTGGAGATTTGGAGATTGTAGATCAGCTATTTTTGATTTTAGATCAGCTGTTTTTGCTATGTGTGAAATGGAATCCTGAAATATTTTTGGAATATTGACATCAAGGTGGTAATAATTTGCTAACTACATTTTGTCCCGTTTCCCCTACACTCCACTTGTCCCACACAGGCAAAACTTCTGTCCCTCAAATGAACAGTTTGGATCTGGTCACCCTACATGAGAAACTTACATTTACATTGCCAAAGCAAGAACAGAACAGCAAGAAATGGCCTATATAACTATAGTGGCTATAGTTATATAGTTATATAGTTATATAGTTATATAGGCCATAATAGACAGTATAAATGAGAGCCAATGTGGAGGTTCTGGCGCTATTTGAATGGGAATAACTTGATAAATAAAAAATCACACCTGTGTGACGTGGATGCCTGCTGCGCCGTGCGAGGGTCCTCAAGGCAAAGAGAGAGCAGGACCTCTCTGTAAAGGACCATTAACTAGTGCTGTTTGGATCATTCTACACAAAAACACACAAATATATATGGCTATAGAAAGTGTCATATTAAATATAATAGTCTGTTATCCATTATATTAAGCACTGAAAACTGTCATAGGCTATACACAGTATGGTAGGCCTGCAGTCTGCCTGCATCTATATGAATCTTTAAAGGTAGGGGAAGTCATTTGAAATTCATGGTTAGTACCAGCCTGGTGCACTAGGGGTGTAGTACCAGCCTGGTGCACTAGGGGCGTAGTACCAGCCTGGTGCACTAGGGGCGTAGTACCAGCCTGGTACGCCCCCATCGGGCGTGTCCCGATGGGGGCGTGTCGCGTAGTATGGGCGTGTGGCGATCCCTTTGGGCGTGTGGCGATCGCCGCGAAGGTAATTCTTTTGCCCTGTAAACAAGCTAGGAAGGTAGATTTTCACCATGTTTTCAACTTTTTTAATGCAATTGCGCATTTATTATGAGCCTACTGACATTACATGATTTATTATAGTTATGTCATTTATTATGACTATTTTAATTAGACAATTGCGGATTTATCGGTGAGCTTACTATGAGAACGAATTGTAATAGCAGTTAAATATCTTCCTCAGTGAGGTTACTATGAGAATAAGGTGTAATAGGCCTAGCAGTTACACATTTTGATCTCATAATATTTCTATATTATCGATTTGCTTTAATTTATTAAATGATGCAATCGTGGCTTGGTTAGAGCAGCAATTTAATGTCATTTTTTCCTGCACTCAAACAGTAGGCTATTTTTAATGCCAGGAATACAATGGGAATGCAAGCATAATACTCACAGTGTGAATGAATCAGCTTTATCTGCTTTATCAGTTACTTGTATATCATTTATTATGACTATTTTCATAGGTCAGGACATCTAGGCCTTTTCGGAGAGGGGTCAGATTAAAATATGGACTTAAACTGTTATGCTCATTATTGTGGATTTATCATTATGAATGAAAACATATTGATAATGCAATAACTAATCTCTGGAATAATACAATGGGAGCATATATATATCTAATGATCTAATGGCTCCTCTTCTGCAACTGCTGTCACATTTGATCATTTCTGGATGTCAAACCACAGACTACATGGATTTGCTACCCCAAACATTTTGACCCCTTACAAGTAGGCCATGATATACTGGCGTGCAATGCACCTGAGAGCAAGTATGACGCCTCCAGGAGATAATACTCATGACCATACTTATAGAGGGTCCATCCATCTACGCTCTCTCTCTCACTGTCTGCCCCATACCAATTTCTTCTATCCCCCCTCAATTGGGAAATGTTACATTCGCCCCCCGTGTGGTCTCCTCAGTCGATGACGTTCGCTCTGACGTTCGCTCTGACGTTCGCTGTGTGACGCCATGACCAGATTTGGTATATGATGCACTCAAGGTGGTGAAGTCATTTCAAACCAGCTAAAACATCATAGACGCCAGTAACCCCAAGGCTAAACGTCTAAACATCATAGACACCAATAACCCAAGGATAAACGTCTAAACATCATAGACACCAATAACCCAAGGATAAACGTCTAAACATCATAGACACCAATAACCCAAGGATAAACGTCTAAACATCATAGACACCAATAACCCCAAGGCTAAACATCCAAACAGCATAAACAACAAACAACCCCAAGGCGTAATAATGGATCCTGAGGAGTTTAGCGAAATGGAGTTCTCTGATAGCATCTTCAATTACATGCTTGCACAGTCCCATGACTCTTCTTGGGACGATGACCTCTCTCATGATGCATCTCCTAACCAAAGCCAAGTGGAGGAGAAGAAGGAAGATGTCCTCTCTCATGATGCATCTCCTAACCAAAGCCCAGTGGAGGAGAAGAAGGAAGATGTCCTCTCTCATGATGCATCTCCTAACCAAAGCCAAGTGGAGGAGAAGAAGGAAGATGTCCTCTCTCATGATGCATCTCCTAACCAAAGCCAAGTGGAGGAGAAGAGGGAAGATGTCCTCTCTCATGATGCATCTCCTAACCAAAGCCAAGTGGAGGAGAAGAGGGAAGATGTCCTCTCTCATGATGCATCTCCTAACCGAAGCCAAGTGGAGGAGAAGAGGGAAGATGTCCTCTCTCATGATGCATCTCCTAACCGAAGCCCAGTGGAGGAGAAGAGGGAAGATGTCCTCTCTCATGATGCATCTCCTAACCGAAGCCCAGTGGAGATCTCTGATAGCTACTTCAATAAAAGGCTTGCAGAGTCCCATGACTCTTGGAAAGAGGTCCTCTCTGATGACTTACCTCCTAACCAAAGCCCAGTGGAGGAGAAGAGGGAAGAGGTCGTCCCTGATGGTTTACCTTCTTGGACTCGTGGCCTTACTCGTTTCCGTCTCTCTGAGAGGTTCGTCTTGAAGGGGATAGTGGGCATCGGTTCTCATGGCTATGTGCGCGTGGTTCTCGACCCCATGACGGGAAAGCACTTCGCGCTGAAGATTGCGCACGCCAACAACGTCAACTCTCTGCATGCGGCGCGGGAAGAAATCGGAATGGCGATGCACCTGCAGGAATACGACCCGGAGAACTGCTATGTGGTCCGCATGATCGACTTCGGCGTGGGCGACGGGAAGCTCTGCATCGCCTACGAGCTCCTGAGCAGGAACAACCTCCGTAACCTCATCAACACCCTGAAGACCTGGCAAGGAACGCAGCGCTACGGGGGACAAATCGCTCAGATGGCGGAGACCCTGGGGGCCTTGGAATGGCAGCAATACAAGGACTACATCGCCAAGACGGTCAGCAAGTCCATCCTGCATGGTCTGATTGTGCTGGGCCGGGCCGGAGTCATCCATCGCGACCTCAAGCCCGTCAACGTCCAGATGCGGCATGAAGGAGAGCTCTGTCTGAAGCTGATCGACTTTGGGCTGAGCTGCAGGGAACACCCTGGTTTGAGTGCGCGTGCGATGGTGGGAACGTTTGGGTACATCGCCCCAGATATCCTCCTCGGTACACCGTACGGTCCCCAGGTCGACATGTGGTCGTTTGGCTGCATCGTTGCAGAGTTAGTAACAGGCCGCAAGCTATTCCCCTGTAAGACTGATTCAGAGCAATTAACCAAGATGGTGGAGTTGATGGAGCTTCCCCCGTTATCTGTGCTCAACAAGTCTTTGAGGCGAGCGGACTTCTTCAATCTGATGGCACACTCTCAACTGGAAGGAACATCGTGGGACAAGGAACTCGGCAACCGTTGGACCAAGGATCTGGAAGACTTCCTGAACGGATGTCTGGCTTGGGATCCGTCCACTCGGATGACTCCCAGCCAAGCCCTCAACCACGCCTGGATAAAGAGCTTAGAAGATTGCCCTTGGAGTAGGAAACCCCAAGGCCATTCCGACATCTCCGGCTTTAGCCCTGGAAAGAAGTGTTGCAGCAGCAGCGAGGGGGTTCCGACACGGGTCCCACAGCAGGTCCTGGTCCCGGTGGTCGAGGACCTTGCTGAGGCTCTCCCCATCCAGGTGCAGGAGGAGGAGGACGCCACCAAACCCGTCAACACGCCGGGCATCGACCTGGCCAAAGAATCCTCTCTGCCTCCAGGCGTCCAGCCAGACCAGGCAGAGATGGTGAGCGCTCACAGAGAGAAGGCAAAGCAGGTCTCACAGGTCCTGCCCATGGACTGGGAGCCTGCTGGACCTCAGGTCCAGGACTTGGATGCTGAGTCTGAGTTACCAGACAAAGACCAGTCTGTGCTTCAAGGACCTTCAAGTGTCCTAT
The DNA here is from genome assembly GCA_039105355.1 of Benthosema pterotum. NCBI lineage: Eukaryota > Metazoa > Chordata > Actinopteri > Myctophiformes > Myctophidae > Benthosema > Benthosema pterotum. The sequence goes on along the minus strand of CM076969.1, from coordinate 410,529 downwards.
CTGACTTACCTCCTAACCAAAGCCCAGTGGAGGAGAACAGTGAAGAGGTCGTCCCTGATGGTTTACCTCCTTGGACTCGTGACCTTCAGGTTCAGGTCCAGGACAAAGACCAGACTCTGCCTCAAGGTGACTCTGAGTTACTGGACAAAGACCAGTCTGTGGTCCAACAAGACCAGACGGAGACGGAGAGCGCTGCTGCCGCCGCTCTCGCTGTCTGTGGTCACAGCGTCCCTGAACAGGACAACAGCCAGGGAATTGGTTCAATTCCCTCAGGAGATGGAGGCCAGGACAACGGCCAGGGAATTGGTTCAATTCCCTCAGGAGATGGAGGCCAGGACAACAGCCAGGGAATTGGTTCAATTCCCTCAGGAGATGGAGGCCAGGACAACAGCCAGGGAATGGATTCAATTCCCTCAGGAGATGGAGGCCAGGACAACAGCCAGGGGATGGGTTCAATTCCCTCAGGAGATGGAGGCCAGGACAACAGCCAGGGAATGGATTCAATTCCCTCAGAAGATGGAGGCCAGGACAACAGCCAGGGAATGGATTCAATTCCCTCAGGTGATGGAGGCCAGGACAACAGCCAGGGAATGGATTCAATTCCCTCAGAAGATGGAGGCCAGGACAACAGCCAGGGAATGGATTCAATTCCCTCAGAAGATGGAGGCCAGGACAACAGCCAGGGGATGGGTTCAATTCCCTCAGGAGATGGACTCCAGCAGCCAAAACAAACCTTAGTGTCATCTTTGGCAAAATGCTTTGTTCTGGCCATGAAGGCACTGAATCTGGCTCTGACCGTAGGGACTAAGTACCCTTGGGAATATTCAGTGCCCCCCAAAAAGCCCAGTCCGGCCCACTAAACACGATGGCCAAAAAACAAACATTTCAAATTAAAATACTTTAAAAAATCAACCTTAAAAACCCATCTTAAAAAATATTTAAGATGATGATGCCAGGCAAAACAACCCAAGATATTTCAAATTAAAGCATTTCATCATTGAAAACAGAAAACTCTCTGAGTCAGACCTTTAGCTTTATGCATGCTGCGTGTCTGTTGCAACTTCAACAACAGCTGATGTTATTGATGCTTTTTGACTAATAAAAGTCCTGTAACTGAAACATGGTATGGGTGCGGCTTCATCAACCGTGGCACGAAGTAACACAGGCCATGCCCCCCCAATTGGGAAAAGTTACATCCGCCCCTGCTTAGCAACAACCCAGCTGAGAGAAAGCATTTTGGTGAGATCAGATTTGCCCACGGTGGCCTATATCCCACTGCTAGGCCACCGTTAGTCATACATCCCACTGCGAGGCCACCATTAGTCCAGACTTTGGCCCTTCCCTCCTGCACAATGCAGACCAACATGAAAGCCTGGATGTTCAGCTACTCTCTGGAGCAGGACAGTGAAGCCCAGACTGACCCTCGTGTGCTGGACTGTGAAATGTCCTGGAGTCTGCCCTTATTCACAGATTTAAACTAAAAAATAGTACAATATAAAATTAACCCCTTGATGCCTAATTAATCAATAAATCAATTAAAATGCAGGCTGCTGAGGCAACTGACGCATTTAGGTTGCTTTGTCTAAAAGAAAATATTAATATTACCTTTTTTTTACTTGATTGTCTAACTTTGTGTCCAACGCAATGAGAAATTACCAAAACCGTCTGGTGTGCGCTCGTTCGTGCACGTGCGCGCGGCCTGTATGTCCATCTCTGATCATAATCCAACAATCGCCGCGACAATGTGGCTTGATTTGACTTGTTATCATCAAGAAGAAGTTCTTCTACTCTATCTCTGCCACGTATGGCCATTGGCAACTTAACGACACCTAGTGGCTGTATTCAATTCAAATGGCTTTATTGGCATGAGAATAGGGTGACCAGATGTCCCTCTTTGCGTGGGACAGTCCCTCATTTTCAAGATTTTTCAAGCGTCCCACAAATTGAGACTCTGTCCCACATTGTGACTGACAGGCATCAGTGTTCAAAATGCATTAATAATTTGTAGTGCCCTAATAGTTGGATTTCTGTTGTATCATTTCTTGCTGTGTTTTTTTTTAAATAATTCCCCCATGGCACCACTATATTTCCACACTCACTCTAGAGAGGCCACATTGCATACAGTTGGAGATTTGGAGATTGTAGATCAGCTATTTTTGATTTTAGATCAGCTGTTTTTGCTATGTGTGAAATGGAATCCTGAAATATTTTTGGAATATTGACATCAAGGTGGTAATAATTTGCTCACTACATTTTGTCCCGTTTCCCCTACACTCCACTTGTCCCACACAGGCAAAACTTCTGTCCCTCAAATGAACAGTTTGGATCTGGTCACCCTACATGAGAAACTTACATTTACATTGCCAAAGCAAGAACAGAACAGCAAGAAATGGCCTATATAACTATAGTGGCTATAGTTATATAGTTATATAGGCCATAATAGACAGTATAAATGAGAGACAATGTGGAGGTTCTGGCGCTATTTGAATGGGAATAACTTGATAAATAAAAAATCACACCTGTGTGACGTGGATGCCTGCTGCGCCGTGCGGGGGGTCCTCAAGGCAAAGAGAGAGCAGGACCTCTCTGTAAAGGACCATTAACTAGTGCTGTTTGGATCATTCTACACAAAAACACACAAATATATATGGCTATAGAAAGTGTCATATTAAATATAATAGTCTGTTATCCATTATATTAAGCACTGAAAACTGTCATAGGCTATACACAGTATGGTAGGCCTGCAGTCTGCCTGCATCTATATGAATCTTTAAAGGTAGGGGAAGTCATTTGAAATTCATGGTTAGTACCAGCCTGGTGCACTAGGGGTGTAGTACCAGCCTGGTGCACTAGGGGCGTAGTACCAGCCTGGTGCACTAGGGGCGTAGTACCAGCCTGGTACGCCCCCATCGGGCGTGTCCCGATGGGGGCGTGTCGCGTAGTATGGGCGTGTGGCGATCCCTTTGGGCGTGTGGCGATCGCCGCGAAGGTAATTCTTTTGCCCTGTAAACAAGCTAGGAAGGTAGATTTTCACCATGTTTTCAACTTTTTTAATGCAATTGCGCATTTATTATGAGCCTACTGACATTACATGATTTATTATAGTTATGTCATTTATTATGACTATTTTAATTAGACAATTGCGGATTTATCGGTGAGCTTACTATGAGAACGAATTGTAATAGCAGTTAAATATCTTCCTCAGTGAGGTTACTATGAGAATAAGGTGTAATAGGCCTAGCAGTTACACATTTTGATCTCATAATATTTCTATATTATCGATTTGCTTTAATTTATTAAATGATGCAATCGTGGCTTGGTTAGAGCAGCAATTTAATGTCATTTTTTCCTGCACTCAAACAGTAGGCTATTTTTAATGCCAGGAATACAATGGGAATGCAAGCATAATACTCACAGTGTGAATGAATCAGCTTTATCTGCTTTATCAGTTACTTGTATATCATTTATTATGACTATTTTCATAGGTCAGGACATCTAGGCCTTTTCGGAGAGGGGTCAGATTAAAATATGGACTTAAACTGTTATGCTCATTATTGTGGATTTATCATTATGAATGAAAACATATTGATAATGCAATAACTAATCTCTGGAATAATACAATGGGAGCATATATAGATCTAATGATCTAATGGCTCCTCTTCTGCAACTGCTGTCACATTTGATCATTTCTGGATGTCAAACCACAGACCGACTACATGGATTGGCTACCCCAAACATTTTGACCCCTTACAAGTAGGCCATGATATACTGGCGTGCAATGCACCTGAGAGCAAGTATGACGCCTCCAGGAGATAATACTCATGACCATACTTATAGAGGGTCCATCCATCTACGCTCTCTCTCTCACTGTCTGCCCCATACCAATTTCTTCTATACCCCCTCAATTGGGAAATGTTACATTCGCCCCCCGTGTGGTCTCCTCAGTCGATGACGTTCGCTCTGACGTTCGCTGTGTGACGCCATGACCAGATTTGGTATATGATGCACTCAAGGTGGTGAAGTCATTTCAAACCAGCTAAAACATCATAGACGCCAGTAACCCCAAGGCTAAACGTCTAAACATCATAGACACCAATAACCCAAGGATAAACGTCTAAACATCATAGACACCAATAACCCCAAGGCTAAACATCCAAACAGCATAAACAACAAACAACCCCAAGGCGTAATAATGGATCCTGAGGAGTTTAGCGAAATGGAGTTCTCTGATAGCATCTTCAATTACATGCTTGCACAGTCCCATGACTCTTCTTGGGACGATGACCTCTCTGATGACGCATCTCCTAACCAAAGCCCAGTGGAGGAGAAGAAGGAAGATGTCCTCTCTCATGATGCATCTCCTAACCAAAGCCAAGTGGAGGAGAAGAGGGAAGATGTCCTCTCTCATGATGCATCTCCTAACCAAAGCCCAGTGGAGGAGAAGAGGGAAGATGTCCTCTCTCATGATGCATCTCCTAACCAAAGCCAAGTGGAGGAGAAGAGGGAAGATGTCCTCTCTCATGATGCATCTCCTAACCGAAGCCAAGTGGAGGAGAAGAGGGAAGATGTCCTCTCTCATGATGCATCTCCTAACCGAAGCCCAGTGGAGGAGAAGAGGGAAGATGTCCTCTCTCATGATGCATCTCCTAACCGAAGCCCAGTGGAGATCTCTGATAGCTACTTCAATAAAAGGCTTGCAGAGTCCCATGACTCTTGGAAAGAGGTCCTCTCTGATGACTTACCTCCTAACCAAAGCCCAGTGGAGGAGAAGAGGGAAGAGGTCGTCCCTGATGGTTTACCTCCTTGGACTCGTGGCCTTACTCGTTTCCGTCTCTCTGAGAGGTTCGTCTTGAAGGGGATAGTGGGCGTCGGTTCTCATGGCTATGTGCGCGTGGTTCTCGACCCCATGACGGGAAAGCACTTCGCGCTGAAGATTGCGCACGCCAACAACGTCAACTCTCTGCATGCGGCGCGGGAAGAAATCGGAATGGCGATGCACCTGCAGGAATACGACCCGGAGAACTGCTATGTGGTCCGCATGATCGACTTCGGCGTGGGCGACGGGAAGCTCTGCATCGCCTACGAGCTCCTGAGCAGGAACAACCTCCGTAACCTCATCAACACCCTGAAGACCTGGCAAGGAACGCAGCGCTACGGGGGACAAATCGCTCAGATGGCGGAGACCCTGGGGGCCTTGGAATGGCAGCAATACAAGGACTACATCGCCAAGACGGTCAGCAAGTCCATCCTGCATGGTCTGATTGTGCTGGGCCGGGCCGGAGTCATCCATCGCGACCTCAAGCCCGTCAACGTCCAGATGCGGCATGAAGGAGAGCTCTGTCTGAAGCTGATCGACTTTGGGCTGAGCTGCAGGGAACACCCTGGTTTGAGTGCGCGTGCGATGGTGGGAACGTTTGGGTACATCGCCCCAGAGATCCTCCTCGGTACACCGTACGGTCCCCAGGTCGACATGTGGTCGTTTGGCTGCATCGTTGCAGAGTTAGTAACAGGCCGCAAGCTATTCCCCTGTAAGACTGATTCAGAGCAATTAACCAAGATGGTGGAGTTGATGGAGCTTCCCCCGTTATCTGTGCTCAACAAGTCTTTGAGGCGAGCGGACTTCTTCAATCTGATGGCACACTCTCAACTGGAAGGAACATCGTGGGACAAGGAACTCGGCAACCGTTGGACCAAGGATCTGGAAGACTTCCTGAACGGATGTCTGGCTTGGGATCCGTCCACTCGGATGACTCCCAGCCAAGCCCTCAACCACGCCTGGATAAAGAGCTTAGAAGATTGCCCTTGGAGTAGGAAACCCCAAGGCCATTCCGACATCTCCGGCTTTAGCCCTGGAAAGAAGTGTTGCAGCAGCAGCGAGGGGGTTCCGACACGGGTCCCACAGCAGGTCCTGGTCCCGGTGGTCGAGGACCTTGCTGAGGCTCTCCCCATCCAGGTGCAGGAGGAGGAGGACGCCACCAAACCCGTCACCACGCCGGGCATCGACCTGGCCAAAGAATCCTCTCTGCCTCCAGGCGTCCAGCCAGACCAGGCAGAGATGGTGAGCGCTCACAGAGAGAAGGCAAAGCAGGTCTCACAGGTCCTGCCCATGGACTGGGAGCCTGCTGGACCTCAGGTCCAGGACTTGGATGCTGAGTCTGAGTTACCAGACAAAGACCAGTCTGTGCTTCAAGGACCTTCAAGTGTCCTATCTGACTTACCTCCTAACCAAAGCCCAGTGGAGGAGAACAGTGAAGAGGTCGTCCCTGATGGTTTACCTCCTTGGACTCGTGACCTTCAGGTTCAGGTCCAGGACAAAGACCAGACTCTGCCTCAAGGTGACTCTGAGTTACTGGACAAAGACCAGTCTGTGGTCCAACAAGACCAGACGGAGACGGAGAGCGCTGCTGCCGCCGCTCTCGCTGTCTGTGGTCACAGCGTCCCTGAACAGGACAACAGCCAGGGAATTGGTTCAATTCCCTCAGGAGATGGAGGCCAGGACAACGGCCAGGGAATTGGTTCAATTCCCTCAGGAGATGGAGGCCAGGACAACAGCCAGGGAATGGATTCAATTCCCTCAGGAGATGGAGGCCAGGACAACGGCCAGGGAATTGGTTCAATTCCCTCAGGAGATGGAGGCCAGGACAACAGCCAGGGAATGGATTCAATTCCCTCAGGAGATGGAGGCCAGGACAACAGCCAGGGGATGGGTTCAATTCCCTCAGGAGATGGAGGCCAGGACAACAGCCAGGGAATGGATTCAATTCCCTCAGAAGATGGAGGCCAGGACAACAGCCAGGGAATGGATTCAATTCCCTCAGGTGATGGAGGCCAGGACAACAGCCAGGGAATGGATTCAATTCCCTCAGAAGATGGAGGCCAGGACAACAGCCAGGGGATGGGTTCAATTCCCTCAGGAGATGGAGGCCAGGACAACAGCCAGGGAATGGATTCAATTCCCTCAGAAGATGGAGGCCAGGACAACAGCCAGGGAATGGATTCAATTCCCTCAGAAGATGGAGGCCAGGACAACAGCCAGGGGATGGGTTCAATTCCCTCAGGAGATGGACTCCAGCAGCCAAAACAAACCTTAGTGTCATCTTTGGCAAAATGCTTTGTTCTGGCCATGAAGGCACTGAATCTGGCTCTGACCGTAGGGACTAAGTACCCTTGGGAATATTCAGTGCCCCCCAAAAAGCCCAGTCCGGCCCACTAAACACGATGGCCAAAAAACAAACATTTCAAATTAAAATACTTTAAAAAATCAACCTTAAAAACCCATCTTAAAAAATATTTAAGATGATGATGCCAGGCAAAACAACCCAAGATATTTCAAATTAAAGCATTTCATCATTGAAAACAGAAAACTCTCTGAGTCAGACCTTTAGCTTTATGCATGCTGCGTGTCTGTTGCAACTTCAACAACAGCTGATGTTATTGATGCTTTTTGACTAATAAAAGTCCTGTAACTGAAACATGGTATGGGTGCGGCTTCATCAACCGTGGCACGAAGTAACACAGGCCATGCCCCCCCAATTGGGAAAAGTTACATCCGCCCCTGCTTAGCAACAACCCAGCTGAGAGAAAGCATTTTGGTGAGATCAGATTTGCCCACGGTGGCCTATATCCCACTGCTAGGCCACCGTTAGTCATACATCCCACTGCGAGGCCACCATTAGTCCAGACTTTGGCCCTTCCCTCCTGCACAATGCAGACCAACATGAAAGCCTGGATGTTCAGCTACTCTCTGGAGCAGGACAGTGAAGCCCAGACTGACCCTCGTGTGCTGGACTGTGAAATGTCCTGGAGTCTGCCCTTATTCACAGATTTAAACTAAAAAATAGTACAATATAAAATTAACCCCTTGATGCCTAATTGTCTCCACCGAAGGTGGAGGACTATAAAACGCCCTCCGTCCGTGCACGTCCTAAATCTGTCTGTGGCACGAGGAATCTGTCTGTCCCATGATTACAGCATGATGAGGTAATCATTATAAAAGGGATTGAAAAAGGCCCTCTGTCCGTGCACGTCCTAAGTCTGTCTATTGCACGACTATCTGTCTTGAATCTGTACCTGGGTACAGGTCTCTAGGAGGAGACCTGAGCTTGAGATGACGTCATGATGAGGTCATGATGAAGGTGGGGACTATAAAACGCCCTCCGTCCGTGCACGAATCTGTCTGTCCCATGATTAAAGAATGATGAGGTAATCATTCTCTGTCCGTGCACGTCCTAAGTCTGTCTGTTGCACGACTATCTGTCTTGAATCTGTACCTAGGTACAGGTCTCTAGGAGGAGACCTGAGCTTGAGATGACGTCATGATGAGGTCATAGGTAATAGATACAGTGGAGATAGAAGTGGACTATAAAACGTCCTCCGTCCGTGCACGTCCTAAATCTGTCCGTGGCACGAGGAATCTGTCTGTCCCATGATTACAGCATGATGAGGTAATCATTATAAAAGGGATTGAAAAAGGCCCTCTGTCCGTGCACGTCCTAAGTCTGTCTGTTGCACGACTATCTGTCTTGAATCTGTACCTGGGTACAGGGCTCTAGGAGGAGACCTCAGCTTGAGATGACGTCATGATGAGGTCATGATGAAGGTGGGGACTATAAAACGCCCTCCGTCCGTGCACAAATCTGTCTGTCCCATGATTAAAGAATGATGAGGTAATCATTCTCTGTCCGTGCACGTCCTAAGTCTGTCTGTTGCACGACTATCTGTCTTGAATCTGTACCTGGGTACAGGTCTCTAGGAGGAGACCTGAGCTTGAGATGACGTCATGATGAGGTCATAGGTAAGAGATACGGTGGAGATAGAAGTGTGAAATAGAGATTTTTGTACGTAATGAAAAGAAGATGATGTAATACATAGCATATATAAGAAAGAAAGATGAGATTCTAAAAATATTGTTTAATAAAAATCAATAGGTAGTTAGAAGAATGTTGTCTTCTCATACAGTAGATGGAAATAAGAATGATTTGAGCATATATGATCGAGAGTGCACAGGGGAAGAATCTCAGAAATTATTAGTATTTCATAAAGGAGAATGGAATGAAAGCAAAGTTCATGAGAAGAGAGAAAAATTGACTTCGCAATCTTGGGACAAAGACTTATCCATGAATGCTGAAGAAAGCTATGGGGTAGAATATCAGGAGTCATTGCTATTTCAAATAGGAAAGGAGAGTGAAAGCATAACTCGTCAGTTTGAGGAACAGAGACATCAGAGAAGAATTAGGGAGAGAAACAGAAAGAGAAAGTATCGGGAGAAGGAAATAGAAGAAAGGAAGAAACTTAGACAGAGACGATTAACTCCAACGAGATCATGTGAGTACCAATCACCGAAAGTGGACAGTCATGACCTCATGACTGACCCCAGATATTTTTTTTCTTGAACTCTTCCATAGAATTTGAATGATTTTTTATTTGCAACTGAAATGAAATAGAAATTTCAAATTCAGAAAAGACATTAGTATTTTATATATATTAGAATAATATCATCAATTCTTGAGCCCGGACGGTGGAGACCTGTGCCCCGTAGGGGCACATTCTTGTTAATCAATAAATCAATTAAAATGCAGGCTGCTGAGGCAACTGACGCATTTAGGTTGCTTTGTCTAAAAGAAAATATTAATATTACCTTTTTTTTTACTTGATTGTCTAACTTCGTGTCCAACGCAATGAGAAATTACCAAAACCGTCTGGTGTGCGCTCGTTCGTGCACGTGCGCGCGGCCTGTATGTCCATCTCTGATCATAATCCAACAATCGCCGCGACAATGTGGCTTGATTTGACTTGTTATCATCAAGAAGAAGTTCTTCTACTCTATCTCTGCCACGTATGGCCATTGGCAACTTAACGACACCTAGTGGCTGTATTCAATTCAAATGGCTTTATTGGCATGAGAATAGGGTGACCAGATGTCCCTCTTTGCGTGGGACAGTCCCTCATTTTCAAGATTTTTCAAGCGTCCCACAAATTGAGACTCTGTCCCACATTGTGACTGACAGGCATCAGTGTTCAAAATGCATTAATAATTTGTAGTGCCCTAATAGTTGGATTTCTGTTGTATCATTTCTTGCTGTGTTTTTTTTTAAATAATTCCCCCATGGCACCACTATATTTCCACACTCACTCTAGAGAGGCCACATTGCATACAGTTGGAGATTTGGAGATTGTAGATCAGCTATTTTTGATTTTAGATCAGCTGTTTTTGCTATGTGTGAAATGGAATCCTGAAATATTTTTGGAATATTGACATCAAGGTGGTAATAATTTGCTCACTACATTTTGTCCCGTTTCCCCTACACTCCACTTGTCCCACACAGGCAACACTTCTGTCCCTCAAATGAACAGTTTGGATCTGGTCACCCTACATGAGAAACTTACATTTACATTGCCAAAGCAAGAACAGAACAGCAAGAAATGGCCTATATAACTATAGTGGCTATAGTTATATAGTTATATAGGCCATAATAGACAGTATAAATGAGAGCCAATGTGGAGGTTCTGGCGCTATTTGAATGGGAATAACTTGATAAATAAAATCACACCTGTGTGACGTGGATGCATGCTGCGCCGTGCGGGGGGTCCTCAAGGCAAAGAGAGAGCAGGACCTCTCTGTAAAGGACCATTAACTAGTGCTGTTTGGATCATTCTACACAAAAAGACACAAATATATATGGCTATAGAAAGTGTCATATTAAATATAATAGTCTGTTATCCATTATATTAAGCACTGAAAACTGTCATAGGCTATACACAGTATGGTAGGCCTGCAGTCTGCCTGCATCTATATGAATCTTTAAAGGTAGGGGAAGTCATTTGAAATTCATGGTGTAGTACCAGCCTGGTGCACTAGGGGTGTAGTACCAGCCTGGTGCACTAGGGGCGTAGTACCAGCCTGGTGCACTAGGGGCGTAGTACCAGCCTGGTACGCCCCCATCGGGCGTGTCCCGATGGGGGCGTGTCGCGTAGTATGGGCGTGTGGCGATCCCTTTGGGCGTGTGGCGATCGCCGCGAAGGTAATTCTTTTGCCCTGTAAACAAGCTAGGAAGGTAGATTTTCACCATGTTTTCAACTTTTTTAATGCAATTGCGCATTTATTATGAGCCTACTGACATTACATGATTTATTATAGTTATGTCATTTATTATGACTATTTTAATTAGACAATTGCGGATTTATCGGTGAGCTTACTATGAGAACGAATTGTAATAGCAGTTAAATATCTTCCTCAGTGAGGTTACTATGAGAATAAGGTGTAATAGGCCTAGCAGTTACACATTTTGATCTCATAATATTTCTATATTATCGATTTGCTTTAATTTATTAAATGATGCAATCGTGGCTTGGTTAGAGCAGCAATTTAATGTCATTTTTTCCTGCACTCAGTAGGCTATTTTTAATGCCAGGAATACAAGTAACTGCTTTATCAGTTACTTGTATATCATTTATTATGACTATTTTCATAGGTCAGGACATCTAGGCCTTTTCGGAGAGGGGTCAGATTAAAATATGGACTTAAACTGTTATGCTCATTATTGTGGATTTATCATTATGAATGAAAACATATTGATAATGCAATAACTAATCTCTGGAATAATACAATGGGAGCATATATAGATCTAATGATCTAATGGCTCCTCTTCTGCAACTGCTGTCACATTTGATCATTTCTGGATGTCAAACCACAGACCGACTACATGGATTGGCTACCCCAAACATTTTGACCCCTTACAAGTAGGCCATGATATACTGGCGTGCAATGCACCTGAGAGCAAGTATGACGCCTCCAGGAGATAATACTCATGACCATACTTATAGAGGGTCCATCCATCTACGCTCTCTCTCACTGTCTGCCCCATACCAATTTCTTCTATCCCCCCTCAATTGGGAAATGTTACATTCGCCCCCCGTGTGGTCTCCTCAGTCGATGACGTTCGCTCTGACGTTCGCTGTGTGACGCCATGACCAGATTTGGTATATGATGCACTCAAGGTGGTGAAGTCATTTCAAACCAGCTAAAACATCATAGACGCCAGTAACCCCAAGGCTAAACGTCTAAACATCATAGACACCAATAACCCAAGGATAAACGTCTAAACATCATAGACACCAATAACCCCAAGGCTAAACATCCAAACAGCATAAACAACAAACAACCCCAAGGCGTAATAATGGATCCTGAGGAGTTTAGCGAAATGGAGTTCTCTGATAGCATCTTCAATTACATGCTTGCACAGTCCCATGACTCTTCTTGGGACGATGACCTCTCTCATGATGCATCTCCTAACCAAAGCCAAGTGGAGGAGAAGAAGGAAGATGTCCTCTCTCATGATGCATCTCCTAACCAAAGCCCAGTGGAGGAGAAGAAGGAAGATGTCCTCTCTCATGATGCATCTCCTAACCAAAGCCAAGTGGAGGAGAAGAAGGAAGATGTCCTCTCTCATGATGCATCTCCTAACCAAAGCCAAGTGGAGGAGAAGAGGGAAGATGTCCTCTCTCATGATGCATCTCCTAACCAAAGCCAAGTGGAGGAGAAGAGGGAAGATGTCCTCTCTCATGATGCATCTCCTAACCGAAGCCCAGTGGAGGAGAAGAGGGAAGATGTCCTCTCTCATGATGCATCTCCTAACCGAAGCCCAGTGGAGATCTCTGATAGCTACTTCAATAAAAGGCTTGCAGAGTCCCATGACTCTTGGAAAGAGGTCCTCTCTGATGACTTACCTCCTAACCAAAGCCCAGTGGAGGAGAAGAGGGAAGAGGTCGTCCCTGATGGTTTACCTCCTTGGACTCGTGGCCTTACTCGTTTCCGTCTCTCTGAGAGGTTCGTCTTGAAGGGGATAGTGGGCGTCGGTTCTCATGGCTATGTGCGCGTGGTTCTCGACCCCATGACGGGAAAGCACTTCGCGCTGAAGATTGCGCACGCCAACAACGTCAACTCTCTGCATGCGGCGCGGGAAGAAATCGGAATGGCGATGCACCTGCAGGAATACGACCCGGAGAACTGCTATGTGGTCCGCATGATCGACTTCGGCGTGGGCGACGGGAAGCTCTGCATCGCCTACGAGCTCCTGAGCAGGAACAACCTCCGTAACCTCATCAACACCCTGAAGACCTGGCAAGGAACGCAGCGCTACGGGGGACAAATCGCTCAGATGGCGGAGACCCTGGGGGCCTTGGAATGGCAGCAATACAAGGACTACATCGCCAAGACGGTCAGCAAGTCCATCCTGCATGGTCTGATTGTGCTGGGCCGGGCCGGAGTCATCCATCGCGACCTCAAGCCCGTCAACGTCCAGATGCGGCATGAAGGAGAGCTCTGTCTGAAGCTGATCGACTTTGGGCTGAGCTGCAGGGAACACCCTGGTTTGAGTGCGCGTGCGATGGTGGGAACGTTTGGGTACATCGCCCCAGAGATCCTCCTCGGTACACCGTACGGTCCCCAGGTCGACATGTGGTCGTTTGGCTGCATCGTTGCAGAGTTAGTAACAGGCCGCAAGCTATTCCCCTGTAAGACTGATTCAGAGCAATTAACCAAGATGGTGGAGTTGATGGAGCTTCCCCCGTTATCTGTGCTCAACAAGTCTTTGAGGCGAGCGGACTTCTTCAATCTGATGGCACACTCTCAACTGGAAGGAACATCGTGGGACAAGGAACTCGGCAACCGTTGGACCAAGGATCTGGAAGACTTCCTGAACGGATGTCTGGCTTGGGATCCGTCCACTCGGATGACTCCCAGCCAAGCCCTCAACCACGCCTGGATAAAGAGCTTAGAAGATTGCCCTTGGAGTAGGAAACCCCAAGGCCATTCCGACATCTCCGGCTTTAGCCCTGGAAAGAAGTGTTGCAGCAGCAGCGAGGGGGTTCCGACACGGGTCCCACAGCAGGTCCTGGTCCCGGTGGTCGAGGACCTTGCTGAGGCTCTCCCCATCCAGGTGCAGGAGGAGGAGGACGCCACCAAACCCGTCACCACGCCGGGCATCGACCTGGCCAAAGAATCCTCTCTGCCTCCAGGCGTCCAGCCAGACCAGGCAGAGATGGTGAGCGCTCACAGAGAGAAGGCAAAGCAGGTCTCACAGGTCCTGCCCATGGACTGGGAGCCTGCTGGACCTCAGGTCCAGGACTTGGATGCTGAGTCTGAGTTACCAGACAAAGACCAGTCTGTGCTTCAAGGACCTTCAAGTGTCCTATCTGACTTACCTCCTAACCAAAGCCCAGTGGAGGAGAACAGTGAAGAGGTCGTCCCTGATGGTTTACCTCCTTGGACTCGTGACCTTCAGGTTCAGGTCCAGGACAAAGACCAGACTCTGCCTCAAGGTGACTCTGAGTTACTGGACAAAGACCAGTCTGTGGTCCAACAAGACCAGACGGAGACGGAGAGCGCTGCTGCCGCCGCTCTCGCTGTCTGTGGTCACAGCGTCCCTGAACAGGACAACAGCCAGGGAATTGGTTCAATTCCCTCAGGAGATGGAGGCCAGGACAACGGCCAGGGAATTGGTTCAATTCCCTCAGGAGATGGAGGCCAGGACAACGGCCAGGGAATTGGTTCAATTCCCTCAGGAGATGGAGGCCAGGACAACAGCCAGGGAATGGATTCAATTCCCTCAGGAGATGGAGGCCAGGACAACAGCCAGGGAATGGATTCAATTCCCTCAGGAGATGGAGGCCAGGACAACAGCCAGGGGATGGGTTCAATTCCCTCAGAAGATGGAGGCCAGGACAACAGCCAGGGAATGGATTCAATTCCCTCAGAAGATGGAGGCCAGGACAACAGCCAGGGAATGGATTCAATTCCCTCAGGTGATGGAGGCCAGGACAACAGCCAGGGAATGGATTCAATTCCCTCAGAAGATGGAGGCCAGGACAACAGCCAGGGGATGGGTTCAATTCCCTCAGAAGATGGAGGCCAGGACAACAGCCAGGGAATGGATTCAATTCCCTCAGAAGATGGAGGCCAGGACAACAGCCAGGGAATGGATTCAATTCCCTCAGAAGATGGAGGCCAGGACAACAGCCAGGGGATGGGTTCAATTCCCTCAGGAGATGGACTCCAGCAGCCAAAACAAACCTTAGTGTCATCTTTGGCAAAATGCTTTGTTCTGGCCATGAAGGCACTGAATCTGGCTCTGACCGTAGGGACTAAGTACCCTTGGGAATATTCAGTGCCCCCCAAAAAGCCCAGTCCGGCCCACTAAACACGATGGCCAAAAAACAAACATTTCAAATTAAAATACTTTAAAAAATCAACCTTAAAAACCCATCTTAAAAAATATTTAAGATGATGATGCCAGGCAAAACAACCCAAGATATTTCAAATTAAAGCATTTCATCATTGAAAACAGAAAACTCTCTGAGTCAGACCTTTAGCTTTATGCATGCTGCGTGTCTGTTGCAACTTCAACAACAGCTGATGTTATTGATGCTTTTTGACTAATAAAAGTCCTGTAACTGAAACATGGTATGGGTGCGGCTTCATCAACCGTGGCACGAAGTAACACAGGCCATGCCCCCCCAATTGGGAAAAGTTACATCCGCCCCTGCTTAGCAACAACCCAGCTGAGAGAAAGCATTTTGGTGAGATCAGATTTGCCCACGGTGGCCTATATCCCACTGCTAGGCCACCGTTAGTCATACATCCCACTGCGAGGCCACCATTAGTCCAGACTTTGGCCCTTCCCTCCTGCACAATGCAGACCAACATGAAAGCCTGGATGTTCAGCTACTCTCTGGAGCAGGACAGTGAAGCCCAGACTGACCCTCGTGTGCTGGACTGTGAAATGTCCTGGAGTCTGCCCTTATTCACAGATTTAAACTAAAAAATAGTACAATATAAAATTAACCCCTTGATGCCTAATTAATCAATAAATCAATTAAAATGCAGGCTGCTGAGGCAACTGACGCATTTAGGTTGCTTTGTCTAAAAGAAAATATTAATATTACCTTTTTTTTTACTTGATTGTCTAACTTCGTGTCCAACGCAATGAGAAATTACCAAAACCGTCTGGTGTGCGCTCGTTCGTGCACGTGCGCGCGGCCTGTATGTCCATCTCTGATCATAATCCAACAATCGCCGCGACAATGTGGCTTGATTTGACTTGTTATCATCAAGAAGAAGTTCTTCTACTCTATCTCTGCCACGTATGGCCATTGGCAACTTAACGACACCTAGTGGCTGTATTCAATTCAAATGGCTTTATTGGCATGAGAATAGGGTGACCAGATGTCCCTCTTTGCGTGGGACAGTCCCTCATTTTCAAGATTTTTCAAGCGTCCCACAAATTGAGACTCTGTCCCACATTGTGACTGACAGGCATCAGTGTTCAAAATGCATTAATAATTTGTAGTGCCCTAATAGTTGGATTTCTGTTGTATCATTTCTTGCTGTGTTTTTTTTTAAATAATTCCCCCATGGCACCACTATATTTCCACACTCACTCTAGAGAGGCCACATTGCATACAGTTGGAGATTTGGAGATTGTAGATCAGCTATTTTTGATTTTAGATCAGCTGTTTTTGCTATGTGTGAAATGGAATCCTGAAATATTTTTGGAATATTGACATCAAGGTGGTAATAATTTGCTCACTACATTTTGTCCCGTTTCCCCTACACTCCACTTGTCCCACACAGGCAACACTTCTGTCCCTCAAATGAACAGTTTGGATCTGGTCACCCTACATGAGAAACTTACATTTACATTGCCAAAGCAAGAACAGAACAGCAAGAAATGGCCTATATAACTATAGTGGCTATAGTTATATAGTTATATAGGCCATAATAGACAGTATAAATGAGAGCCAATGTGGAGGTTCTGGCGCTATTTGAATGGGAATAACTTGATAAATAAAATCACACCTGTGTGACGTGGATGCCTGCTGCGCCGTGCGGGGGGTCCTCAAGGCAAAGAGAGAGCAGGACCTCTCTGTAAAGGACCATTAACTAGTGCTGTTTGGATCATTCTACACAAAAACACACAAATATATATGGCTATAGAAAGTGTCATATTAAATATAATAGTCTGTTATCCATTATATTAAGCACTGAAAACTGTCATAGGCTATACACAGTATGGTAGGCCTGCAGTCTGCCTGCATCTATATGAATCTTTAAAGGTAGGGGAAGTCATTTGAAATTCATGGTGTAGTACCAGCCTGGTGCACTAGGGGTGTAGTACCAGCCTGGTGCACTAGGGGCGTAGTACCAGCCTGGTGCACTAGGGGCGTAGTACCAGCCTGGTACGCCCCCATCGGGCGTGTCCCGATGGGGGCGTGTCGCGTAGTATGGGCGTGTGGCGATCCCTTTGGGCGTGTGGCGATCGCCGCGAAGGTAATTCTTTTGCCCTGTAAACAAGCTAGGAAGGTAGATTTTCACCATGTTTTCAACTTTTTTAATGCAATTGCGCATTTATTATGAGCCTACTGACATTACATGATTTATTATAGTTATGTCATTTATTATGACTATTTTAATTAGACAATTGCGGATTTATCGGTGAGCTTACTATGAGAACGAATTGTAATAGCAGTTAAATATCTTCCTCAGTGAGGTTACTATGAGAATAAGGTGTAATAGGCCTAGCAGTTACACATTTTGATCTCATAATATTTCTATATTATCGATTTGCTTTAATTTATTAAATGATGCAATCGTGGCTTGGTTAGAGCAGCAATTTAATGTCATTTTTTCCTGCACTCAGTAGGCTATTTTTAATGCCAGGAATACAAGTAACTGCTTTATCAGTTACTTGTATATCATTTATTATGACTATTTTCATAGGTCAGGACATCTAGGCCTTTTCGGAGAGGGGTCAGATTAAAATATGGACTTAAACTGTTATGCTCATTATTGTGGATTTATCATTATGAATGAAAACATATTGATAATGCAATAACTAATCTCTGGAATAATACAATGGGAGCATATATAGATCTAATGATCTAATGGCTCCTCTTCTGCAACTGCTGTCACATTTGATCATTTCTGGATGTCAAACCACAGACCGACTACATGGATTGGCTACCCCAAACATTTTGACCCCTTACAAGTAGGCCATGATATACTGGCGTGCAATGCACCTGAGAGCAAGTATGACGCCTCCAGGAGATAATACTCATGACCATACTTATAGAGGGTCCATCCATCTACGCTCTCTCTCACTGTCTGCCCCATACCAATTTCTTCTATCCCCCCTCAATTGGGAAATGTTACATTCGCCCCCCGTGTGGTCTCCTCAGTCGATGACGTTCGCTCTGACGTTCGCTGTGTGACGCCATGACCAGATTTGGTATATGATGCACTCAAGGTGGTGAAGTCATTTCAAACCAGCTAAAACATCATAGACGCCAGTAACCCCAAGGCTAAACGTCTAAACATCATAGACACCAATAACCCAAGGATAAACGTCTAAACATCATAGACACCAATAACCCCAAGGCTAAACATCCAAACAGCATAAACAACAAACAACCCCAAGGCGTAATAATGGATCCTGAGGAGTTTAGCGAAATGGAGTTCTCTGATAGCATCTTCAATTACATGCTTGCACAGTCCCATGACTCTTCTTGGGACGATGACCTCTCTCATGATGCATCTCCTAACCAAAGCCAAGTGGAGGAGAAGAAGGAAGATGTCCTCTCTCATGATGCATCTCCTAACCAAAGCCCAGTGGAGGAGAAGAAGGAAGATGTCCTCTCTCATGATGCATCTCCTAACCAAAGCCAAGTGGAGGAGAAGAAGGAAGATGTCCTCTCTCATGATGCATCTCCTAACCAAAGCCAAGTGGAGGAGAAGAGGGAAGATGTCCTCTCTCATGATGCATCTCCTAACCAAAGCCAAGTGGAGGAGAAGAGGGAAGATGTCCTCTCTCATGATGCATCTCCTAACCGAAGCCCAGTGGAGGAGAAGAGGGAAGATGTCCTCTCTCATGATGCATCTCCTAACCGAAGCCCAGTGGAGATCTCTGATAGCTACTTCAATAAAAGGCTTGCAGAGTCCCATGACTCTTGGAAAGAGGTCCTCTCTGATGACTTACCTCCTAACCAAAGCCCAGTGGAGGAGAAGAGGGAAGAGGTCGTCCCTGATGGTTTACCTCCTTGGACTCGTGGCCTTACTCGTTTCCGTCTCTCTGAGAGGTTCGTCTTGAAGGGGATAGTGGGCGTCGGTTCTCATGGCTATGTGCGCGTGGTTCTCGACCCCATGACGGGAAAGCACTTCGCGCTGAAGATTGCGCACGCCAACAACGTCAACTCTCTGCATGCGGCGCGGGAAGAAATCGGAATGGCGATGCACCTGCAGGAATACGACCCGGAGAACTGCTATGTGGTCCGCATGATCGACTTCGGCGTGGGCGACGGGAAGCTCTGCATCGCCTACGAGCTCCTGAGCAGGAACAACCTCCGTAACCTCATCAACACCCTGAAGACCTGGCAAGGAACGCAGCGCTACGGGGGACAAATCGCTCAGATGGCGGAGACCCTGGGGGCCTTGGAATGGCAGCAATACAAGGACTACATCGCCAAGACGGTCAGCAAGTCCATCCTGCATGGTCTGATTGTGCTGGGCCGGGCCGGAGTCATCCATCGCGACCTCAAGCCCGTCAACGTCCAGATGCGGCATGAAGGAGAGCTCTGTCTGAAGCTGATCGACTTTGGGCTGAGCTGCAGGGAACACCCTGGTTTGAGTGCGCGTGCGATGGTGGGAACGTTTGGGTACATCGCCCCAGAGATCCTCCTCGGTACACCGTACGGTCCCCAGGTCGACATGTGGTCGTTTGGCTGCATCGTTGCAGAGTTAGTAACAGGCCGCAAGCTATTCCCCTGTAAGACTGATTCAGAGCAATTAACCAAGATGGTGGAGTTGATGGAGCTTCCCCCGTTATCTGTGCTCAACAAGTCTTTGAGGCGAGCGGACTTCTTCAATCTGATGGCACACTCTCAACTGGAAGGAACATCGTGGGACAAGGAACTCGGCAACCGTTGGACCAAGGATCTGGAAGACTTCCTGAACGGATGTCTGGCTTGGGATCCGTCCACTCGGATGACTCCCAGCCAAGCCCTCAACCACGCCTGGATAAAGAGCTTAGAAGATTGCCCTTGGAGTAGGAAACCCCAAGGCCATTCCGACATCTCCGGCTTTAGCCCTGGAAAGAAGTGTTGCAGCAGCAGCGAGGGGGTTCCGACACGGGTCCCACAGCAGGTCCTGGTCCCGGTGGTCGAGGACCTTGCTGAGGCTCTCCCCATCCAGGTGCAGGAGGAGGAGGACGCCACCAAACCCGTCACCACGCCGGGCATCGACCTGGCCAAAGAATCCTCTCTGCCTCCAGGCGTCCAGCCAGACCAGGCAAAGATGGTGAGCGCTCACAGAGAGAAGGCAAAGCAGGTCTCACAGGTCCTGCCCATGGACTGGGAGCCTGCTGGACCTCAGGTCCAGGACTTGGATGCTGAGTCTGAGTTACCAGACAAAGACCAGTCTGTGCTTCAAGGACCTTCAAGTGTCCTATCTGACTTACCTCCTAACCAAAGCCCAGTGGAGGAGAACAGTGAAGAGGTCGTCCCTGATGGTTTACCTCCTTGGACTCGTGACCTTCAGGTTCAGGTCCAGGACAAAGACCAGACTCTGCCTCAAGGTGACTCTGAGTTACTGGACAAAGACCAGTCTGTGGTCCAACAAGACCAGACGGAGACGGAGAGCGCTGCTGCCGCCGCTCTCGCTGTCTGTGGTCACAGCGTCCCTGAACAGGACAACAGCCAGGGAATTGGTTCAATTCCCTCAGGAGATGGAGGCCAGGACAACGGCCAGGGAATTGGTTCAATTCCCTCAGGAGATGGAGGCCAGGACAACGGCCAGGGAATTGGTTCAATTCCCTCAGGAGATGGAGGCCAGGACAACAGCCAGGGAATGGATTCAATTCCCTCAGGAGATGGAGGCCAGGACAACAGCCAGGGAATGGATTCAATTCCCTCAGAAGATGGAGGCCAGGACAACAGCCAGGGAATGGATTCAATTCCCTCAGAAGATGGAGGCCAGGACAACAGCCAGGGAATGGATTCAATTCCCTCAGGTGATGGAGGCCAGGACAACAGCCAGGGAATGGATTCAATTCCCTCAGAAGATGGAGGCCAGGACAACAGCCAGGGAATGGATTCAATTCCCTCAGAAGATGGAGGCCAGGACAACAGCCAGGGGATGGGTTCAATTCCCTCAGGAGATGGACTCCAGCAGCCAAAACAAACCTTAGTGTCATCTTTGGCAAAATGCTTTGTTCTGGCCATGAAGGCACTGAATCTGGCTCTGACCGTAGGGACTAAGTACCCTTGGGAATATTCAGTGCCCCCCAAAAAGCCCAGTCCGGCCACTAAACACGATGGCCAAAAAACAAACATTTCAAATTAAAATACTTTAAAAAATCAACCTTAAAAACCCATCTTAAAAAATATTTAAGATGATGCCAGGCAAAACAACCCAAGATATTTCAAATTAAAGCATTTCATCATTGAAAACAGAAAACTCTCTGAGTCAGACCTTTAGCTTTATGCATGCTGCGTGTCTGTTGCAACTTCAACAACAGCTGATGTTATTGATGCTTTTTGACTAATAAAAGTCCTGTAACTGAAACATGGTATGGGTGCGGCTTCATCAACCGTGGCACGAAGTAACACAGGCCATGCCCCCCCAATTGGGAAAAGTTACATCCGCCCCTGCTTAGCAACAACCCAGCTGAGAGAAAGCATTTTGGTGAGATCAGATTTGCCCACGGTGGCCTATATCCCACTGCTAGGCCACCGTTAGTCATACATCCCACTGCGAGGCCACCATTAGTCCAGACTTTGGCCCTTCCCTCCTGCACAATGCAGACCAACATGAAAGCCTGGATGTTCAGCTACTCTCTGGAGCAGGACAGTGAAGCCCAGACTGACCCTCGTGTGCTGGACTGTGAAATGTCCTGGAGTCTGCCCTTATTCACAGATTTAAACTAAAAAATAGTACAATATAAAATTAACCCCTTGATGCCTAATTAATCAATAAATCAATTAAAATGCAGGCTGCTGAGGCAACTGACGCATTTAGGTTGCTTTGTCTAAAAGAAAATATTAATATTACCTTTTTTTTTTACTTGATTGTCTAACTTCGTGTCCAACGCAATGAGAAATTACCAAAACCGCCTGGTGTGCGCTCGTTCGTGCACGTGCGCGCGGCCTGTATGTCCATCTCTGATCATAATCCAACAATCGCCGCGACAATGTGGCTTGATTTGACTTGTTATCATCAAGAAGAAGTTCTTCTACTCTATCTCTGCCACGTATGGCCATTGGCAACTTAACGACACCTAGTGGCTGTATTCAATTCAAATGGCTTTATTGGCATGAGAATAGGGTGACCAGATGTCCCTCTTTGCGTGGGACAGTCCCTCATTTTCAAGATTTTTCAAGCGTCCCACAAATTGAGACTCTGTCCCACATTGTGACTGACAGGCATCAGTGTTCAAAATGCATTAATAATTTGTAGTGCCCTAATAGTTGGATTTCTGTTGTATCATTTCTTGCTGTGTTTTTTTTTAAATAATTCCCCCATGGCACCACTATATTTCCACACTCACTCTAGAGAGGCCACATTGCATACAGTTGGAGATTTGGAGATTGTAGATCAGCTATTTTTGATTTTAGATCAGCTGTTTTTGCTATGTGTGAAATGGAATCCTGAAATATTTTTGGAATATTGACATCAAGGTGGTAATAATTTGCTAACTACATTTTGTCCCGTTTCCCCTACACTCCACTTGTCCCACACAGGCAAAACTTCTGTCCCTCAAATGAACAGTTTGGATCTGGTCACCCTACATGAGAAACTTACATTTACATTGCCAAAGCAAGAACAGAACAGCAAGAAATGCCTATATAACTATAGTGGCTATAGTTATATAGTTATATAGTTATATAGTTATATAGGCCATAATAGACAGTATAAATGAGAGCCAATGTGGAGGTTCTGGCGCTATTTGAATGGGAATAACTTGATAAATAAAAAATCACACCTGTGTGACGTGGATGCCTGCTGCGCCGTGCGGGGGGTCCTCAAGGCAAAGAGAGAGCAGGACCTCTCTGTAAAGGACCATTAACTAGTGCTGTTTGGATCATTCTACACAAAAACACACAAATATATATGGCTATAGAAAGTGTCATATTAAATATAATAGTCTGTTATCCATTATATTAAGCACTGAAAACTGTCATAGGCTATACACAGTATGGTAGGCCTGCAGTCTGCCTGCATCTATATGAATCTTTAAAGGTAGGGGAAGTCATTTGAAATTCATGGTTAGTACCAGCCTGGTGCACTAGGGGTGTAGTACCAGCCTGGTGCACTAGGGGTGTAGTACCAGCCTGGTGCACTAGGGGTGTAGTACCAGCCTGGTGCACTAGGGGTGTAGTACCAGCCTGGTGCACTAGGGGTGTAGTACCAGCCTGGTGTACTAGGGGTGTCCAAGAGTAGCTACACTATGTGAACCTGCTGCTCCATCCTGATTGGAGGAGAATTCACCCTCCACCTGGGGGAGGGGGAAACTCCATATATGGTCTGCACACCTTTATAATAGAGCATTTTAACAGAAAAACATTTTTTTTGGGTGATATCTGACAAGTGAAATCACTTCCCCTACCTTTAAATGCGAAGCATGCGCGTACATACAGTATGCACTGGCGCACGAGTCCTGTGCCCCCCCCCCCCCGCCCACACACACACTTGCGTATTTTAAAACATGTATTAAAACGTTCAAACCACTAGCAACAGCATGTAGCAACAGACATGCTAGTGCAGTAGTACTGCATTTCCAACTCCGTTTGTCCCTGTTTGGTCTGCATGAACAGCAGCCTGAGCTCTCAGTTTCGTACCCCTCAATGTCGCAACTGTTGTACACAGCGGTGGATTCGTAGGACTGCGGTGGGATCCATAGTAACGTGGGCATTTGACCAAACTGCGGCGCAATGCAAAATCACCCTGAACTGAGGTAATTGCGTGAATGTCGTACGTGCTTATTTTAAAACGTGTATTAAAACGGCGATAATGCAACAATTACTATAAACAACAACACACCAACCCAATGGCAGCTGCCAGCTGGTTAACCAGGTGTAACTCTTTGAGAGCCTAAGAATGAAACCAAATGGTTGGTTTCATTTTTACACCCTCAAGAGTTAAAATATTCATCATGTGAATTAGCCCAACTTAGTCTACACAACTAGAGAATGTAGAAGATTAATGGTCATTTTGATCTGTATGTTCTAGGCGAGCATCTAGCACATTCTAGTGCATTTTGGAAGTGCCACGAGTGCATTTTGGATCTTGTCCAGGCCACTAGGTGGCGCAGGCCACCGGGAAAACTCCCTGCTCCAGATGGCCAATCCGCCCCTGTTTACAATATCGGATTTTGTTGGCTTTGTTTCCAGGTGTAGTTTGTGGGATTGGAGACTATTATTATTATTTCAATAAATTGGATTCAGTTCTAAAAAGAGCTCACTAAACAGATTATATCTCTATTTTTTCAAATTTGGTAGTTGAGAAGTTGGGAAAGTAATAATGTAATATGTAATATATTACTCTTTGATTCCAGTAATAAGTAAAGTAGTGATATTACTTTGTCTAAGGGGTAACGAGTAAAGTAAAGAAGTTACTTTCCTAAGTAATATTGACCAACACTGGTAGTAACAAAAACATGTGTCCATCAGGTCCCTAGGACCTCAGGGGGTCCCCAGGGTCTACGTGAAGCCCAGGACCCTGGTCCTAATATCTCCATGTGGTCCACCAGGTCTTCAGGACCTCAGGGGGTCCCCAGGGTCTACGTGAAGCCCAGGACCCTGGTCCTAATATCTCCATGTGGTCCACCAGGTCTTCAGGACCTCAGGGGGTCCCCAGGGTCTACGTGAAGCCCAGGACCCTGGTCCTAATATCTCCATGTGGTCCACCAGGTCTTCAGGACCTCAGGGGGTCCCCAGGGTCTACGTGTAGCCCAGGACCCTGGTCCTAATATCTCCATGTGGTCCACCAGGTCTTCAGGACCTCAGGGGGTCCCCAGGACCCTGGTCCTAATATCTCCATGTGGTCCACCAGGTCTTCAGGACCTCAGGG
>CM076969.1:375412-380412 GCA_039105355.1 Benthosema pterotum | reverse complement strand
ACATTCACATTGAATTTCCAACCAGGAAGGACAAAGGTTGGAAAACAGTAATCTGCAGTGTGTGTGTGTGTGTGTGTGCG
This sequence comes from Benthosema pterotum, assembly GCA_039105355.1. Lineage (NCBI taxonomy): Eukaryota > Metazoa > Chordata > Actinopteri > Myctophiformes > Myctophidae > Benthosema > Benthosema pterotum. Next base: position 380,332 of record CM076969.1, on the reverse strand, counting down.
TGTGTGTGTGTGTGTGTGTGTGCGTGGTGTGTGCGTGTGTGTGTGCGTGCGCGTGCGTGCGTGTATAGGGTTAACAGGTGTGCTGCTCCTCGTAGCGTTCTCATTCATGTACGTCTTCGCCTCACATTACTTCAGACGCATCAGTTTCAGAGGATTCTGGATCACTCACTACCTGTATGTAGTGATCTATGTGCTGGTGAGTTCACTGTTCACTATTATACTGATCTATGTGCTGGTGAGTTCACTATTCACTATTATACTGATCTATGTACTGGTGAGTTCACTATTATACTGATCTATGTACTGGTGAGTTCACTGTTCACTATTATACTGATCTATGTACTGGTGAGTTCACTATTATACTGATCTATGTACTGGTGAGTTCACTGTTCACTATTATACTGATCTATGTACTGGTGAGTTCACTGTTCACTATTATACTGATCTATGTACTGGCGAGGTCACTATTCACTATTATACTGATCTATGTACTGGTGAGTTCACTATCATACTGATCTATGTACTGGTGAGTTCACTATTATACTGATCTATGTACTGGTGAGTTCACTATTATACTGATCTATGTACTGGTGAGTTCACTATTATACTGATCTATGTACTGGTGAGTTCACTGTTCACTATTATACTGATCTATGTACTGGTGAGTTCACTATTATACTGATCTATGTACTGGTGAGTTCACTATTATACTGATCTATGTACTGGTGAGTTCACTATTATACTGATCTATGTGCTGGTGAGTTCACTGTTCACTATTATACTGATCTATGTACTGGTGAGTTCACTATTATACTGATCTATGTACTGGTGAGTTCACTGTTCACTATTATACTGATCTATGTACTGGTGAGTTCACTATTCACTATTATACTGATCTATGTACTGGTGAGTTCACTATTATACTGATCTATGTACTGGTGAGTTCACTGTTCACTATTATACTGATCTATGTACTGGTGAGTTCACTATTCACTATTACTGCCTTTATATAGTGATCTATGTACTGGTGAGTTCACTATTATACTGATCTATGTACTGGTGAGTTCACTATTATACTGATCTATGTACTGGTGAGTTCACTGTTCACTATTATACTGATCTATGTACTGGTGAGTTCACTATTATACTGATCTATGTACTGGTGAGTTCACTGTTCACTATTATACTGATCTATGTACTGGTGAGTTCACTATTATACTGATCTATGTACTGGTGAGTTCACTATTATACTGATCTATGTACTGGTGAGTTCACTGTTCACTATTATACTGATCTATGTACTGGTGAGTTCACTGTTCACTATTATACTGATCTATGTACTGGTGAGTTCACTGTTCACTATTACTGCCTTTATATAGTGATCTATGTACTGGTGAGTTCAGTGCCCTGACTGCCCCACCAAACATGATGGCATGCAAAACAACCCAGATTTCAAAGATACTGTACTTCAAATTAAAGTGCTTATAATTTGTACCACTACTACTGCTACTAACTAACTACAGCTGTGTCAGAATTTAAATGAAAATGGTATGGGTGCGGCTTCATACCACTAGGGACTTTAAGTCTAGGCCTTGAACACGATGAGAACGGTAGGCGTGTTCACAGTCGCAACAGAAGCTCAACATAGTTCATAAAGCAGGCGACAGCGACGCAATCCACCTCTTCTACTGGGTCTCTGGTTTCCATGGTAACAGGATCCACCTCTTCTACTGGCGTCTCTGGTTTCCATGGTGACGCTCCTCTACAGCGTAGCTCTGGTTTCCATGGTGACGCTCCTCTACAGTGTAGCTCTGGTTTCCATGGTGACGCTCCTCTACAGCGTAGCTCTGGTTTCCATGGTGACGCTCCTCTACAGCGTAGCTCTGGTTTCCATGGTGACGCTCCTCTACAGCGTAGCTCTGGTTTCCATGGTGACGCTCCTCTACAGCGTAGCTCTGGTTTCCATGGTGACTCCTCTACAGCGTAGCTCTGGTTTCCATGGTGACTCCTCTACAGCGTAGCTCTGGTTTCCATGGTGACGCTCCTCTAGAGGTAGCTCTGGTCCACGTTGTAACATGACGCCAAAAGCTGCGCTCTGCCGTCGTAGGAGAGGGTAGGATGGCTGCAAGGATTATGTATGGAGCACAGAGCCATTCATTACTGACGACGTATGTCACACGGTGGTCCACGGTGTTATTATTCCTATCATTTCAGACGGTGGTCCACGGTGTTATTATTCCTATCGTTTCAGACGGTGGTCCACGGCAGCTTCGCGCTGCTCCAGCAGCCTCGGTTCTTCATCTTCCTCATCCCTCCAGCGCTGCTCTTCCTCCTGGACAAACTGATCAGCCTGAGCAGGAAGAAGATGGAGATACCTGTGGTCCGAGCAGAGCTGCTGCCCTCTGGTGGGTGGAGGGAGTAGATACTGCCCTCTGGTGGGTGGAGGGAGTAGATACTGCCCTCTGGTGGGTGGAGGGAGTAGATACTGCCCTCTGGTGGGTGGAGGGAGTAGAGCTGCTGCCCTCTGGTGGGTGGAGGGAGTAGATACTGCCCTCTGGTGGGTGGAGGGAGTAGATACTGCCCTCTGGTGGGTGGAGGGTGTAGATACTGCCCTCTGGTGGGTGGAGGGAGTAGATACTGCCCTCTGGTGGGTGGAGGGAGTAGATACTGCCCTCTGGTGGGTGGAGGGTGTAGATACTGCCCTCTGGTGGGTGGAGGGTGTAGATACTGCCCTCTGGTGGGTGGAGGGTGTAGATACTGCCCTCTGGTGGGTGGAGGGTGTAGATACTGCCCTCTGGTGGGTGGAGGTATAGAGCTACTGCCCTCTGGTGGGTGGAGGGAGTAGATACTGGTGGGTTGAGGGAGTAGATACTGCCCTCTGGTGGGTGGAGGGAGTAGATACTGGTGGGTGGAGGGAGTAGATACTGCCCTCTGGTGGGTGGAGGGAGTAGATACTGCCCTCTGGTGGGTGGAGGGAGTAGATACTGCCCTCTGGTGGGTGGAGGGAGTAGATACTGCCCTCTGGTGGGTGGAGGGAGTAGATACTGCCCTCTGGTGGGTGGAGGGTGTAGATACTGCCCTCTGGTGGGTGGAGGGAGTAGATACTGCCCTCTGGTGGGTGGAGGGAGTAGATACTGCTGCCCTCTGGTGGGTGGAGGGAGTAGATACTGCCCTCTGGTGGGTGGAGGGAGTAGATACTGCCCTCTGGTGGGTGGAGGGAGTAGATACTGCCCTCTGGTGGGTGGAGGGTGTAGATACTGCCCTCTGGGTGGAGGGAGTAGATACTGCCCTCTGGTGGGTGGAGGGAGTAGATACTGCCCTCTGGTGGGTGGAGGGAGTAGATACTGCCCTCTGGTGGGTGGAGGGAGTAGATACTGGTGGGTGGAGGGAGTAGATACTGCCCTCATACTGCCCTCTGGTGGGTGGAGGGAGTAGATACTGCCCTCTGGTGGGTGGAGGGAGTAGATACTGCCCTCTGGTGGGTGGAGGGAGTAGATACTGCCCTCTGGTGGGTGGAGGGAGTAGATACTGCCCTCTGGTGGGTGGAGGGAGTAGATACTGGTGGGTGGAGGGAGTAGATACTGCCCTCTGGTGGGTGGAGGGAGTAGATACTGCTGCCCTCTGGTGGGTGGAGGGAGTAGATACTGCCCTCTGGTGGGTGGAGGGAGTAGATACTGCCATCTGGGTGGAGGGAGTAGATACTGCCCTCTGGTGGGTGGAGGGTGTAGATACTGCCCTCTGGTGGGTGGAGGGTGTAGATACTGCTCTCTGGTGGGTGGAGGGAGTAGATACTGCTCTCTGGTGGGTGGAGGGAGTAGATACTGCCCTCTGGTGGGTGGAGGGAGTAGATACTGGTGGGTGGAGGGAGTAGATACTGCACTCTGGTGGGTGGAGGAGTAGATACTGCCCTCTGGTGGGTGGAGGGAGTAGATACTGGTGGGTGGAGGGAGTAGATACTGCCCTCTGGTGGGTGGAGGGAGTAGATACTGCCCTCTGGTGGGTGGAGGGAGTAGATACTGGTGGGTGGAGGGAGTAGATACTGGTGGGTTGAGGGAGTAGATACTGCCCTCTGGTGGGTGGAGGGAGTAGATACTGCCCTCTGGTGGTGGAGGGTGTAGATACTGCTCTCTGGTGGGTGGAGGGAGTAGATACTGCCCTCTGGTGGGTGGAGGGTGTAGATACTGCCCTCTGGTGGGTGGAGGGAGTAGATACTGCCCTCTGGTGGGTGGAGGGTGTAGATACTGCTCTCTGGTGGGTGGAGGGAGTAGATACTGCCCTCTGGTGGGTGGAGGGTGTAGATACTGCTCTCTGGTGGGTGGAGGGAGTAGATACTGCCCTCTGGTGGGTGGAGGGTGTAGATACTGCTCTCTGGTGGGTGGAGGGTGTAGATACTGCTCTCTGGTGGGTGGAGGGAGTAGATACTGCCCTCTGGTGGGTGGAGGGAGTAGATACTGGTGGGTGGAGGGAGTAGATACTGGTGGGTGGAGGGTGTAGATACTGCTCTCTGGTGGGTGGAGGAGTAGATACTGCCCTCTGGTGGGTGGAGGGAGTAGATACTGCCCTCTGGTGGGTGGAGGGAGTAGATACTGCCCTCTGGTGGGTGGAGGGAGTAGATACTGCCCTCTGGTGGGTGGAGGGAGTAGATACTGCCCTCTGGTGGGTGGAGGGAGTAGATACTGGTGGGTGGAGGGAGTAGATACTGCCCTCTGGTGGGTGGAGGGAGTAGATACTGCTGCCCTCTGGTGGGTGGAGGGAGTAGATACTGCCCTCTGGTGGGTGGAGGGAGTAGATACTGCCATCTGGGTGGAGGGAGTAGATACTGCCCTCTGGTGGGTGGAGGGTGTAGATACTGCCCTCTGGTGGGTGGAGGGTGTAGATACTGCTCTCTGGTGGGTGGAGGGAGTAGATACTGCTCTCTGG
>CM076969.1:367912-370412 GCA_039105355.1 Benthosema pterotum | reverse complement strand
TGGTTTTATACTTGTAGCCTAGATTAAGACATTTGCTATGGGAGATGCTATTTTTATTTACAGTGCCAATTAACCAGTCAAAAATACAAAAAAATAAATTTCAAATAGTGTCTTAGCTGAAATTTGGAAATGGCTACACAACCCATGGAATTATGCAGACCTGCTTTTTATTGAGGTGATGGATCATCGAACATTAAAAAATAATGATGAATAACAATAACTAATGCTTCTAAAATACAGTATATTTTTTAAACTCTGAATTGGATTATTATTATTACCCGTATTTATATTTAAATAGCCAAGCTGTTATCTGAATGATCCCTCAGTTATAGACCCTTATACTGGTGAAGTATCCTGACTCCGCCAGATGGGGCAGCAGAGAGAGGAGGAGGGAATACTCCTCTCTCTGCTGCCCCATCTGGCGGAGTCAGGTTACTGCTGAGGTAGTTCTCACTTTGCAGCGCCAGTACACCCCCCCCCCCCTCCTCCTCCCCTCCCCCTCCACTCTCTGCGAGTCAACATTCCAACCAATTAAGCACTCCCAGCTGTGAAGCTACCGGACTAGTGCTCAGAGAAGAGAACTCAGAAGCATTTCTTTAAACGACCATAACTTTTGATAGGAACGTGCTAGAGACTTACTTTTTTTTATAGACTCAGACATTTTTGCTCTACAAGCCTGGGGCCGGATTAAATCATTGCGCGGGCCGCATCCGGCCCGCGGGCCGTATGTTTGACATCAGTGATCTAGACGGTCCGTTCGGTGAGGGACACCAGGAGTGGATGGACTTCGAGGTTTCTGTTCTGGTGGGAGGAGGCATCGGGGTCACACCCTTCACCTCCATCCTCAAAGACCTGGTCTTCAAGTCCTCCGTCAGGTCCAAGATCCACTGCAAGAAGGTACAGTAAATCACCCTCAACAGGTGGTCCCTGAGAGGGTTCCAGGTGGTCCTACTGTAAGTTGGTTAATCAGATGTAACTCTTGAGAACGTAAAAATGAAACCAAATGGACCCTTGCGGGTCCATTTGGTTTCATTTTTACACTCTCAAGAGTTAAAATATTCATCAACTGAATCAGCCATTTTGGAATGTATGTTTTGCTTGTTTTGTTTCCCAAAATCCAGCCTGGAATTGTGGACAAAAGCAAAATAAATCTTTAGTTTTGGGGTCTGTGGGGCTAAACTATCCTGAAATGGTGGTCCATGGCTCAAATCCTGAATAAATGGTGGTCCCTGGGATGAAAAAGGTTGACAACCCCTGCCCTAAATAGTTTGAGCTTTGAAATAGCTGGAGATGGTGTTACTTAATGTTAGTGTTTAACAATAATGCACTTGCATAATGAATGAATTTGAGTTGACAGTTTGAGATGTTGAATCTAGTTTCTTGCACCCGAAACTAAGAACTTTCACGTTTTAGTCCACAATTGCAAAAGAGAACCGGCAAAATGTTGGTCAAAATAACAATTATTCTCCATTTCCTAATTGTGTGACACAATTATGTCATTCAGATGTTTAAATTAACAGGTGTATTTCACCTGGGTCACCCGGACCCAGAAACAGTTTGAACAGGTGTTGAACAGGTGTTGAACAGGTGTTGAACAGGTATAGATGCTAACAGGTGTGTTGTTACTCTAACAGGTGTATTTCATATGGGTCACCCGGACCCAGAAACAGTTTGAACAGGTGTTGAACAGGTATAGATGCTAACAGGTGTGTTGTTACTCTAACAGGTGTATTTCATATGGGTCACCCGGACCCAGAAACAGTTTGAACAGGTGTTGAACAGGTGTTGAACACGTGTTGAACAGGTGTAGATAGTAACAGATGTTCTCATTCTAACAGGTGTATTTCATATGGGTCACCCGGACCCAGAAACAGTTTGAACAGGTGTTGAACAGGTGTGGATGCTAACAGGTGTTGAACAGGTGTGGATGCTAACAGGTGTTGTTATTATTAACAGGTGTATTTCACCTGGGTCACCCAGACCCAGAAACAGTTTGAACAGGTGTTGAACAGGTGTTGAACAGGTGTTGAACAGGTGTTGAACAGGTGTAGGTGCTAACAAGTGTTCTCATTCTAACAGGTGTATTTCATATGGGTCACCCGGACCCAGAAACACTTTGAACAGGTGTTGAACAGGTGTTGAACAGGTGTAGATAGTAACAGGTGTTCTCATTCTAACAGGTGTATTTCATATGGGTCACCCGGACCCAGAAACACTTTGAACAGGTGTTGAACAGGTGTGGATGCTAACAGGTGTGTTGTTACTCTAACAGGTGTATTTCATATGGGTCACGCGGACCCAGAAACAGTTTGAATGGGTGTTGAACAGGTGTTGAACAGGTGTTGAACAGGTGTTGAACAGGTGTTCTCATTCTAACAGGTGTATTTCATATGGGTCACCCGGACCCAGAAACAGTTTGAATGGGTCTCTGACATCATCAGAGAGGTGGAGGATCAGGACAGCACTGATCTGGTGTCAGTTCACATCTATATCACACAAC
>CM076969.1:330412-362912 GCA_039105355.1 Benthosema pterotum | reverse complement strand
TTTACAAGAATTATATATGACATTCAAAACAGAAATAAGATCCATAGCATTTTTCTTGTAAAGTGGATTGTATGAAAGATGACACTTTCAAGAGTTCACATTTAACGTTTTTTTTCCCCCATATGGGACTTCATATGATGTATTGTGAAATAAATCACTTTAAGGTTTGGTCACTAATTCTACAGTACATAATGTTATTGTAACTGTAGGAACAGATCTGCAGGGGCGGATGTAACTTTTCCCAATTGTGGGAGGGGGCAGGCGAAAATGGTATGGGTGTGGCTTCATCACCCGTGTCGCTTTGTGCCACGGGCGAAGCTACATACCATTTTCATTTACAGGACTTTTATTAGTCAAGTAAAGCATCAATAATAACATCAGTTGTTGTTGAAGTTGCAACAGACACGCAGCATGCATAAAGCTAAAGGTCTGACTCAGAGAGTTTTCTGTTTTCAATGATGAAATGCTGTTGGTTTAGTGGTGACACAGCTGTAGTTAGTTAGTAGCAGTAGTAGTGTTTCACATCATTTTAAATAGAAGCACTTTAATTTGAAATATCTTGGGTTGTTTTGCATGGCATCATGTTTGGTGGGGCAGACTGGGTATTTAGGGGGGCATTGCCCCCCCAAGCCCATGCCTAGATCCGCCCCTGCAGATCTGTATTCACATTTCATGGTAAAGCGATGCTGTAGCTGCAGAGAGAGAGAGAGAGAGAGAGAGAGAGAGAGAGAGAGAGAGAGAGAGAGAGAGAGAGAGAGAGGCAGGCAGGCAGGCAGGCAGGCAGGCAGACAGACAGACAGACAGACAGACAGACAGACAGACAGACAGACAGACAGACAGACAGGCTGTAACTGGTTAGTATTTACAGTATGAGTTCATTCACCATCTTTGTTGAAGAAGAGTCTTAAAGGGGAATTCCACCCATTTTCAACATTCTAATATGTCATTAGTATACCCTAGAGGTGTTGGGTGGACATGATGAAAAACATTTCCCCATTCTGTGTTCCCAAGAAATGGAGGTCTGAAGAAAATCACTATCATGGTGAAACATCTTTTTCACCATGTTAATGGATTTCTTTAAATGATTCTTTTTTTCTGAGAGCGTACAAATGGAACCAAATGAACCCGTTAGGGTTCATTTGGTTCCATTTGTACGCTCTCAGAAAAAATCTTGAAAATGGGTGGAATTCCCCTTTAATAGTTCTATTGCGATACAATTCTGAAAGACTTTTAGGTGTAGTTTTTAAGTTTTGCTTCATTTAGTTAGTTAGTCCATGTGGTGATTAACATTATCAACCTAAACTATTGTTTTAAAATAGTTCAGTAGAAACATATTCCTGTAAATTCATTCAGATTAATGTTATCTGTTCTCTGTTGTATGAGGAAATGTTCATAATGTTCCAGTCAGTAAGGAAAAGGTTTAACTGATGATTACACTGTTGACATTTATAATATTTATAACCATTACATTATGTTTGATTAACATTATCTGGACTCCTAATATCAAATATACCAAAACCAGGTCTTGGACTGGAGCCAGGAGTAACTGTGATTAGAATCTGTATTTATGGGACAAAGCTCTAGACCAGGGGTTTCAACGTTTTTGACACCAGGGACCACCGTTTATTCAGCATTTGGAGCCACGGACCACCATTTGATGACATTTTAGCCCCAAAGACCTAAAACTAAAGACTTTTTTTTTTTTTTTTTTTTTTTCGTTTGGTCCACAATTCTTGGCTGGATTTTTACCAACAAAACAGTGTAGACTTCTTAATCAAATAGTGCTAATTCAAATGATGAACATTTTAACTCTTGAGAGTGTGAAAATGAAACCAAATGGACCCGCTAGGGTCCATTTGGTTTCATTTTTTACGTTCTCAAGAGTTACATCTGGTTAACCAACTTTCCATCATTTAACCTGGGGACCACCTGGAATCCTCTCAGGGGGGGCAATGCCCCCCTAAATGCCCAGTCTGTCCCACCAAACATGATGCCCTGCAAAACAACCCAAGATATTTCAAATTAAAGTGCTTCTATTTAAAATGATGTGAAACACTACTACTGCTACTAACTAACTACAGCTGTGTCACCACTAAACCAACAGCATTTCATCATTGAAAACAGAAAACTCTCTGAGTCAGACCTTTAGCTTTATGCATGCTGCATGTCTGTTGCAACTTCAACAACAACTGATGTTATTATTGATGCTTTACTTGACTAATAAAAATCCTGTAACTGAAAATGGTATGAGTGCGGATTCGCACCACTGGCGGTGAAGTTGCACGCATACCATTTTCTCCTGCCCCCCCCCCCCCCCTGATGGTATCTATTGTAAGTCAAGTTGAACTGAACTCTCACCTGTTAAACAATAGATCTGATAACATTCTGTATATTAGTTGGATCTGTTTCAGAGTCTAGAACCAACACCATGTAGATTAGATTGGAGATAAATTAAAGGGGAATTCCACACATTTTCAACATTTTACTGCCATTATTATACCTTAGATAATATGTTGTAGCTGAGAGAATGTCCATTCTGTGTTTCCTGCATGTCAGCTTGTACGTCTGATATGTTTTTAAATATCGTGAACATTTTACAGGGACTAAAATGTCAGTACCAGAAACTAAACTTTAGTTCCAGAAGGAGATTTTGATTTAGTTTGAGGGACAAGATTTTAGTTCAAGGATCACATCTTAATTCCAGAGATGAAATTACAGTACAATATTTTAGTTCCAGGGACAAAATTTGAATCCATTTGGACACCTCCATTTGAATGGGTTAATCTCTTGCAGGGCCAGGGGGTCCTCAGTATGAGAAGGAGTGGTCCCTGTTTGGGTCATGATGTAGATTTTAATCCAGGGGGTCCTCAGTATGAGAAGGAGTGGTCCCTGTTTGGGTCATGATGTAGATTTTAATCCAGGGGTCCAGGAGTGGTCCAGGGGTGGGATATTATTTTTTTAAACCTAAAACCACTAAAAGCTTTATGCATGCTGCGTGTCTGTCTGTCGCAAAAGTCCTGTAAGAGAAAATGGTATGGGTGCGGCTTCATCGCCCATGGCAGCCGATGAAGACACCCCCCCACACCATTTCTGCCTGCCCCTCCCAGTTAGTAAATGTTATATCCAGGCCTGATGAATATTTTCATGGCTGGTCAGAGTTAGCCAAAGAGCTGCATAATGTTCCAGTCAGTAAGGACTGATTACACTGTTGACATTTATAATATATCATTACATTATGTTTGATTAACATTATCTGGTCTCCTAATCAGTGGCATCGATAGGTGGGGAAAGGTTTTATTTTTATTGATTATTATAAAAAAATATATTTGATCTCAAAGTGCACCAGATTGAAGCATTTTAAAGGGGAATTCCACCCATTTTCAACATTCTAATATGTCATTAGTATACCTTAGAGGTGGACATGATGAAAATGTCCCCCCCATTCTGTGTTTCCTAGAAATGGAGGTCTGAAGAAAACCACTAACATGGTGAAACATCTTGATGACATCATCAAGATGTATTTTCACCATGTTGATTGATTTCTTTAGACACTTCTTTGTTGAAAATAGGTGAAATTTCCCTTTAACGCTGTCGGAAAGAGGGGGCCCATGTGGAAAAGCTTTGCAGGGGGCCCAGAAGTGCTAGCTACGCCCCTGATTCCTGAGTATTGATTAATATCAATACTGATATTAATCAATACTGAATCAATCAATAGTGAACAATCAATCATCATTTGATATGTAATCCAGAATAGCACTGTTTGTTGTACTTCACTGTTCTCAATGGACCAAACATTACTCACCTTTTTAATCATTGTATTAGGCCAGAGGTTTTCAACCTGTTTCATCTCAGGGACCACCATTTATTCAGGATTTGAGCCACGGACCACCATTTGAGGATATTTTAGCCCCACAGACTCCAAAACTAAAGATTTATTTTGCTTCTGTCTATAGTTATGTAGAGTGTAGACTAATTAAGATGATGAATATTTTAACTCTTGAGAATGTAAAAATGGAAATGGACCCGCAAGCAGGGGTGTAGTGGAGGGGGGGCGTGGAGGGGGGGGGGGGGGGGGGGGGGGGGGGGGGGGGGGGGGGGCGTCCTCCCACTTCTCTAAAATGTTTTTGGGGCAAAAGGAAAAAAAAAAAAACATTAGCATGGTGAAATACATCTTAATGACATCATCAAGATGTGTTTCACCATGTTAATGAGTTTGACCCTAGCGGGTCCATTTGGTTCCATTTGGTTTCCATTACACTCTCAGAAAAAAAGGGTGGAATTTCTCTTTAAGAGGCGTCCCCCATGCACTTCTAAAAGTACCACTACAACACTGCCCGCAAGGGTCCATTTGGTTTCATTTTTACGTTCTCAAGAGTTACATCTGGTTAACCAACTTAGCTGGGGACCACCTGGAACCCTCCCAGGGACCACTGCAAGGTGGTCCCCGGACCACCTGTTGAAAACCCCTGCATTAGACCAGGGCTGCCCACACCGTTCTGACTTAAGAGCTACTTTCAAAATGACTCAACAAGATCTACACATCAGAAATGTGATTCTACCACTGTTGAAAACAGTATTTGGGGATTGAGTTGACAATTTGTGATGTTGAGTTTAGTCTCTTGCACCCAAAACTAAGAACTTTCACGATTTTTGTCCACAATTGGGAAAGAGAACTGTCAAAACGGTGGCCAAAAATAACAACTATTCTCCATTTTCTAAAATGTGTGCAGGACTTTTGAAAATGACATAATTCAGATGAGAGTGTAAAATGAAACCAAATTATTTACGGGTCCATTTGGTTTCATTTTACACTCTAAAGAGTTGAATTAATTAATCCTGAACCCTTATAGATTTGTAACTCTCAAAAGTTACAGATCTATAAGGGCAGAGAATGTAGAAGATTAATGGTCATTTTGATCTGTATGTTGGACTGTTTGGTTTTCCCAAATCCAGCCTGGAATTGTGGACAAAAGCAAAAATAAATCTTTAGTTTTGGGGTCTGTGGGGCTAAAATGCTGAATAAATAGTGGACCCTGGTATGAAAAAGGTTGAAAACCACTGAGCTTAAGCATGCTGGACATGTATCTGTGACAGTTATTTTATCAATAAAGTAATAAAGATGTTTTAATCAATGGAAGGAAAATGAAAAAAACACTAGATGGTCCAACTCTGCCCTCTGCTGGTAAGCACACACACACACACACACACACACACACACACACACACACACACACACACACACACACACACACACACACACACACACACACACACACACACACACACACACACACACACACACACACACACACACACACACACACACACACACACACACACAGTGGTTGATACGCAGACTGCGTAAGGCCTGTTTACAGCTGTAGAACTCCGAGAGAACGTTTATTTACGTAAATAACGTACATAACGGGATGTCTGGAGCGACTACGTTATCTGCGCAGTGACTACGTAACTCGTGATGTCGCTCCGGTTCCAGAAGTGTTTTCCCCAATTCATTTTTATCATAGACTTTTCGAAAATAATTTATATAAAGGCCATTACTGCGCGGATTGTGTGATGACACACACAAGCTTTTGGGACAATCAAATCATTTCTAAGATTAAAAAAAAAAAGTGTTGTATCCTGCCGTTTTCTACTTTCTTTTTTTTTCTGATTGTTTGTTTATTGAAGTCTGATTAGTGTCATGGTTTTCAGTTCATTAAGGAAAAACTATTCTTTTCTTTTCTCCCTTCAACATACCAGTGGAGCAATACACATTTTTTTTTATCATCCCCTACCTCCCACCCCCATCCAGAAGCCATATCAATACCCACAGAGGGTTTTACAACAGAAATACAATCAGACAAACATGGACTTTCTAAACGTCCATGAGAAAAATGAATGAGGATTCTGTTTCTGGAACAGGGACGGTGACGTCACTGCGCAGCTCTATAGTCGTGTTGTTACGTCGACAGCGTAATGAACAGAGCAGAGTCTGGTAGAAGAGTTGTTACGTCGACAGCGTAATGAACAGAGTAGAGTCTGGTAGAAGAGTTGTTACGTCGACAGCGTAATGAACAGAGTCTGGTAGAAGAGTTGTTACGTCGACAGCGTAATGAACAGAGTCAGAGTCTGGTAGAAGAGTTGTTACGTCGACAGCGTAATGAACAGAGCAGAGTCTGGTAGAAGAGTTGTTACGTCGACAGCGTAATGAACAGAGCAGAGTCTGGTAGAAGAGTTGTTACGTCGACAGCGTAATGAACAGAGTCTGGTAGAAGAGTTGTTACGTCGACAGCGTAATGAACAGAGCAGAGTCTGGTAGAAGAGTTGTTACGTCGACAGCGTAATGAACAGAGCAGAGTCTGGTAGAAGAGTTGCGACATTGAGGGGTCAGAGACTTGGCGCTTGAGCTGCTGTTCAACGTGGTAAAACCAACGCTGTTTTATGCATGTTTTCAACATGTCAACGGTATTGTACAGTAACAATGTTACTGTATAATAATGTTTTATGTTGTACTATTATTAAAAAAACGATCTAAGATGGATTGGATGGAGTCCAATGCATTTCTTCCTATACTCAGGTCCAGGATTTGTCCCTATTTGTTGTCTCCATTCATTCTCTATTCAGGTCTATAGCAGATCCTCCATTGGACTGACCCTATGGAGTGAACGGAGTTGTCGCAACTCTGTCTATACTCCATGGTATTGAAGCTTAGAGAATCACACACATGTTGTTAATCAGCAGAAAGTAAGCAGCAGAAACGGCGCCTGTTTCAAAGCTTTAGTCTGTATAATAATAATAATAATCTCTACTGACGGCAGAGTTTATTTTATTCAACAACATGAAGTATATTTAATATTTATCCTCCAGTAAATGGTCCAAATAAACAGCGTCAGAGTGAAGAGCAGCAGAATCAGGTAAATAAAGTGTAAACATCTCCGTTCACTCCCATGTAAAGCTCTAATGGCGGCTGCTCTCCATAGACTTCTATAGAGCATTTGGGACATCTCCGTTCACTCCCATGTAAAGCTCTAATGGCGGCTGCTCTGCATAGACTTCTATAGAGCAACTCCAGTTGTCGACAGTTCAAAGTTCCGCTGTTTTCTGACCCCTCAATGTCCCCTAAATGCCCAGTCTGCCACACCAAACACCATGGAATGCAAAACGTAAGTAAGTAGACTTTCTGTTTGTTTTGGTGAGTAGGCTAGCAGGGCACAGTGGTTTTCAACCTTTTTGACTCCAGGGACCACCATTTATTCAGCATTTATTTTGAGCCACGGACCACCACCATTTGGTTGCATTTTCACCCCAAAGACCAAAAACTGAAGAATTATTTTGATTTGTCCACAATTCAGGGCTGTATTTTGCAAACAAAACAGTGTAAACTCCTTAATTAGTTGGTGCTAATTCAGATGATGAATATTTTAACTCTTGAGAGTGTGAAAATGAAACCAAATGGACCCGCAAGGGTCCATTTGGTTTCATTTTTGCATTCTCAAGAGTTACATCTGGTTAACCAACTTTCCATCATTTAGCCTGGGGACCACCTGGAACCCTCTCAAGGACCACTGGTGGTCCCCGGACCACCTGTTGAAAACCCCTGGTGTAGTGGAAGAGGGAGGCTGCTCCACTTCTCACATCTAAAATATTTCTGGGGCAAAAGTAGGTTCATGTTTTTTGTCTTGTCTTTTGGTGCACGCAAATGCGAGTGTGCATGCACGTGTCTTAAGGTGGAATTCCACTCATTTTCAATATTTTACTATGTCATTAATATAGGCTACCTTAGAGATGTTGTGTGGACATGGTAAAAAATTCTGTGTTTCCTAGAAATGGAGGTCTAAGAAAAAACCATTAGCATGGTGAAATACATCTTGATGATGTCATCAAGATGTGTTTCACCATGTTAATGATTTTTCCCTTTTTTCTGAGAGTGTACAAATGGAACCAAATGGACCCGCTAGGGTCCATGATGATAGGGGCCCCTGGGCCCAGGCCCAGGGGCCCCTAGCTCAGGGCCCCCTGGGCCTGGGCCCAACGTGCCTGTTGGATAATCCCAGTGTTGTAGTGGTACTTTTAGAAGTGGGGGACGCCTCTTAAAGGGAAATTCCACCCATTTTATTTTATTTTTCTGAGAGTGTACAAATGTGAACCAAATGACCAAACGATTGCACTGTATTCTGCAGAACTCGAGCTAGCTCGTCCCTCTAATATTGATGAATGAATTAAATGCCTCCGTTTTTCTTTTTCCAAATCATTCTCATAGGATGGCTGTAGTACTGTCAGCGGGCAGCAGATGGCAGGCTTTACAAACAGACAACATGGGGTGAGTTCACATCAGTGGTTTTCAACCTTTTTGACTCCAGGGACCACCGTTTATTCAGTATTTGAGCCACGGACCACCATTTGATGACATTTTAGCCCCACAGACCTAAACCTAAAGAATTCTTTTGGTTTTGTCCACAATTCCAGGCTGGATTTTGCACAACAAAACCGTGTCAGACTTCTTAATTAAATGTTGATAATTCAGATGATGAATGTTTTAACTCTTGAGAGTGTAAAAATGAAACCAAATGGACCCACAAGGGTCCATTTGGTTTCATTTTTACATTCTCAAGAGTTACATCTGGTTAACCAACTTTCCATCATTTAGCCTGGGGACCACCTGGAACCCTCTCAAGGACCAGTGGTCCCCGGACCACAGGTTAGTTGGAATGATTAGTAGAGAGAGAGAGAGAGGAGGACAGGGGCGTATCTAGGCATGGACATGCCCTTCTATTTAAAATGATGTGAAACACTACTACTGCTACTAACTAACTACAGCTGTGTCACCACTAAACCAACAGCATTTCATCATTGAAAACAGAAAACTCTCTGAGTCAGACCTTTAGCTTTGTGCATGCTGCGTGTCTGTTGCAACTTCAACAACAACTGATGTTATTATTGATGCTTTATCATACCATTTTCTCCTGCCCCCCCCCCCCCCCAGAGAGAGAGAGAGAGAGAGAGAGAGAGAGAGAGAGAGAGACAGAGAGAGAGAGAGAGAGAGAGAGAGAGAGAGAGAGAGAGAGAGACAGAGAGAGACAGAGAGAGACAGAGAGAGAGAGAGAGAGAGAGAGAGACAGAGAGAGAGACAGAGAGAGAGAGAGAGAGAGAGAGAGAGAGAGAGAGAGAGAGAGAGAGAGAGAGAGAGAGAGAGAGAGAGAGAGAGAGAGACAGAGAGAGAGAGAGAGAGAGAGAGAGAGAGACAGAGAGACAGAGAGAGAGAGACAGAGAGACAGAGAGACAGAGAGACAGAGAGAGAGAGAGAGAGAGAGAGAGAGACAGAGAGAGAGAGAGAGAGAGAGAGAGAGAGACGAGAAGAGAGAGAGAGAGAGAGACAGAGAGAGAGAGAGAGAGAGAGAGAGAGAGAGAGAGAGAGACAGAGAGAGAGAGAGAGAGAGAGAGAGAGAGAGAGAGAGACAGAGAGAGACAGAGAGAGAGAGAGAGAGAGGAGAGAGAGA
Source organism: Benthosema pterotum (assembly GCA_039105355.1). Taxonomy (NCBI): domain Eukaryota; kingdom Metazoa; phylum Chordata; class Actinopteri; order Myctophiformes; family Myctophidae; genus Benthosema; species Benthosema pterotum. The sequence goes on along the minus strand of CM076969.1, from coordinate 353,415 downwards.
GAGAGAGAGAGAGAGAGAGACAGAGAGAGAGACAGAGAGAGAGAGAGAGAGAGAGAGAGAGAGAGACAGAGAGAGAGAGAGAGAGAGAGAGACAGAGAGACAGAGAGAGAGAGAGAGAGAGAGAGAGAGAGACAGAGAGAGAGAGACAGAGAGAGAGAGAGAGAGAGAGAGAGAGAGAGACAGAGAGAGACAGAGAGAGAGAGAGAGACAGAGAGAGACAGAGAGAGACAGAGAGAGACAGAGAGAGAGAGAGAGAGAGAGAGAGAGAGAGAGAGAGAGAGAGACAGAGAGAGACAGAGAGAGACTGAGAGAGACTGAGAGAGACTGAGAGAGACTGAGAGAGACAGAGAGAGACTGAGAGAGAGAGACAGAGAGACAGAGAGAGTCAAGTGTGTGTAAGTGAGAGAGTGAGAGTCACTTTATTGTTGTGCTAAGTACAGACAGACAGACAGACAGACAGACAGACAGACAGACAGACAGACAGACAGACAGACAGACAGACAGACAGACAGACAGACAGCTGTGTCTACATACAACAGTCTGTTCTAGAAAACACTGTTGGAAAACTAGCCGGTATTAACTGGTAAGTGAACTTTTATCTTTATGCTTGTTCTGTCTGATTATTGATTAATTAATTGATTGATTGAATGCTGTATGAACAGCATTATTAGTTTGCTACAGTCACAAAGAAAAGCATAGTCCAGTTCAATACAAGGTCTTCATAATGATATCATTCATTGTGATTCATCAGTTATTCCATAAATATTATCTTATTGACTATAATAACTCATAGAATCGTAGAAGCAGTGATTTCTCAACAGCTAATGTACAAGACAATCTTTAGAACAGGGTTATAATAGTTAGTTAACTAAAACTAATTAAAAAACGAAAACTAAAATTCAAAAAACATTTGAGTTAACTGAAACTAATAAAAACGGATGCGAAAAACGGTAACTAAACTAAAACTGTAATGTTTAAATGTTCTAAAACTAACTGAAATTATACCCAAAATACCCTTAGTTTTTATAAAGTTTTTTTTAAATTCAAAATGTGTTGGTGAGCAGCATGAGGAGGAGATGCTTCTAGATCTTCTATCCACTACTGAGTTCCAGAACGCTGGGGGTAAACATTGTGTTGTTGTGGGAGAGTGCAATCATCCAATCTACTGAGAAACTCAAAGCAAGGGTTGAATACCAACCGTTTCCCAGTTTGGCACATTTTTAATCCTATACCTGACAACCAAAGCACAGAAAAAACCAAATTGACCCTTGCGGGTCCATTTGGTTTCATTTTTACACTCTCAAGAGTTAAAATATTCATCATCTGAATTAGCACCACTTAATTAAGAAGTTTACACTGTTTTGTTTCCCAAATCCAGCCTGGAATTGTGAACAAAACCAAAAGAATTCTTTAGTTTTTAGGTCTGTGGGGCTAAAATGTAATCAAATGGTGGTCCTCCGTGGCTCAAAAAATGCTGAATAAATGGTGGTCCCTGGTGTCAAAAAGGTTGAAAACCACTGTGTTAGGGGAATTAAACGTAGAATAATGTATTGATTGAGGATTAACTATAAATAATGCTCTTCATTCTGTTAAGTGTTCCATTGTTTTATAAACAACACTGTACTCTGTTCTACCATGAAGAGTGTGTGTGTGTGTGTGTGTGTGTGTGTGTGTGTGTGTGTGTGTGTGTGTGTGTGTGTGTGTGTGTGTGCGTGCGTGTGCGTGTGCGTGCGTGCGTGCGTGCGTGTGTGTGCTGCTGTGTCATCACTGTAGTCGTCATTCATTCATTCATAGTGTGGAGTCACCATCCACTGATACTGTTGTGTAAACATGTACACGCACGCACGCACACACGCACGCACGCACACAGTAGCTGGAAGATAGCAGATCTACACAAAGTAGTTCATGGACTAGTGTTGGGCACTAGGCCAACACTAGGCAGGGGTTGACACTAAGGTCTCCGAGGCACTTACCCAAGTCAGGTTCTACTTGCCCTCAGGTCATGGTCACTTGCCCCCCCCAAAAAATATATTGTAAATTTTGCATTTAAGTTTACTTCCTACTTGGGTGCTTTAAACCAGGAGGTTTTCAACAGGTGGTCCTGAGAGGGTTCCAGGTGGTCCCCAGCTAAGTTGGTTAACCAGATGTAACTCTTGAGAGTAGTGTTGTAGTTCTCGAGACATTGTCTCGTCTCGAGACCAGTCTCAAGACAATTTTCATTGTCTCGGTCTTGTTTTTGTCTCGCTTTGTTTTGTCTTGGTCTTGTCTTGATCTTGCGGCTCTCCACTTCATTTGTCTTGTGGTCTCGTCTCGTTCTCGTATAATTTTCTCTTGGTCTTGTCTCGACTTCGGAGCCATTGTCTCGGGTCTTGATCGCCAACAAGCCCTCTCGAGACATGAAAATGCAAAGGAAAAGTTCTACTCATTGTGCTGAGCGAGGACACATTCATAAAGACAGCTGCAGGCACAAATAGCAATATACTTTTTTCTTCTGTAAATAGTGAAAAGAAAGAAGACAGACACTGGGATGTGTCTGATTACTAGGGATTTTTTATATTGTTATATCGCACCATATCACCCCAGCCCTATTATATTATTAGTAGTTTTGTTTAAAAATGTAATGGTGGTGGTCGATCAAGTCCGTGGTTGTCTTGGTCTTGTCTTGGTCTCGATTTAAGTGGTCTCGACTACAACACTACTTGAGAGTGTAAAAATGAAACCAAATGGACCCTTGCGGGTCCATTTGGTTTCATTTTTACACTCTCAAGAGTTAAAATTCATCATCTTAATTAGCCCATAGTGGTCACAGACCCAGTAGCCTGGTCTAGCCCTCAATGATTTTGGCCTTGGGGGGCGGGGGTGTCGTGGGATCCACACGGCGGAAGTGCTGCGCTCTGATTTGATCTCACTAACGTGTCGTCATCTCCGGCCCCTCCCACGCCCGTCCACTGCTGTTCTACGTCACATCATTTAGAGCGACGCCCACCCCGGAAGGTTGACACGCCCCTCAAGGCCACTTTCCAACGCGCGTTAGTCCAGGCTTTCCGTTTTCGCGCAAGGCGGACGAAAATGAAAGCCTGGGTGTCGAGGCTACAGACCCAGTGGTCCCTGACCCCAGCAAAATGATAGTTTGGAACCAAATGGACCTGGGAGAGAGATAGGTAGAGATAGCTAGAAAGCAGGGAAAGACACAGAGGCAGAGTGCAATGACTGCCTTCAAGACAAATTTATCTTGTGTTGTGTTATAGTGCACTAAGTTGCACACTTGCCCGATCGGGCAACCAGGTAGCAGTCTTCACTTGCCCCACCATTTTTTTTTACTTGCCCCGGGCAAGTGGGCAAGTGTTAGTGTCAAGCCCTGTTCATTCATTCATTCATTCATTCATTCATTCATTCATTCATTCATTCATTCATAGTGTGGAATCACCATCCACTGATACTGTTGTGTAAACATGTACACACACACACACGCGCACACACGCATGCACACCAGTGTTGTTTTTGTCGACTAAGACTAAAGACTAAGTCCACTAAGGTTTTTGATATCTAGTCGACTAAGACTAGACTAACAAAAATGATTTTCAAAAGACTAAACGGGACTAAAAGATTGAATATGTGTTTTCAAAAGACTAAGACTAAGACGAAGACTAAATCATAACCTAAGACTAATGGAAATAGAAATCATTTTTATCTTTTTTTTTTCATTCATTTATTTTATGTATACCCTGAAAAGGTATACATTGCATACCTTTTCAGGAAAGGAACTTATTACTATTGCAGTAATTTTATACAAGAAATAAAACGAGACATGTTTCATACTAAAAACTATAAATCTGTATAAACCTACAATGTATTTGTATGTAAGACTAAACTACCAAGACTAAGACTAAAAGACTAAGACTAGACTAAATCCTTTTTGACATTTTGTCGACTAAGAATAGAATAAAAAAATGAATTTCAGAAGACTAAATGGGACTAAAAGATTGAATACCGGTATGTCTTATTGAAAAGACTAAAACTAAGACTAAATCAAAATATTCTAAAAAAACAACAACACTGACACACACGCACGCACACACGCACGCACACACACACGGTAGCTGGAAAATAGCATATCTACATGTAGTTCATGGCCTAGTGTTGGGCAATATTACTTAGGAAAGTAATATCTTACTTATCCTTAGAAATAAGTAATAATATTATATTATTACTTGAATCAAATATGTTACATATTACTTCCCACAATCCCCCCTCCCACCCGCTAAAGAATAGAGATGTACAACACAATATGTTTAGAGACAACTTGTAGTGTAGGTCATGTGTTAAAGAATAGAGATGTACAACACAATGTGTTTAGAGACAACTTGTGGTGTAGGTCATGTGTTAAAGAATAGAGATGTACAACACAATGTGTTTACAGACAACTTGTAGTGTAGGTCATGTGTTAAAGAATAGAGATGTACAACACAATGTGTTTAGAGACAACTTGTAGTGTAGGTCATGTGTTAAAGAATAGAGATGTACAACACAATGTGTTTAGAGACAACTTGTAGTGTAGGTCATGTGTTAAAGAATAGAGATGTACAACACAATGTGTTTACAGACAACTTGTAGTGTAGGTCATGTGTTAAAGAATAGAGATGTACAACACAATGTGTTTACAGACAACTTGTAGTGTAGGTCATGTGTTAAAGAATAGAGATGTACAACACAATGTGTTTACAGACAACTTGTAGTGTAGGTCATGTGTTAAAGAATAGAGATGTACAACACAATGTGTTTACAGACAACTTGTAGTGTAGGTCATGTGTTAAAGAATAGAGATGTACAACACAATGTGTTTACAGACAACTTGTAGTGTAGGTCATGTGTTAAAGAATAGAGATGTACAACACAATGTGTTTAGAGACAACTTGTAGTGTAGGTCATGTGTTAAAGAATAGAGATGTACAACACAATGTGTTTAGAGACAACTTGTAGTGTAGGTCATGTGTGCAGAATGCTGCGGTGGATTAGGATCTACAAACTACTGCACATCTCTGTTGTTATCTGTTGATAGCTTGTAGATCTGTTCTGTTTTCACATCATGCAACAACAAGCTCATTTGTAATAAGTAATGAGTCATGTTTTGGCAGAGTAACAGATTACATATTACACATTTTGGCAGAGTAATATCTTTACTCTACTAAACTCAACATCAAATTGTGGTCCTCTGTGGCTAAAATGCAGAATAAATAGCGGACCCTCGTATGAAAATGGTTGAAAACCCACTGTTTTTTAACACAATTCTATCTATACTGGTTTCATTCTGTCCATTTGGTAACAAAACTAAGAAAGGCATATTGACAAAACAAACAAATACAGTAGCTAACTAACCCTAACTAACCTAACTAACCCTACAGTAGCTAACTAACCCTAACTAACCTAACTAACCCTACAGTAGCTAACTAACCCTAACTAACCTAACTAACCCTAACTAACCTAACTAACCCTACAGTAGCTAACTAACCCTACAGTAGCTAACTAACCCTAACTAACCTAACTAACCCTACAGTAGCTAACTAACCCTAACTAACCTAACTAACCCTACAGTAGCTAACTAACCCTAACTAACCTAACTAACCCTACAGTAGCTAACTAACCCTAACTAACCTAACTAACCCTACAGTAGCTAACTAACCCTAACTAACCTAACTAACCCTACAGTAGCTAACTAACCCTAACTAACCTAACTAACCCTACAGTAGCTAACTAACCCTAACTAACCTAACTAACCCTCCAGTAGCTAACTAACCCTAACTAACCTAACTAACCCTACAGTAGCTAACTAACCCTAACTAACCTAACTAACCCTACAGTAGCTAACTAACCCTAACTAACCCTACAGTAGCTAACTAACCCTAACTAACCTAACTAACCCTACAGTAGCTAACTAACCCTAACTAACCTAACTAACCCTACAGTAGCTAACTAACCCTAACTAACCTAACTAACCCTCCAGTAGCTAACTAACCCTAACTAACCTAACTAACCCTCCAGTAGCTAACTAACCCTAACTAACCTAACTAACCCTCCAGTAGCTAACTAACCCTAACTAACCTAACTAACCCTCCAGTAGCTAACTAACCCTAACTAACCTAACTAACCCTACAGTAGCTAACTAACCCTAACTAACCTAACTAACCCTCCAGTAGCTAACTAACCCTAACTAACCTAACTAACCCTACAGTAGCTAACTAACCCTAACTAACCTAACTAACCCTACAGTAGCTAACTAACCCTAACTAACCTAACTAACCCTACAGTAGCTAACTAACCCTAACTAACCTAACTAACCCTCCAGTAGCTAACTAACCCTAACTAACCTAACTAACCCTCCAGTAGCTAACTAACCCTAACTAACCTAACTAACCCTCCAGTAGCTAACTAACCCTAACTAACCTAACTAACCCTCCAGTAGCTAACTAACCCTAACTAACCTAACTAACCCTACAGTAGCTAACTAACCCTAACTAACCTAACTAACCCTACAGTAGCTAACTAACCCTAACTAACCTAACTAACCCTACAGTAGCTAACTAACCCTAACTAACCTAACTAACCCTACAGTAGCTAACTAACCCTAACTAACCTAACTAACCCTACAGTAGCTAACTAACGCTCTGTGTTTTAAACTGTTCCATCTCTCTCAGAGTGAAGACCCTCCCAGACTGTTTCAGGATCCAGACTCCAGTCCCAGACTGTTTCAGGGTCCAGACTCCAGTCCCAGACTGTTTCAGGATCCAGACTCCAGTCCCAGACTGTTTCAGGATCCAGACTCCAGTCCCAGACTGTTTCAGGATCCAGACTCCAGTCCCAGACTGTTTCAGGATCCAGACTCCAGTCCCAGACTGTTTCAGGATCCAGACTCCAGTCCCAGACTGTTTCAGGATCCAGACTCCAGTCCCAGACTGTTTCAGGGTCCAGACTCCAGTCCCAGACTGTTTCAGGATCCAGACTCCAGTCCCAGACTGTTTCAGGGTCCAGACTCCAGTCCCAGACTGTTTTAGGATCCAGACTCCAGTCCCAGACTGTTTTAGGATCCAGACTCCAGTCCCAGACTGTTTCAGGGTCCAGACTCCAGTCCCAGACTGTTTTAGGATCCAGACTCCAGTCCCAGACTGTTTTAGGATCCAGACTCCAGTCCCAGACTGTTTTAGGATCCAGACTCCAGTCCCAGACTGTTTTAGGGCCCAGACTCCAGTCCTAGACTGTTTCAGGGTCCAGACTCCACTCCTAGACTGTTTTAGGGTCCAGACTCCAGTCCCAGACTGTTTTAGGGTCCAGACTCCAGTCCCAGACTGTTTTAGGATCCAGACTCCAGTCCCAGACTGTTTCAGGGTCCAGACTCCAGTCCCAGACTGTTTCAGGGTCCAGACTCCAGTCCCAGACTGTTTTAGGGCCCAGACTCCAGTCCCAGACTGTTTCAGGGTCCAGACTCCAGTCCCAGACTGTTTTAGGGCCCAGACTCCAGTCCCAGACTGTTTCAGGCTCCAGACTCCAGTCCCAGACTGTTTTAGGGTGTAAAGACCTCCCCAGGGTGTTTTAGGGTGTAAAGACCTCCCCAGGGTGTTTTAGGGTGTAAAGACCTCCCCAGGGTGTTTTAGGGTGTAAAGACCTCCCCAGGGTGTTTTAGGGTGTAAAGACCCCTCCCCAGCATGAGTGTTTCTCCGGAGCCCGGCAGAACGGTGCAGAACGGTAACCCTGACAACGGCTTTGGGGTCAAGGTTCGAGTCCAGGGCATCAAAGGTCACTCCTTTGTGGTGATGAACAACGGCGGGCAGCAGGAGCACAGGGACTGGCCGGTGGCCAGGGCACCGGCCGGCGGTCCGATGGGCCCCGTGGCGAGGGCAGCGGCGGGTCCAGTGGGTCGGCGACCGGCGGGCGGACCGGCGGGCGGTCTGGTGGATCAGATGCTAGACAACGACGACGCAGCAGCAGCAGAATATCCCTGTCAGTTCCACTTCCAGAAACACCCAGAGATCCTCCAGCCGTACGACCCGCAGGATAACGACCTGAACATCCTGATTGGCTCGCCGGCGGCCTCGGGGACGGAGCCTCAGTCTGATACCTCCGACTCTGACAGAACCTCCAGAACGTCTACAGAAACCACAGGTCAGGAACTCACCTCTGAACACATCTAGAACCACCAAGATTAATTGATTACATTCTTTAATCCATCTTTAAATCTGAATGTGTTTTGCTATTGTAATTATAGTTTGTTCATGTTGTTGTAATTCTAGTTTATCACTTATGTTTGTCGTCATGGTACAGGAGCATCCTCCCCAGCCCCGGCACGTTCTCCCAACTCGGTGGACACTGACTCCATCCCGTCGGTGGGGAGGCTGATCGACCGTTTCAGCCGCGCTGGACAGCAGAGAGGAGGAGGAGCCTGCAGGGACCCCCGGCTCCGGGACCACCAGGGGGACCAGGAGGAGCGGAAGAGAAGGTCCCGCAGCGTGGAAGGACAGGCCAGAGGAACACCCCGCTTGGCCAGAGTACGCTTCTCCATGATGGGAGAGGACACAGCCATGTCCAGGACGGATGGAGGGGAGGACAGTTCCTCTAGAGGAGATGGACAGACCTCCTCTAGAGGACACGGCAGTGAAGAGAAGAAGCTGTTGCTCAACGGAGCAGCAGCGGTCAACGGTGTGTCCACCAACCACAGCCCTCCAGAAGACCCAGGCAGGAGGAACACACAGGTAAACATCTGGTTTCTTCTGTCCCTCTAAAAACTGCAAACATCAACATTGAACGCAGTGCAAAACCGTTGTCGAAGTAAAACTAAGTAGCCTTGACAGGCCATGATGTCATGAGGCCCAGCTGAGCGGTCAGGAGCCTATCTCCTGTTTCTGTAGCGTGAGGCAGCTTGATGTACAAGTACACCCCCTGGACATGACACTAATATGTCGCAGGGACTTACTCCCAATCCAACCCTTGATCCCTTTCAGAATCTTTGGTATGACCCGGCTGGGAATCGAACCCCGACCTGTCTAAACAAAAGGCCACTGACCTGGTGAAAATCTCTCCACTAGTCCCCTGGGCATGTGGGTTTAGAAGGCAGGCCTGTAGATTGTTCAGTATTTATCAGCTGTGATGTTCCTGAACCTTCTGAAACATGAGGATTCAGGAGGTATCTGTGATGTTCCTCCTGAACCTTCTGAAACATGAGGATTCAGGAGGTATCTGTGATGTTCCTACTGAACCTTCCTGATCTGAAACATGAGGATTCAGGAGGTATCTGTGATGTTCCTACTGAACCTTCCATAAACATGAGGATTCAGGAGGTATCTGTGATGTTCCTGAACCTTCTGAAACATGAGGATTCAGGAGGTATCTAATGTTCCTGAACCTTCTGAAACATGAGGATTCAGGAGGTATCTGTGATGTTCCTACTGAACCTTCTGAAACATGAGGATTCAGGAGGTATCTGTAATGTTCCTGAACCTTCTGAAACAAGAGGATTCAGGAGGTATCTAATGTTCCTGAACCTTCTGAAACATGAGGATTCAGGAGGTATCTGTGATGTTCCTGAACCTTCCATAAACATGAGGATTCAGGAGGTATCTGTGGTGTTCCTGAACCTTCCATAAACATGAGGATTCAGGAGGTATTTGTGATGTTCCTGAACCTTCCATAAACATGAGGATTCAGGAGGTATCTGTGATGTTCCTGAACCATCTGAAACATGAGGATTCAGGAGGTATCTGTAATGTTCCTGAACCTTCCATAAACATGAGGATTCAGGAGGTATCTGTGATGTTCCTGAACCTTCCATAAACATGAGGATTCAGGAGGTATCTGTGATGTTCCTGAACCTTCCATAAACATGAGGATTCAGGAGGTATCTGTGATGTTCCTGAACCTTCCATAAACATGAGGATTCAGGAGGTATCTGTGATGTTCCTGAACCTTCCATAAACATGAGGATTCAGGAGGTATCTGTAATGTTCCTGAACCTTCCATAAACATGAGGATTCAGGAGGTATCTGTGATGTTCCTGAACCTTCCATAAACATGAGGATTCAGGAGGTATCTGTAATGTTCCTGAACCTTCCATAAACATGAGGATTCAGGAGGTATCTGTGATGTTCCTGAACCTTCCATAAACATGAGGATTCAGGAGGTATCTGTGATGTTCCTACTGAACCATCTGAAACAAGAGGATTCAGGAGGTATCTGTGATGTTCCTACTGAACCTTCCATAAACATGAGGATTCAGGAGGTATCTGTGATGTTCCTACTGAACCTTCTGAAACATGAGGATTCAGGAGGTATCTGTGATGTTCCTGAACCTTCCATAAACATGAGGATTCAGGAGGTATCTGTGATGTTCCTGAACCTTCCATAAACATGAGGATTCAGGAGGTATCTGTGATGTTCCTACTGAACCATCTGAAACAAGAGGATTCAGGAGGTATCTGTGATGTTCCTACTGAACCTTCCTGATCTGAAACATGAGGATTCAGGAGGTATCTGTGATGTTCCTACTGAACCTTCTGGAACAAGAGGATTCAGGAGGTATCTGTAATGTTGCTGAACCTTCCTGATATGAAACATGAGGATTCAGGAGGTATCTGTGATGTTCCTGAACCTTCCATAAACATGAGGATTCAGGAGGTATCTGTAATGTTCCTGAACCTTCCATAAACATGAGGATTCAGGAGGTATCTGTAATGTTCCTGAACCTTCATAAACAAGAGGATTCAGGAGGTATCTGTGATGTTCCTGAACCTTCTGAAACATGAGGATTCAGGAGGTATCTGTGATGTTCCTGAACCTTCTGAAACATGAGGATTCAGGAGGTATCTGTGATGTTCCTGAACCTTCTGAAACAAGAGGATTCAGGAGGTATCTGTGATGTTCCTGAACCTTCCTGATCTGAAACATGAGGATTCAGGAGGTATCTGTGATGTTCCTGAACCTTCCATAAACATGAGGATTCAGGAGGTATCTGTGATGTTCCTACTGAACCTTCTGAAACATGAGGATTCAGGAGGTATCTGTAATGTTGCTGAACCTTCCTGATATGAAACATGAGGATTCAGGAGGTATCTGTAATGTTCCTGAACCTTCTGAAACATGAGGATTCAGGAGGTATCTGTGATGTTCCTACTGAACCTTCCATAAACATGAGGATTCAGGAGGTATCTGTGATGTTCCTGAACCTTCCATAAACATGAGGATTCAGGAGGTATCTGTGATGTTCCTGAACCTTCCATAAACATGAGGATTCAGGAGGTATCTGTGATGTTCCTGAACCTTCCATAAACATGAGGATTCAGGAGGTATCTGTGATGTTCCTGAACCTTCCATAAACATGAGGATTCAGGAGGTATCTGTGATGTTCCTGAACCTTCCATAAACATGAGGATTCAGGAGGTATCTGTAATGTTCCTGAACCTTCCATAAACATGAGGATTCAGGAGGTATCTGTGATGTTCCTGAACCTTCCATAAACATGAGGATTCAGGAGGTATCTGTAATGTTCCTGAACCTTCCATAAACATGAGGATTCAGGAGGTATCTGTGATGTTCCTGAACCTTCCATAAACATGAGGATTCAGGAGGTATCTGTGATGTTCCTACTGAACCATCTGAAACAAGAGGATTCAGGAGGTATCTGTGATGTTCCTACTGAACCTTCCATAAACATGAGGATTCAGGAGGTATCTGTGATGTTCCTACTGAACCTTCTGAAACATGAGGATTCAGGAGGTATCTGTGATGTTCCTGAACCTTCCATAAACATGAGGATTCAGGAGGTATCTGTGATGTTCCTACTGAACCTTCCATAAACATGAGGATTCAGGAGGTATCTGTGATGTTCCTACTGAACCTTCCATAAACATGAGGATTCAGGAGGTATCTGTGATGTTCCTACTGAACCTTCTGAAACATGAGGATTCAGGAGGTATCTGTGATGTTCCTGAACCTTCCATAAACATGAGGATTCAGGAGGTATCTGTGATGTTCCTGAACCTTGGATTCAGGAGGTATCTGTGATGTTCCTGAACCTTCCATAAACATGAGGATTCAGGAGGTATCTGTGATGTTCCTGAACCTTCCATAAACATGAGGATTCAGGAGGTATCTGTGATGTTCCTGAACCTTCCATAAACATGAGGATTCAGGAGGTATCTGTGATGTTCCTGAACCTTCCATAAACATGAGGATTCAGGAGGTATCTGTAATGTTCCTGAACCTTCCATAAACATGAGGATTCAGGAGGTATCTGTGATGTTCCTACTGAACCTTCTGAAACATGAGGATTCAGGAGGTATCTGTGATGTTCCTGAACCTTCCTGATATGAAACATGAAGATTCAGGAGGTATCTGTAATGTTGCTGAACCTTCCATAAACATGAGGATTCAGGAGGTATCTGTGATGTTCCTACTGAACCTTCTGAAACATGAGGATTCAGGAGGTATCTGTAATGTTGCTGAACCTTCCTGATATGAAACATGAAGATTCAGGAGGTATCTGTAATGTTGCTGAACCTTCTGAAACAAGAGGATTCAGGAGGTATCTGTGATGTTCCTACTGAACCATCTGAAACATGAGGATTCAGGAGGTATCTGTGATGTTCCTGAACCTTCCATAAACATGAGGATTCAGGAGGTATCTGTAATGTTCCTGAACCTTCCATAAACATGAGGATTCAGGAGGTATCTGTGATGTTCCTGAACCTTCTGAAACATGAGTATTCAGGAGGTATCTGTGATGTTCCTGAACCTTCTGAAACAAGAGGATTCAGGAGGTATCTGTGATGTTCCTGAACCTTCCTGATCTGAAACATGAGGATTCAGGAGGTATCTGTGATGTTCCTACTGAACCTTCTGGAACAAGAGGATTCAGGAGGTATCTGTGATGTTCCTGAACCTTCCATAAACATGAGGATTCAGGAGGTATCTGTGATGTTCCTGAACCTTCCATAAACATGAGGATTCAGGAGGTATCTGTGATGTTCCTGAACCTTTTGAAACATGAGGATTCAGGAGGTATCTGTGATGTTCCTACTGAACCTTCCATAAACATGAGGATTCAGGAGGTATCTGTGATGTTCCTGAACCTTCCATAAACATGAGGATTCAGGAGGTATCTGTGATGTTCCTACTGAACCATCTGAAACATGAGGATTCAGGAGGTATCTGTGATGTTCCTACTGAACCTTCCATAAACATGAGGATTCAGGAGGTATCTGTGATGTTCCTACTGAACCTTCTGAAACATGAGGATTCAGGAGGTATCTGTGATGTTCCTGAACCTTCCATAAACATGAGGATTCAGGAGGTATCTGTGATGTTCCTACTGAACCTTCCATAAACATGAGGATTCAGGAGGTATCTGTGATGTTCCTACTGAACCTTCCATAAACATGAGGATTCAGGAGGTATCTGTGATGTTCCTACTGAACCTTCTGAAACATGAGGATTCAGGAGGTATCTGTGATGTTCCTGAACCTTCCATAAACATGAGGATTCAGGAGGTATCTGTGGTGTTCCTGAACCTTCCATAAACATGAGGATTCAGGAGGTATCTGTGATGTTCCTGAACCTTCCATAAACATGAGGATTCAGGAGGTATCTGTGATGTTCCTGAACCATCTGAAACATGAGGATTCAGGAGGTATCTGTGATGTTCCTACTGAACCTTCTGAAACATGAAGATTCAGGAGGTATCTGTAATGTTGCTGAACCTTCTGAAACAAGAGGATTCAGGAGGTATCTTCTTGTATCTCTGATGTGCCTTCAGCAGGTCACTCCAGATCTTCTGAAAGGCCAGAAGGAGATGTCAGTGGATCCACCAGGAGACACTGTGGGGCAGAACCACTTCCTGTTGCCACCGGGAGGGTGAGTAATACCCAAGAGGCCAATGACCAAGAGGGTCATAGTTACGTTGGTTCCTGACTCTAGAAGGAGGGGCCGGGTACAATATTAGGAGACGGGAAGTATGTTGGAGTCTATTCATTTCCAATGGTAGAATGACCGTGAACACAACTTATGATCCATTCCTTAACTCCATGGATACTGAACTAAATACTGGACCCGATCATCAAAAGGCATATAATATTTACAGCATATTCATAGTAAAATGGCTTCTATTAGCTAAACAAATCAGAAGAAATTTATCTTTGTTATAAATTATTCTTTATCCCACCGACCAACTCTCGCAAGATTTGTTAGGAGTCAGGAAGAGTCTCTTTGTAATCTGCAGTTTGACATACGACAGATAGGGGGCTCTGAGAGAAACCATGACTACTGTAATCTGCAGTTTGACATACGACAGATAGGGGGCTCTGAGAGAAACCATGACTACTGTAATCTGCAGTTTGACATACGACAGATAGGGGGCTCTGAGAGAAACCATGACTACTGTAATCTGCAGTTTGACATACCACAGATAGGGGGCTCTGAGAGAAACCATGACTACTTAGGAGACCATTTGTAGTCTTTGTCGTCCATGTCGCCTATAGTGGCTCTAATACTATGGAGGGCTAAATCTGCCACCTCATTTAATAAATATATAAATGAATATATGTGACAATACATAAATAAATGCATAAATAAATCCATTAATGCTTCATTTTATAAATAAATAAATGAATGTATGCGATAATAGATAAATAAATCAATAAATCAATCAATGAATATGGGAATCAATAAAATCAATAAATAAATGTATAAATAAATACATAAATAAATAAATAATTAAATAAAGAATGTAATGCATAAATGCATAAATAAATAAATAAATAAATAAATAAATAAATAAATAAATAAATAAATAAATAAATAAATAAATAAATAAATTTTGTTTAAAAACACTATTTCAATAATCTTTTCTGTATATCAATAATCTTTCTGTATATCATTAATCTTTGTAATGTGTATATCAGTACACATTACAAAGATTTCAATACACATTTCAATACACATTTCAGTGAACCTATGTTAATGAGGGGGCGTGTTTTTCCAGTTGTGGACGTGTCTTTCCCATTCAGCCACTAGCAATCGAACCCAGAGCAAGGGAAAAAATCCTCTGGAGATTTTTTTTTTATTTAGTGGTATTTGTGGTGTTTTCTTAATTGTGGTGTTTGCATAATTTAATTTAAAGTTTCCAGATATATCTAGAAAATAACGTACCGTTCATCAATCTCACTTTGTTTCTCACAAATTAATGCTTGTCTACAAGTAAGTTGTAATTGTGAACAGCAGTGTTCAGACTATAGTGGGGGGGGGGGCATAGAACATGTGAGACCCGTCTGTATCAGTGTTGCCAACTTGGCGCATTTGGCGTTATATTTAGCTCTTTTTCAGACCCCCCTAGCGCCAAAATTAGTGGAAAACAGAACTCCTGGCGGAAAATCTAGTGCTTTTGTGCTGTTGAGTTGGAGTGAAATTGGTTGACAGACGCCAGGAATAAAACCCTCGTTTTTCACCATTTTCCTCCTATGATAGAGTCCTCCTTCCTTAGAAAGGACCATTAGTAACCAAAGCGACCCTATAATTTAACTCTTGAGATTGTAAAATTAAACCAAATGGACCCCAAGAGTTAAATTATATTTCTATATCTGAATTACCAAATTTTCCAATCTACACATTTTGATCTACACATTTAGAAAACATAGAATTGCTATTTTGACCAACATTTTGCCAGTTATCTCTCCTAAATTAGTCAGAGAGACTAAAGTCAACATCAAATGGTGGTCCTCCGTGGCTAAAATGCAGAATAAAAGTGGGCCCTGGTATGAAAATGGTTGAAAAACACTGCTCTAGCGCATTCTAGTGCATTTGTATTTTGGCAGTTGGCAACACTGGTTTGTATCAAGTTTGGTGATGTTTTCGTGTGTCTGGTGGAGGGTTCTTCTCTGTCAGAGCCTTCTCCGTGCTGCGCCGCTGGTGTGGAAGTGCATACGGCTACTTGACAGCACCACAGCACCCCAACACATCCGGCTGGCCTGGAAGTCCGGTTGTGTTGGGGCGCTGTCGTGTGGGGGGTGAGGAGCTTCTTCTTTGTAGCTAGCATAACACGACAAACTAAACTAAACTAAATGTAAACCAAACGGGACTCTCACGGGTCCGTTTGGTTTCATCTGTGCACAGTGCACTGTCAGAGTTAAGGGGGGAGTGGGAGACGTTTTGTCGTGTTGTGCTGGCTGTTCTGGCTTCACTTCTGGCTGGCGTGGCGTTGCTCGCCTTCGCTTTAACGGTGGGGGCTCTTCACTTTCTACACAGGTGGCTGTCTGCTTTTGTGCCGGCGCCTTCGTGGCGGTGTGGCGTGGGGACGGATTCCAGGTGGTCCCCGCCAAAGTTGTTTAGCCAAATGTAGCTCCTGAGAGTATAAAATGAAACCAAATGGACCCGCAAGGGTCCATATCGCATGATATCCATCAGCGAATTAGTCCAAATCTACAAAACTAGAAGATTAATCGTCATGGACAGAAGCAAAAGAAATCTTTAGTTTTGGGGTTGGTGGGTCTAAAAAATATCATCGATTGGTGGTCCCTGGCTCAAATGCTGAATAAATGGTGGGCTCTGGGATGAAAAAGGTTGAAAACCACTGAGCTAAATACTCCTTGGAATTTAAAACAGCTAGGAAACTGCGTGTGTTATGTTTACAGCGACGTCCTTTCTGCCCGCCAGCTAGGGGACGGAGAAACCACGTGACTGAAAGCTATGAATTGCCATGAAAAGCCAATTTTATAGTATCACCATTTCCGGGTAAAAAACAGACAAGTATAGTCGATCTGTGATCTCCTGCATAGATTATCCAATGGTTGCTTACTGACATCATCAAGGTCCGCCTCATCAGTGAGTGACATCATCAAATCCTGCCCCCTCATTAACATAGGTTCACTGAAATGTGTATTGAAATGTGTACTGAAATGCGTACTGATATCCAATCCAATCCAACTTTATTTATAGAGCACATTTAAAACAACGAAGTTGGCCAAAGTGCTTTACAATCAGCAATAGAAAACATGAGAAAATTAAAACATAATTAAAATACAGCAAAGGATACAATAATAAGAACATAAAATAAATAAATAAAAACAATACAAAACATGCAAAATAATAAGATCAAACACTGTTAAAAGCCAGGGAGTAAAAATGCGTTTTTAGTTGTGTTTTAAAAACGGACAGTGATTGAGACATTCTAATGTGTCTGGGTAGCTGATTCCATAGCTTAGGGCCCAGGAGGGAGAAAGCTCGGTGCCCTCGTCTTTCGCACCGTCCTCTGGGGACCACTAGGAGCAATTCATTCTCTGACCGCAAGGCCCTCCCTGGGACATAAATCTGAATAAGGTCAGATATGTAAGATGGAGCTAGTCCGTGTAGTGATTTAAAAACAAATAATAAAATCTTCAAATGAATTCTGTGATATACACATTACAAAGATTAATGATATACAGAAAAGATTATTGATATACAGAAAAGATTATTGAAATAGTGTTTTTAAAGGCACACTTCAATGCACATTTCAATTAATGATATTTATTTATTTATTTATTTATTTATTTATTTATTTATTTATTTATTTATTTATTTATTTATTTATTTATTTATTTATTTATTTATTTATTTATTTATTTATTTATTTATTTATTTATGCATTTATGCATTAAATTCTTTATTTAATTATTTATTTATTTATGTATTTATTTATACATTTATTTATTGATTTCCATATTCATTGATTGATTTATTGATTTATTTATCTATTATCGCATACATTTATTTATTTATAAAATGAAGCATTCATGGATTTATTTATGCATTTATATATGTATTGTCACATATATTCATTTATTTATTAATAGAATGAGGTGGCAGATTTGGCCCTCCATATAATACGAGGTCGTGTGTCTTCGTAAATGGAGTATGTTTGTACAGGCACATTATGATGACATCACACAGGATCTGGCCTGGTTCCAGCCCTGAATCACCATGTTATTTTATCCCGCTGTGATAAGGGTGATGTCACTCCCTCCAGTGTCGTTGGTATTGGTTGAAAATCCAACTACAGCAGCCGATTGGCTGACAGCCCTGTCACATAACAGTGTCGGATCCTCTAATGCTTCTTTAAAGAAACTTCTGGTTTTATAAACATCATCGTCCGGTATTTCATTGCTTTGGTTCACTTGCTAGTAACGCTGGTCGGCTGTGTTTGGTTGGTTAGCGATTGGACTAGCATTGGAACAACCAAACAATAATAACAACTGGACCAACTTTTGGTGGAAATAATAGACTGCAAATGTAGGACGGATTTCTCCTTTAATTAATTTTGTCCTGACACTTGATTCTAGTTTCTGACATGATATTCTAGTTTCTGACACTAGATTCTAGTTTCTGAAGCTACTTTCTAGTTTTTGACACTAGATTCTAGTTTCTGAAGCTACTTTCTAGTTTTTGACACTAGATTCTAGTTTCTGACATAGTTTCTGACACTAGATTCTAGTTTCTGACATGATATTCTAGTTTCTGACACTAGATTCTGGTTTCTGACACTAGATTCTAGTTTCTGACATGATATTCTAGTTTCTGACACTAGATTCTAGTTTATGACACTAGATTCTAGTTTCTGACATGATATTCTAGTTTTTGAGGCTAGATTCTACAACATAGTTTCTGACATGATATTCTAGTTTCTGACACTAGATTCTACTTTCCAGCACTGGATTCTAGTTTTCAACACTAGATTCTAGTTTCTGAAGCTACATTTTAGTTTTTGACACTAGATTCTAGTTTCCGACATAAGATTCTAGTTTGTGACGCTAAATTCTAGTTTTTCAGAACTATCTATGTTCCTGTGTCAGTGATGCTAAATATATTTCATGCCAGGGACCCCCAGAATTAACTCTATTTGGCTGCGGACCCCCATCTAAAAACATGTTGTTCTAGGGATCCCCCAGAAGCAAAGATTTGAGTAAAAATGTTTGCTTCTGAAATAATATCTTGTGTCACATTTTCACGATCAAAAATAGCAGAGCTTGTAGATCTGCAATTTTTTCAATTGCTACACAAGTACCGTAATTTCTGGACTATAAGCCGCACCTGAATATAAGCCGCACCAGCTAAATTTGGGGCAAAATACTGATTTTCCCATGTATAAGACGCACCTGACTATAAGCCGCACCAGACAACAAGCTTCATGTTAGAGCAGTGGTTTTCAACCTTTTTCATCCCAGGGCCCACTATTTATTCAGCATTTGAGCTACAGACCACCATTTGATGACATTTTCACCCCACAGGACCCAAAACTAACAAAACAGGCAAAACATAGAGATCAAAATGACCATGACTTATCAATTAAGTGGTGCTAATTTAGATGGTGAATATCATAACTCTTGAGAGCGTAAACATGAAACCAAATGGACCGCTAGGGTCCATTTGGTTTCATTTTTACGCTCTCAAAGAGTTACATCTGGTTAACCAACTTTCCATCATTTAGTCTGGAGGGCCCACCTGGAACCCTCTCAGGGACCACTGGTGGTCCCCAGACCACCTGTTGAAAACCTGTAAAAATCCATAGATTGGCCGTTGCACCCTTGTATAAGCCGCAGGGTCCAAAGTATGTGAAGAAAGTAGCGGCTTATAGTCCGGAAATTACGGTAACGCCAAATTAACGCCAAATTAACTGCTCTGTGTCCTGAATGTTTTCAAGACACACACCACATGCATACATGGATGGTGTACATTGTGGTAACAGAGCATTAGTATTTTAGCCTGAAGGAGACATGAGTATTAAAGACAATATTTACACAGCCTAAAGCTCACACAGAGTGGAGCGTCACAACAGGAACTCAACGCACTTTGCATACCCAAATATTGAGTGTGTGCTGCACAGACATTTTGGCCTGGCTTACATAGCAAGTGGCTCACTGCCTTTGCATTCAGACATTTCTCTATAAGCTACATATACTGTATTTTCCTACAATGTTCATTAAAGATAGAGTGCCATGATTTTTTCTACCCTAAAACATGATCATCAGGTATTAATGTTATATGAAGAGTAAGATTTTCTTCCAAAAAAGTGTACGGTGTTTGTTAAACTGTCATTTTTATGATTCCACCCTACCAGTTCATTAAGTATGCCTGGTTTGCCTGGTGGGTGGTGATGGGTGGAGATCCACCTGAACTGAAGCCACGCCCACAGCTTTAGTTGCATGATAAAAGGGGGAGGAGTTAGGGGAGGGGCTGAGCACATGATGTCACTATATTGAAGTTTTTTTCATTGGCACATTTGGCTGGAAAGGTTCAGCCCCCAGGAAGAAACCCTAAATACAAAGAGAAGACATGTACAAAATTGGAAAAAATACAAAAATCACTGCACCCCATCTTTAAAACCTGTGTAGAGCAGAGTTTTACAGAGACATATACAGTAGCTGTGTGTCTCACTGTAACCAGAGCCATAGCTGGAGGATCTACATGCATCGGGGGATGGTAGATCACATATTTTGATAAATATATATATATATTTTTAAATGAAACAAATATTTATTTAAAAAATGAAACAGATTATTTACTATTTTTATTATTATATTCAAATCCTACACAGGAAACATTTTGGACATAGTTTGAATGGTAATAAATCATGACTAAATTAACTGTGAAGCTGTGATTATTCTGATATAATCAGATCTAAATGGTAATTAATCATGATTATTCTGATGGTAATATTTAATCATTCATATAAATACTGTCTTGTGTTGTTGTTTATTCAGGATAATGGATAACGGAGGCACCGCCCTGATGACAGAGCACCTCAGCAGCAAGGTAACTGTCCAGGGACCCCCCAGGGACCCCCTGGGGCCACCGTGGCCCTGTATATACCTTTAGCTGCTTGGAAATAACAATCTACAAGCTCACAAGACTTTGTGTTTGCAATGTGAGTGAGCTTGTTGATCTGCTGGTTGTACGGCTAGACTGGACTTTACACCAGTGGTTTTCAACCAGTGGTCCTTAAGAGGATTCCAGGTGGTCCCCAGGATAAATGATGGAGAGTTGGTTGGTTAACCAACTCTTTGAGAGTGTAAACATGAAACCAAATGGGTCCATTTGGTTTCATTTTTACGCTCTCAAAGAGTTAAAATATTCATCATGTGAATTATCCCAAGTCTACACAACTAGAGAATGTAGAAGATTAATGGTCATTTTGATCTGTATGTTGGACTGTTTGGTTTCCCCAAATCCAGACTGGAATTGTGGACAAAAGCAAAATAAATCTTTAGTTTTGGGGTCTGTGGGGCTAAAATGTCATCAAATGGTGGTCCTCCGTGGCTGCTTTACACTATGCATATGTTGTTTCTTTGGCATAATTTGTCTGCACTGAAGGCATTTATATATTTATATGTATTACTATTTACATAGAATTATTATTATTGTTGTTTTCAGGATTATTCTTCTACAGTGAAATCTTTGCAGCAGAAAATATCAGCACTGGAGACACAGATTACTGAACTGAAGATTAAACTGCAAACTGAGACGAAGGTAGAGTTAATTAATCAGGTTTAACTACAGTTAATCATTCTATTAATCAGGTTTAACTACAGTTAATCATTCTATTAATCAGGTTTAACTACAGTTAATCAACCTATTAATCAGGTTTAACTACAGTTAATCAACCTATTAATCAGGTTAAGCTACAGTTAATCATTCTATTAATCAGGTTTAACTACAGTTAATCAACCTATTAATCAGGTTTAACTACAGTTAATCAACCTATTAATCAGGTTTAGCTACAGTTAATCATTCTATTAATCAGGTTTAACTACAGTTAATCATTCTATTAATCAGGTTTAACTACAGTTAATCATTCTATTAATCAGGTTTAACTACAGTTAATCATTCTATTAATCAGGTTTAACTACAGTTAATCATTCTATTAATCAGGTTTAACTACAGTTAATCATTCTATTAATCAGACTAAGGTACAGTTAGATCATGCTAATGTGTTTCAGGTGTAGATACAGGTGTGTCTTCAGGTGTAGATACAGGTGTGTCTGTGTTTCAGAACCAGAAGGTTCTGGCCAAGGCCTGTGAGAAGTCCAGGTCTCAGAGGAATGTTCTCCTGTGTTTCAGAACCAGAAGGTTCTGGCCAAGGCCTGTGAGAAGTCCAGGTCTCAGAGGAAAGATCTCCAGGAGGATTTGACCAAACATCAGGAGGAGATCAGTAAACTGAGGAGCAGACTGTCTGGAACGGAGTCAGAGCTGCAGTCTGCCAAGGACCAGTAGGTTTACACTTTGATACTCATAAACCAGTGGTCCGGGGACCACCAGTGGTCCTTGAGAAGGTTCCAGGTGGTCCCCAGGCTAAATGATGGAAAGTTGGTTAACCACATGTAACTCTTGAGAGTGTAAACATGAAACCAAATGGACCCTTGCAGGTCCATTTGGTTTCATGTTTACACTCTCAAGAGTTAAAATATTCATCATGTGAATTATCCCAAGTCTACACAACTAGAGAATGTAGAAGATTAATGGTCATTTTGATCTGTATGTTGGACTGTTTGGTTTCCCCAAATCCAGCCTGGAATTGTGGACATAAGCAAAATAAATCTTTAGTTTTCGGGTTTGTGGGGCTAAAACGTCATCAAACGGTGGTCCTTGGCTGAAATTCTGAAGAAATAGTGGGCCCTGGTACGAAAAAGGTTGAAAACCACTGTTATAGAGAGTTCTGTAGTTCTTCTAAAACTAAAGAATTCTTTTGGTTTTCTCCACAATTCCAGGCTGGATTTTGCAGACGACACAGTGTGGACTTCTTAATTAAGTGGTGCTAATTCAGATGATGAATGAAACTCTGATGATGATGAAACTCTTGAGAGTGTGAAAATGAAACCAATTGGACCCGCAAGGGTCCATTTTGTTTCATTTTTACACTCTCAAGAGTTACACCTGGTTAACCAACTTAGCTGAGGGCCACCTGGAACCCTCTCAGGGACCACTGGTGGTCCCCAGAC
>CM076969.1:315412-325412 GCA_039105355.1 Benthosema pterotum | reverse complement strand
AATGCGGTAAAGTTGCCCTGTACCCTTAGCAGAGAAACAGCTTCAAAGCACAATGTTTCCAACTCCATGCCTGACAGTGGGGATGATGGTGTTAATGATTTGAAGGCAACAAATATTTCAAAATATTGAAATCCTGCACTGCCCGCAATGTCCCCTTGCTCAAGAACCCACATAGAGGCCTGTCTAAAGTTTGCCAATGAACACCTAAATGATTCAAAGCAGGCTGGGGGTCATGTGATGTGGTCAAATAAGACCAAAATTGAACTCTTTCGCATCAATTTGACTCATTGTGTTTGGAGGAAGAGAAATGCTGAATACAAACCCAACACCACCATCCCCACCGTCAAGCATGGAGGTGGAAACATTATTCTTTGGGGCTGTTTCTCTGCTAAGGGTACAGGGCAACTTCACCGCATTGTGTGGCCAATGGATGTGGCCATGTACCGCAGGATCTTGGACAAGAACCTCCTTCCCTCAGCCAGAGGACTGAAGATGGTCGTGGCTGGGTCTTCCAGCATGACAACAAACCAAAACATACGGTCAAGGCAACAAAAGGAGTGACTCAAGAAGAAGCATATTAAGGTTATGGAGTGGTCTAACCAGTCTCCAGACCTTAATCCTATGGAAAATCTATGGAGGGTGCTGAAGCTTCGAGTTGGAAAGCAACACCCTCGAAAACTTGAGGATTTGGAGAGGATCTCTAAAGAGGAGTGGACCAAAACCCCTCCTGAGATGTGCGCAAACTTGGTGACCAACTACAAGAAACTTCTGACAACTGTGCTTGCCCACAAAGGTTTCTCCACCAAGTACGAAGTCAGACTGTGCTTGGGTATCCAATACTTATTTCACCAGATCTAACGCAAATTAATTCATAACCTTTAAAAAATGTTTTCTTGTGGACATTTTTGTTGATATTCTGCCTCTATCTGTTCAAATAAAAGTACCATAAAAATGACAGAGTGCTCATTTCATTCTAACCATGAAAACTTACAAAATCGTCAGCGTGTCAAATACTTATTTCCCCATTGTATATGTTCTAACAGTAGTTCTAACAGTAGTTCTAACAGTAGTTCTAACAGTAGTTCTAACAGTAGTTCTAACAGAACTCTACAGGTAGAGATATATGTTCTAACAGTAGTTCTAACAGAACTCTACAGGTAGAGATATATGTTCTAACAGTAGTTCTAACAGAACTCTACAGGTAGATATGTCAACATATCACAGATAGATATTGGGTGCAATTCCCAATCGCTGTGGTGTAGCAGGTATGGTGTAAGTCTTCTCATTGGCTGCATGGCAGCAAATCAGCTCTGGGGCCTTGGGGTAGGCCGAAAGCCTATACCACCAGCCCTGGGCCTGAGCTTACCAAATAATTACCCAGAATAATTAAAACCTGCAAGTCAAAAGGTCCAGAAATCACCTGACCCTCCCAATTAAAAATGTTACTGTACTCCCCTGCTGTTCATCATGAGTTGAAGCTCTTGATGACTGGTTTTAATTATTATGGATAATTATTTGGTAGGCCCAGGCCCAGGCCTGGTGGTATCGGCTTTCGGGCCTACCTCAAGGCCCCAGACCTGATTCGCTGCCATGCAGCCAATGAGCACGGCCCCAAACCTGATTTGCTGCCATGCAGCCAATGAGAGGACTTGGCTGCATGGCAGCGATTTGGAATTGCACCCATTGTATCTTATGGTTAGTGAATGGTCTCTACATATTGTATCTTATGGTAAATGAATGGTCTCTACCTACATATTGTATCTTATGGTTAGTGAATGGTCTCTACCTACATATTGTATCTTATGGTTAGTGAATGGTCCATCTCTACATATTGTATCTTATGGTTAGTGAATGGTCTCTACATATTGTATCTTATGGTTAGTGAATGGTACATATTGTATCTCATGGTTAGTGAATGGTCTCTACATATTGTATCTTATGGTAAATGAATGGTCTCTACCTACATATTGTATCTTATGGTAAGTGAATGGTCTCTACATATTGTATCTTATGGTTAGTGAATGGTCTCTACATATTGTATCTTATGGTTAGTGAATGGTCCATCTCTACATATTGTATCTTATGGTTAGTGAATGGTCCGTCCCTACATATTGTATCTTATGGTTAGTGAATGGTCTCTACATATTGTATCTTATGGTTAGTGAATGGTCCGTCCCTACATATTGTATCTTATGGTTAGTGAATGGTCTCTACCTACATATTGTATCTTATGGTTAGTGAATGGTCTCTACCTACATATTGTATCTTATGGTTAGTGAATGGTCTCTACCTACATATTGTATCTTATGGTTAGTGAATGGTCCGTCTCTACATATTGTATCTTATGGTTAGTGAATGGTCCATCCCTACATATTGTATCTTATGGTAAATGAATGGTCATATTGTATCTTATGGTTAGTGAATGGTCTCTACATATTGTATCTTATGGTAAATGAATGGTCCCATCTCTACCTACATATTGTATCTTATGGTTAGTGAATGGTCCCATCTCTACATATTGTATCTTATGGTAAATGAATGGTCTCTACATATTGTATCTTATGGTTAGTGAATGGTCTCTACCTACATATTGTATCTTATGGTAAATGAATGGTCCATCCCTACATATTGTATCTTATGGTAAATGAATGGTCTCTACCTACATATTGTATCTTATGGTTAGTGAATGGTCTCTACATATTGTATCTTATGGTAAATGAATGGTCCCATCTCTACCTACATATTGTATCTTATGGTTAGTGAATGGTCCATCTCTACATATTGTATCTTATGGTAAATGAATGGTATATTGTAGATTATGGTAAATGAATGGTCCCATCTCTACCTACAGGGGGCGCTGCAGGAGGAAGTCCAAAACCACCAGAAAGACCTGGATCTGCTGAGACAGGAACACCTGGAGAACACCTGTAGTCTGGAGACACAGCTGTCTGAGGCCCAGGAGGTCTGTCTGTCTGTCTGTCTGTCTGTCTGTCTGTCTGTCTGTCTGTCTGTCTGTCTGTCTGCCTGCCTGCCTGCCTGCCTGCCTGCCTGCCTGCCTGCCTGGCTGGCTGGCTGGCTGGCTGGCTGGCTGTACCGTCTGTCTGTCTGTCTGTCTGTCTGTCTGTCTGTCTGTCTGTCTGTCTGTCTGTCTGTCTGTACCACCTGTCTGTCTGTACCACCTGTCTGTCTGTACCACCTGTCTGTCTGTCTGTCTGTCTGTACCACCTGTCTGTCTGTACCACCTGTCTGTCTGGCTGGCTGGCTGGCTGGCTGTACCACCTGTCTGGCTGGCTGGCTGGCTGGCTGGCTGGCTGGCTGGCTGTACCACCTGTCTGGCTGGCTGGCTGGCTGTACCACCTGTCTGTCTGGCTGGCTGGCTGGCTGTACCACCTGTCTGGCTGGCTGGCTGGCTGTACCACCTGTCTGGCTGGCTGGCTGGCTGTACCACCTGTCTGGCTGGCTGGCTGGCTGTACCACCTGTCTGGCTGGCTGGCTGGCTGGCTGGCTGGCTGGCTGGCTGTACCACCTGTCTGGCTGGCTGGCTGGCTGTACCACCTGTCTGGCTGGCTGGCTGGCTGTACCACCTGTCTGGCTGGCTGGCTGGCTGGCTGGCTGGCTGTACCACCTGTCTGGCTGGCTGGCTGGCTGGCTGGCTGGCTGGCTGTACCACCTGTCTGGCTGGCTGGCTGGCTGTACCACCTGTCTGGCTGGCTGGCTGGCTGTACCACCTGTCTGGCTGGCTGGCTGGCTGTACCACCTGTCTGGCTGGCTGGCTGGCTGGCTGGCTGTACCACCTGTCTGGCTGGCTGGCTGGCTGTACCACCTGTCTGGCTGGCTGGCTGGCTGTACCACCTGTCTGGCTGGCTGGCTGGCTGGCTGGCTGTACCACCTGTCTGGCTGGCTGGCTGGCTGGCTGTACCACCTGTCTGGCTGGCTGGCTGGCTGGCTGGCTGGCTGTACCACCTGTCTGGCTGGCTGGCTGGCTGGCTGTACCACCTGTCTGGCTGGCTGGCTGGCTGTACCACCTGTCTGGCTGGCTGGCTGGCTGGCTGGCTGGCTGGCTGGCTGTACCACCTGTCTGGCTGGCTGGCTGGCTGTACCACCTGTCTGTCTGTCTTCCTGTCTGTCTGTCTGGCTGGCTGGCTGGCTGGCTGGCTGGCTGGCTGGCTGGCTGGCTGGCTGGCTGGCTGGCTGGCTGGCTGTACCACCTGTCTGTCTGTTGAGCAAGAAAAGTCTGTAGACTTACGGTATTTCCACTTGGGTCCGAGTCTAGACTGAACATAGGGTTTACAATGACATTACCATACATTATTCACAATTACAACACATAAAATACACAATTAAATAACACAATTATAACAGTACACCCCAAAACCCAAAGATTCTGTCCCTCTGTCTATGTTCACCCTTTATAGGTGGACCTTTTACCCTTAACAATACCTTAGTCTTCTGTTTAAAGGACCTCAAATTAGATTTTCCACTAGTTTCCAGGATATTCCACTGTGGGCTCCTATGTAGATAGATGATCCTTTGTTCACCTTACTTTTAAAGGTAGGGGAAGTGATTTGAAATTCATGGTGTAGTACCAGCCTGGTGCACTAGGGGCCCCCAACAGTAGCTACACTATGTGAACCTGCTGCTCGCTCCTGATTGGAGGAGAATTGTGGTGACCTGGGGAACTTTTATTAGCTCCTCTGCTAACGTGGGGAGGGGGAAACTCCATATGTGGTTTCCACACCTTATAATAGAGCATTTTAACAGAAAAAAAAAAAAAAAAATTGGGTGATATCTGACAAAAGTGAAATCACTTCCCCTACCTTTAAAAGCCGGCAGCACCATATCGGATAGTATATACAGTACTAGCTCTGGTAAAATGGTTGTGCAACTCATTTACTGTACATGTCTGAAACATCTACATGTATATCAAAAATAGTAAATCTACAAGCTCAGGTCAACTATTCTGGCTATATTTCAATTGAAATCCTGAATTATTTTTGAAAATGACATTTAGTGTGTGTGTGTGTGTGTGTGTGTGTGTGTGTGTGTGTGTGTGTGTGTGTGTGTGTGTGTGTGTGTGTGTGTGTGTGTGTGTGTGTGTGTGTGTGTGTGTCTGTGTGTGTCTCTGTGTGTGTGTGTGTGTGTGTGTGTGTGTGTGTGTGTGTGTGTGTGTGTGTGTGTGTCTCTCTGTGTCTCTCTGTGTGTGTGCGTGCGCGTGTGCGTGTGCGTGTGCGTGTGTGTGTGCGTGTGCGTGTGCGTGTGCGTGCGTGTGCGTGTGCGTGTGTCTGTGTGTGTGTGTGTGTGTGCGTGTGCGTGTGCGTGTGCGTGTGTGTGTGTATCAGAGTGTGAAGTCTCTCCTCCAGCAGAACTCTCAGATGGAACATCTGGTCTCGTCGTCAGACAGTCTGATGTTGGAGAAGGATCAGGACCTGGACGATCTGAGGAGAAGAACTTCACACCTGGAGCAACGTCTGGAGGAACTAAACCTGCAGATCCACAAGTCCAGAGCTCTGGAGAAACATCTGGAGAACAGAGCCAGTCAGCTGGAGGTAAACATCCTTCTGACCATCTAGAACAGAGGTAAACATCCTTCTGACCATCTAGAACAGAGCCAGTCAGCTGGAGGTAAACATCCTTCTGACCATCTAGAACAGGTAAACATCCTTCTGACCATCTAGAACAGGTAAACATCCTTCTGACCATCTAGAACAGAGGTAAACATCCTTCTGACCATCTAGAACAGAGGTAAACATCCTTCTGACCATCTAGAACAGAGGTAAACATCCTTCTGACCATCTAGAACAGGTAAACATCCTTCTGACCATCTAGAACAGAGGTAAACATCCTTCTGACCATCTAGAACAGAGGTAAACATCCTTCTGACCATCTAGAACAGAGGTAAACATCCTTCTGACCATCTAGAACAGAGGTAAACATCCTTCTGACCATCTAGAACAGAGGTAAACATCCTTCTGACCATCTAGAACAGGTAAACATCCTTCTGACCATCTAGAACAGAGGTAAACATCCTTCTGACCATCTAGAACAGAGGTAAACATCCTCCTGACCATCTAGAACAGGTAAACATCCTTCTGACCATCTAGAACAGGTAAACATCCTTCTGACCATCTAGAACAGAGCTAAACATCCTCCTGACCATCTAGAACAGAGGTAAACATCCTTCTGACCATCTAGAACAGGTAAACATCCTTCTGACCATCTAGAACAGAGGTAAACATCCTTCTGACCATCTAGAACAGAGGTAAACATCCTTCTGACCATCTAGAACAGGTAAACATCCTTCTGACCATCTAGAACAGAGGTAAACATCCTTCTGACCATCTAGAACAGGTAAACATCCTTCTGACCATCTAGAACAGAGGTAAACATCCTTCTGACCATCTAGAACAGAGGTAAACATCCTTCTGACCATCTAGAACAGGTAAACATCCTTCTGACCATCTAGAACAGAGGTAAACATCCTCCTGACCATCTAGAACAGGTAAACATCCTTCTGACCATCTAGAACAGAGGTAAACATCCTTCTGACCATCTAGAACAGAGGTAAACATCCTCCTGACCATCTAGAACAGAGGTAAACATCCTCCTGACCATCTAGAACAGGTAAACATCCTTCTGACCATCTAGAACAGAGGTAAACATCCTCCTGACCATCTAGAACAGAGGTAAACATCCTCCTGACCATCTAGAACAGGTAAACATCCTTCTGACCATCTAGAACAGAGGTAAACATCCTTCTGACCATCTAGAACAGGTAAACATCCTTCTGACCATCTAGAACAGGTAAACATCCTTCTGACCATCTAGAACAGGTAAACATCCTTCTGACCATCTAGAACAGGTAAACATCCTTCTGACCATCTAGAACAGGTAAACATCCTTCTGACCATCTAGAACAGAGGTAAACATCCTTCTGACCATCTAGAACAGAGGTAAACATCCTTCTGACCATCTAGAACAGAGGTAAACATCCTCCTGACCATCTAGAACAGAGCTAAACATCCTTCTGACCATCTAGAACAGAGGTAAACATCCTCCTGACCATCTAGAACAGGTAAACATCCTTCTGACCATCTAGAACAGGTAAACATCCTTCTGACCATCTAGAACAGGTAAACATCCTTCTGACCATCTAGAACAGAGGTAAACATCCTTCTGACCATCTAGAACAGAGGTAAACATCCTTCTGACCATCTAGAACAGGTAAACATCCTTCTGACCATCTAGAACAGGTAAACATCCTTCTGACCATCTAGAACAGAGGTAAACATCCTTCTGACCATCTAGAACAGAGGTAAACATCCTTCTGACCATCTAGAACAGGTAAACATCCTTCTGACCATCTAGAACAGGTAAACATCCTTCTGACCATCTAGAACAGGTAAACATCCTTCTGACCATCTAGAACAGAGGTAAACATCCTTCTGACCATCTAGAACAGAGGTAAACATCCTTCTGACCATCTAGAACAGAGGTAAACATCCTTCTGACCATCTAGAACAGAGCTAAACATCCTCCTGACCATCTAGAACAGAGGTAAACATCCTTCTGACCATCTAGAACAGGTAAACATCCTTCTGACCATCTAGAACAGAGGTAAACATCCTTCTGACCATCTAGAACAGAGGTAAACATCCTTCTGACCATCTAGAACAGGTAAACATCCTTCTGACCATCTAGAACAGAGGTAAACATCCTTCTGACCATCTAGAACAGAGGTAAACATCCTTCTGACCATCTAGAACAGGTAAACATCCTTCTGACCATCTAGAACAGGTAAACATCCTTCTGACCATCTAGAACAGAGCCAGTCAGCTGGAGGTAAACATCCTTCTGACCATCTAGAACAGGTAAACATCCTTCTGACCATCTAGAACAGAGGTAAACATCCTTCTGACCATCTAGAACAGGTAAACATCCTTCTGACCATCTAGAACAGAGGTAAACATCCTTCTGACCATCTAGAACAGAGCCAGTCAGCTGGAGGTAAACATCCTTCTGACCAGGGCCCGATCTAGGCATGGGCATGGGGGGGCAATGCCCCCCTAAATGCCCTGACTGATGGGATGCAAAACAACCCAAGACATTTCAGATTAAAGTGTTTATATTTAAAATGATGTGAAACACTACTACTGCTACTAACTAACTACAGCTGTGTCACCACTAAACCAACAGCATTTCATCATTGAAAACAGAAAACTCTCTGAGTCAGACCTTTAGCTTTATGCATGCTGCGTGTCTGTTGCAACTTCAACAACAACTGATGTTATTATTGATGCTTTACTTGACTAATAAAAGTCCTGGAACTGAAAATGGCATGGGTGCGACTTCATCGCCCGTGGTGCGAAGCGTCACGGGCGATGAAGCCGCACCCATACCATTTTCTCCTGCAATTTAGGAGCGATAACAGTCAAAACGTTGGTCAAAATAACAATTGTGTAGATTCTTGAAAATAAGTAATTAAGATGTTTAAATATAATTTAACTCTTGGGAGTGTAAAATGAAACCAAATGGACCCGCGAGGGTCGACTTCATTCCATCGGAGTCGCACCCATACCATTTTCAGTTACAGGACTTTTATTAGTCAAGTAAAGCATCAATAATAACATCAGTTGTTGTTGAAGTTGCAACATACACGCAGCAAGCATAAAGCTAAAGGTCTGACTCAGAGAGTTTTCTGTTTTCAATGATGAAATGCTGTTGGTTTAGTGGTGACACAGCTGTAGTTAGTTAGTAGCAGTAGTAGTGTTTCACATCATTTTAAATATAAGCACTTTAAAGGTAGGGGAAGTGATTTCACTTTTGTCAGATATCACCAATTTTTTTTTTTTTTTTTTTCTGTTAAAATGCTCTATTATAAGGTGTGGAAACCACATATGGAGTTTCCCCCTCCCCACGTTAGCAGAGGAGCTAATAAAAGTTCCCAGGTTGCCACCAATTCTCCTCCAATCAGGAGCGAGCAGCAGGTTCACATAGTGTAGCTACTGTTGGGGGCCCCTAGTGCACCAGGCTGGTACTACACCATGAATTTCAAATCACTTCCCCTACCTTTAATTTGAAATTTGAAATTTGGGTCGCAAATATGGGTTGGTAAAAATGGGGTTCATTTTTGCGCTCTAAAAGAGTTACATCTGGTTAACCAGCTGCCCCCCCCCCCCCCCAGGGTGGCCTGGCAAAGGCAAAATTGTCCCGGTGGGAAAATATGTGCCAATCCGCCCCTGTGTGTGGTTTTATCTTCCAGGCAGAGAAGCAGCAGTTGGAGGAGACTCTGTTGGAGACCAGGAGAAGAGAAGATGAAGTTTGTCTGTCCAACCAAACCCTAACGGTCCACCTGGAGAATGTTCAGGTAGACACGGAGGCGCCAGAGAAAGTATATTCTGTGCTTGCCTTGGGGCTCTCTTCTGCCTCCGTTAGTGTTCAGTGCTATGGGAAACGTTTAACGTTCACGATAGTATAACCATACAGACGAGGTTTAATTTTGGCGAAGTATCTCTTTAATAATACTTTGACCGCCAGCATTGCTCGCCAATCACGCGGTTGGTGCAAAACGCGACGATTCGTAGATTTCATTCTCTTAACCCATCTATTAGTCCGAGCACGTTGTCTGATAAAGATCCCGTTGTTGGCTTTCATTTGGGGCAGCATGGGCGCCATTTTGATGTTTTTGTCCCATTCGCACCCATTCAATCCAATGCATTCAAAAGGCATTCCCTGAGATTCTGCCCCCTGAATGTCGCTGGCGCACGGGTAAATCAACTAGGGCTAGACGTCACTTCCTGACTTTTGACCCGGAACTTTTTGCTCAGATCGCCAGAGGACAGGTTAGTCAAGACACCAGAAACACCATGAAATCATCACACATCCTGTTTAGGAGATCTGGCACTTCAAAATAAGGGTTTTTTACCGAATGCACTGGCTTGAGCCATGGCATAGGGTAGAAAACGATGATCACGTGAGATGAGTTAACACAGTGGTTTTCAAC
>CM076969.1:277912-310412 GCA_039105355.1 Benthosema pterotum | reverse complement strand
TTCACTTTGTCATAGCGTGACCGTGACACAAACTCACAACACGTCGTGCAAAAATGCGTTGTAAACATTTGAACGTTAGAGCAGAATTGCCACAATTCACGTCGTGGCTCGGCTCAGGGCCGGATCTAGAGGGGGGCAGGGGTGGGCACAGCCCACCCAAACGTGCATCCTGCCCACCCAGTGGACCAATAGTGGTCCTTGGGAGGGTTCCAGGTGGTCCCCAGGCTAAATGTTGGAAAGTTGGTTGACCAGATGTAACTCTTTGAGAGTGTAAACATGAAACCAAATGGACCCTTGCGGGTCCATTTGGTTTCATATTGACACTCTCAGCTATTCATCACGTGAATTAGCCCAAATCCACACAACTAGAGAATGTAGAAGATTAATGGTCATTTTGATCTGTATGTTTGACTATTTTGTTTACTAAATCCAACCTAGTATTGTGGTCAAAAGCAAAATAAATCTTTAGCTTTGGGGTCTGTGGGGCTAAAATGTCCTCTAATGGTGTTCTGTGGCTCAAAAGCCGAATAAATAGTGGGCCCTGGTATAAAAAATGTTCAAAAGCACTGCTTCTTATGAAAAACTTTGGAGTTGCCCACCCTGCCATTCTTCCAGCCCACCCTAGTAGGGCTGGCTAGATCCTGTCCTGGCTCGGCTGCGCCAGAGCCTTAAATGAATAGGGAATCCACTCCCGGAACAGAAACGGTGAAGTCACTGTGCAGGTCTACTGGTAGAGGGTCCTCACCGTCCTCATTATGTTGTTTGTTTGCTATAAATCGCCAAGCGTTTTACAAAAAGCTCACTGGGATTGAACTTTTTAAAACTTGCGCGCGCGTGCACGAAACGAGCACACGCGCAACAAAAAATCAGTGACATCGGGTGTTTATCGCCTGGCGTTAAACCATAGAGTTATAAAATACAGAGACCACATCTGGAGGAAACAGTGAAGCAAAAAAGACATAGTGGCCAAAGTTGAGAATGCAGTTTAGAGCAAACTATGGGCCGCGAGAACGCGCATTAGGCTCCGCCCCCTCCAGGGAGCTTTCCCATAACTCAATGGCCCACACGCACGGTCGCGTTCATGTGCTGCGCGTTCTAGCGGCCCACCGCAATGCATCAACGCTGCTGCTCCAACCCGGAAGTTTGCTTCATGCGCTAGGTGAGCAAGTTAATGCAAGTGGGTGGAAGGGAAAATCAGAATACTGCTCTATCCAACTCTATGCGTTAAACGCTCTCTTGAACGCCGGTTGATTTTTGAGCTTTTAGCTCAAAAAACGCCGGCCCCATTGAGAATGAATCAGAATGGGCGATTTATTCATCGCCGTCTGTAAGCCCCTTGTGTCAGACCTTTAGCTTTATGCATGCTGCGTGCAACTTCAACAACAACTGATGTTATTATTGATGCTTTACTTAATAATAATAAAATAATAATAATAATAATAAAATAAAATGCTTTACTTATTAAAGGGCAACTTCGCCACTTTTCAACACTCTTTGTGTGGTGTTGGTCATTAGCATACATGCTAATGACCCCCTGATTAACAACATTGGGATTCTGTGGCTCCAGCGCCGTGCTTCCCAAGTTGGCAGATTATCCCCCAGTGACGTCACTGGTATAGAATGTCCCTCTGCCTAAAACTACAGCGAGTGTTGGACCAGTAGAGTTTCCATCGGGGTGAAACTGCCTAACCAAACAACACAAGACAACAAGCCAGTATAACTGCCGTTTGTTGAGGAGATTATTATTACTTATTGGCAGAATATGTGATAGGCTCCTACTTAAATATAATGAAGAAATGCAAGCAAGTTGTTGTGGAAGGTGGAGGACACTGGAGTGCAGCAGCCACGGAGCTTATGCCAGCCAGGAAGCCAGCCACGTAGCTAAGGGCTAATGCTAACGCCGGTGTAGCTAACGTCGTCTAGCTAAAAGTCTTGGGTGAAGCTGACACACACACAGGGAACCACCACATCACTGGATCCACACGCAAACCTTTCTGCACAGGAATGGAGCAAGAGTGACATCAGTTGGAAGTAAGTGTACGTACGTACGTGTGTGTGTGTGTGTGTGTGTGTGTGTGTGTGTGTGTGTGTGTGTGTGTGTGTGTGTATGACGCATTGTTTACAATACGGTCGTGTAGCCCTGTAGGCTAGGGCAGTGGTTTTCCGGGGACCACCAGTGGTCCCTGAGAGGGTTCCAGGTGGTCCCCAGCTAAGTTGGTTAAACATATGAAAAGTTGGTTAACCAGATGTAACTCTTTAGGAGTGTAAAAATGAAACCAAATGGACCCTTGCGGGTCCATTTGGTTTCATGTTTACATTCTCAAGAGTTAAAATATTCATGTGAATTAGCCCAAGTCTACACAACTAGAGAATGTATCATGAGATTAATGGTCATTTTGATCTGCATGTTTGCCTGTGTTGGTTCCCAAATCCAACCTGGTATTGTGGACAAAAGCAAACAAATCTTTGAGGACTGTGGGGATAAAATGTCATCAAATGGTGGTCCGTGGCTCAAATGCTGAATAAATGGTGGGTCCTGGTATGAAAAAGTTTGAAACCTACTAGGGGTAGGCCTACTTGAGGGAGTTCAGGAGGTAGTAACCAAATGATCCGTTATGGGTGTACTCTGTAACTGAGTTAAATCCGAGTTGCCCAACTCATTTTACAATATAAATTGGGGGTCCCGAGATGGCATTTCTCTTAGGGGGGTCTATGGAATAAATTTGGGGGTCCTTGACATGGAATAGTTTGGAAATGGGAACCATTGCTGTAAACCATGAACACATTTGCCATATGCATGTGATGCTTGCTCATGTTTCAGCATATAAATACCTGTCAACTGTATTCATCAGGTCAGCCCATGAAGATGAAGGTGTACAGAAGCTGATCTTTTCGTGGACAGAATGGTGAGCTTTCCATACTCAACTCAAACTTTATACATAAAGCACATCACAAGCTACTAGCTCTATTAGCTGTATTATATTTGCTCCCCTCATCTCCCAGTAGCCAACAACGTCTGACCAAGTTCTGTAAAAATGTAAATATTGTATACCGTCCTTTGTCTCACTCTGTAATATTGCATCTGTTAAATCACACTAGCATCTGTCCCCAGATGACAGTGAATTGACTTTAACCCTTTATAATACTGTACCTCAAAAGAAACCTCAAACTATACTATAAAACTGACAACATTGTACAAATTACACAACGTGTGAAATGAAATGCAGCACATTTTAGAGATCAATGGAGAAATAAAATACCCACAATAAAACACTAAAGTATTTGCAGTAGTGGGTATATAAATTTACTCATGCATTTTTGACAAGTTGTATTCTCTCCGTTGTTTTCTTTTTCAGCAAAACACACA
Source organism: Benthosema pterotum (assembly GCA_039105355.1). NCBI lineage: Eukaryota > Metazoa > Chordata > Actinopteri > Myctophiformes > Myctophidae > Benthosema > Benthosema pterotum. The sequence goes on along the minus strand of CM076969.1, from coordinate 307,045 downwards.
CACACCTCAGTGTTTTTTGCATTGTGCATGACAGACAGGCTCTCTGATTCATGCAATATTTCTAATGTGAAATTATTAACATGTGCCATTCAGTTGTAGCATAATTTGATCTGTACATTTTAGTAGTATTGAGTCCAATATACTGTACAAGCATACATCACATGAATCATACTGTAGCCTACACAATCAATCATCTTTGAGTGTTTTCACCATTTTTGACTCATGTCTTCTCTCACAGCCGTGTGCCCAGATCCAGATCCAGATCCATCGTCGGGTCATCGACTCTGCAAAACTCCTGCCTGCAGTGACCTCCGAGTCTGACTAATGCACTGCACATGTAGTTTGATATATTCCATATTATGTTAAGTAGAATTGTTAAATCACTAATAATAAAATATTAAAATATAGTTGATTTGATGTCAAGTTTGTTTATTCATGTGGGCTATTGTATTTATACATTTTGACCAATACTAAGGTTGAAATTGTCATCAAAGGCTACTGTGGAACTACAATCATTCACACAATTCTCTTTAAACAAATTAGACCACCATGGAAATAAGTCTTGACTTGTTTATTGAACTGTAACATGAGGTTAAAAAAAAAAAAAAAAAAAACACGCATGCACGCACACACAAAACCAGTCATACAGGTTAGTCATTTAAAATGTACATTTTTAAATGCAACACTACAGTTTCAGAGTTTAATAATTAGCACATGTTTGATACATCAATGTAATCTAATTTTAAAATATTGATCAAGATTGTGTCTAGATGCCTTTATAGCCATTACAGTAACAAAGTCAACTATATAATATATTGTATACTTCCTTGAAAACCACTTGAACCATCTTGAGGCGATGACCCCCACCAGGAATCCAGCTCCTGCAAATAAAATATGCAATTATTGGCCTCTGTCACAATCATGAGACAATACTATGGTAAACAATAGGGTTTTTCATTTTTGTAAAAATATATAAAATAGCAGGTGTGCAAGCTTGTACCACAGCATTAACCCATTGTGTCCTGACCCTCGATTGGAGTTTCTGACACCAGATTATACAGTAGTTCCTGACACCAGATTCTAGCTGCAGCAACATTCTAGCTTTTGACACTAGATTCTACAGTAGTTTCCAACACTAGATTCTAGTTATTGATACTAAATTATAGTTTCTGATGATAGGATCTACTTTTGACACTAGAATTTAGTTTCTGACACTAGAATCGAGTTTTTGACACTAGATTCTATAGTCTCTGACATTAGATTCTAGTTTTTCTGAAAAATCTGTGTTCCTGTGTCCAAGGCCAAGCCAAGGACCACCAGAATTACCCATATTTGGCTGCAGACCCCCATCTGAAAACATGTTGTTCTAGGGATTCCCCAGATGCAAAAAATTGAGTTAAAAATGTTTGCTTCCAAAATAACATATTCAGAGATTTGCAGCACATTTTCACAATTTTTCAAAAATAGCAGAACAACAAGCTCATGTCGCGCCACTCGGTGGCGCGACATGAACTTGTTGATCTGCTATTTTTCAACAGATAAAACACCAAAACGCGTTCAGGACACTAAGGGTTAAGTGACACCGAGCTTGTATATCTGCTATTTTTCAATAACTTGTTTTTGTAGTTCAAATATGCAGTAATCGTGGTATTCTATGTTGTGGTAGTATTAATTACAACAAAGGTATTTTAGCATCATCAATTCTCACTCAAGTACCAGAAACTTTGGGTTTATATGTTGCATTATTGAATACAGCTAGGGTCATAATGGCAGCACTGGGCATTTAGCATTACAAATGCATCTGCATGATTGCTGGTACTGTGAACATTGTCTGTCTATTCATGGAGGTGTGAAACATTTGTGGTAGCCTACTTCACAAAACAATAGATGATTTGGGCTTCTAAAAAGCCCAGTTCCACCACTCAACGAATACATTTGTGCTTCAACAATAATAGCAATTCAAAACAGTTTTCCTCAAAACCACTCCTCCAGTCGCTGTCATAAGAACGAGAGGTGCGCTCAACATGATCACGGCAGCTCAGCCTGTTTGTGTCATAACCTATAGACAGAGTATAGACAGAGTTACGCAAACTCCGTTCACTTCATGAGGCTAGTCTAATGGCGGCTCCTCTAGGCATACAGTCATAGATAATGGGGACAAGTACAACAAATAGGGACACATCTTTTTTTTTATTTTACTGTAGATCGTTTTGCAGTAATTTAGTTGTTACTTGTTACTGTAATACTTTGAAACAGCTGACATGTTTTGCGCAATATATTTCAAGTCCAGCTTGTCCCTCTTTCAGGCTGCATGGGGCATGAACAGCAGCTTTAGCCATTGACATACATACATATAGTACTCTAAGGCTTGAGCGCTCAGTTTCTTACCCCTCAATGTCGCAACTCTTTTACTAGATGGCTGCACCCCATGCGCACCTGCAACTCATCTGTGTAATTTATGCTTCGTCGTGTGACGGTATCGCATACGCAGACGTCTAAGCTCACAACAGTCACGTCCATGACGCGATGTGAGCTTGTATATTAGCGGTTCTCTGTGCGCAGTACTGTTGCACAACGAAGTATAAACGTATCCTAGGGTGCACCTCTCTAGCCAACACACAAGAGGAGGTTGAATGAAGTGAAACCAACGCTCCCCAAAACAACATGTTTGGAGATCTGTTGGGAATTGATTACATGAAACGGTCACCTGTGCATCCAGTCCCAATGTTTGTAAACAAATAATTGGTCTATAAAGTGATATATACATACCGATTCTGCCATTAGTCCGGTGTAACTGGTCCCTGAAATGTGTGTCGCAGTCCGACGTCCATCCATCACCGTTCGCCGACACGAAATGACTATTATTAATACCGATACATACTAACCACTACTACGACCACTACTACTGTTAGTTTTACTACTAGCGCTAAATAATGGACGTTATATTTTCATCGCGCAACAACACAACCAAAACATCCAACCTCCACTAGCCTGCCTACTTCCTGGAGGCAGCGGAGTGGGAGGAAATGCCGCGCAATGCACTGTGGGTAATGTAGGCCAGGGGAGCCAAGAGCGCTCTGAATATAAATGCGCCTAAATGCTCTTTTTTGGGCATTCATTGACCAAATTAAAATGTTTATATTTTTACATGAACAGATAGGATACTAAAGTTGGGGAGCGGCCCCGTTTATATCGGCGAAATTCCCCTTTAAAAGTCCTGTAACTGAAAATGGTATGGGTGCGACTTCATCGATGAAGCGATGTGTTGTCCCAAATATAAAACAACTTATAAGACCACTCCCAAATAATTCACTGTAGTCCCAAATACAGTATGAGATAACTCCAATGGAAAGAATAGATTATTAACACATCTCTCGTTTAACTTATTATGGTTTTTATTAATGTGTATTTATTTATCTGTGTTTAACACCGTGTGTACATAGGGACGTGTATTTATCTATGTTTAACACCGTGTGTACATAGGGACGTGTATTTATTTACTGTGTTTAACACGGTGTGTACATAGGGACGTGTATGTATTTATCTCTGTGTTTAACACTGTGTGTACATAGGGACGTGTATTTATTTACTGTGTTTAACACCGTGTGTACATAGGGACGTGTATTTATCTATGTTTAACACCGTGTGTACATAGGGACGTGTATTTATTTACTGTGTTTAACACGGTGTGTACATAGGGACGTCCACCAGAGGGCGCTCTCTGACCTGTATTTATCTGTGTTTAACACGGTGTGTACATAGGGACGTGTATGTATTTACTGTGTTTAACACCGTGTGTACATAGGGACGTGTATTTATTTATGTGTTTAACACTGTGTGTACATAGGGACGTGTATTTATCTGTGTTTAACACCGTGTGTACATAGGGACGTGTATTTATCTGTGTTTAACACTGTGTGTACATAGGGACGTGTATTTATTTACTGTGTTTAACACTGTGTGTACATAGGGACGTGTATGTATTTATTTACTGTGTTTAACACCGTGTGTACATAGGGACGTGTATGTATTTATCTATGTGTTTAACACGGTGCGTACATAGGGACGTCCACCAGAGGGCGCTGTCTGACCTGTATTTATCTATGTGTTTAACACCGTGTGTACATAGGGACGTCCACCAGAGGGCGCTGTCTGACCTCACTGCACAGCTGCAGGAGAAAGGGGCGGAGCTAGAGAGAGTCAGACAGACAGCCAAGACCCTGCAGGAGGAGGTGAGACACGCAGACAGACAGACAGGCAGACAGACAGACAGACAGACACGCAGACAGACAGACAGACACGCAGACAGACAGACAGACAGACAGACAGACAGACAGACAGACAGACACGCAGACAGACAGACAGACAGGCAGACAGACACGTAGACAGACAGACAGACAGACAGGCAGACAGACAGGCAGGCAGGCAGGCAGGCAGGCAGGCAGACAGACAGACAGACAGACGGGCAGACTGGCAGACTGGCAGACAGACAGACACGTAGACAGGCAGACAGACACGTAGACAGGCAGACAGAAAGACAGACAGGCAGGCAGACAGACAGACTGACAGACAGGCAGATAGACAGACTGACAGACAGGCAGACAGGCAGACACGCAGACAGACAGACAGGCAGACAGGCAGACACGCAGACAGACAGACACGCAGACAGGCAGACAGACAGGCAGACACGCAGACAGACGGACAGAAACACAGACAGACACGCAGACAGTGCTAAAAAGTGCTAACATGCTAACAGTGGTGTTAGAGGTGCTAGCCTGCTAATGTAGCAGTGTTAGAGGTCCTAGCATGCTAACATAGCGGTGTTAGAGGAGCTTGCATGCTAACAACGGTGTTAGAGGAGCTAACATGCTAACATAGCGGTGTTAGAGATGCTAGCATGCTAACATAGCGGTGCTAGAGGTGCTAGCATGCTAACATAGCGGTGTTAGAGGTGCTAGCATGCTAACAGTGGTGTTAGAGGTGCTAGCATGCTAACATAGCGGTGTTAGAGGTGCTAACATGCTAACAGTGGTGTTAGAGGTGCTAGCATGCTAACATAGCGGTGTTAGAGGTGCTAGCATGCTAACGTAGCGGTGTTAGAGGTGATAACATGCTAACAGTGGTGTTAGAGGTGCTAGCATGCTAACATATTGGTGTTAGAGGTGCTAGCATGCTAACATAGTATGGTATTAAAGCTGTTTCCAGTAGAACAGAGCCTGCAGAGAGCTCGTAGAGAGGCTCTAACATCGTGTTGTACTGTATTAAAGCTCTTCCCAGTAGAGCAGGACCTACAGAGAGCTCGTAGAGAGGCTCTAACATCGTGTTGTACTGTATTAAAGCTCTTCCCAGTAGAGCAGGACTTGCAGAGAGCTCGTAGAGAGGCTCAGGAGGCCAGGCTGAGGAGCAGACACCTGGAGGAACGACTACAGGAGACTCAGGACAAGACCTGCAACCAGCTGGACGAGAGAGAGAGGAGAGTCAAACTACTGGAGGTAAATAAACTACTGGAGGCAAATAAATAAACTACTGGAGGTAAATAAACTACTGGAGGTAAATAAATAAACTACTGGAGGTAAATAAATAAACTACTGGAGGTAAATAAATAAACTACTGGAGGTAAATAAATAAACTACTGGAGGTAAATAAATAAACTACTGGAGGTAAATAAATAAACTACTGGAGGTAAATAAATAAACTACTGGAGGTAAATAAATAAACTACTGGAGGTAATTAAACTACTGGAGGTAAATAAACTACTGGAGGTAAATAAATAAACTACTGGAGGTAAATAAATAAACTACTGGAGGTAATTAAATAAACTACTGGAGGTAATTAAATAAACTACTGGAGGTAAATAAACTACTGGAGGTAAATAAATAAACTACTGGAGGTAATTAAACTACTGGAGGTAAATAAACTACAGATTAAACTACTGGAGGTAAATAAACTACTGGAGGTAAATAAACTACTGGAGGTAAATAAACTACAGATTAAACTACTGGAGGTAAATAAACTACAGATTAAACTCCTGGAGGTAAATGGGATCCACACGGCAGATATGCTGATCTGATTGGATCTCACCAACGTGTCATCATCCCCGGCCCCTCCCCCTCCCGCCCCTCCACTGCTGTGATAGGTCACATCATTTGGAGCCACGCCCACCCTGAAAAGTTGACTCCTCCCACTTCTAGTCCACTGTGGCAACACATTAGTCCACACAACACTGACGGCAATGAAAACCTGGATGTGGATTCTGGACTGACATTAATGTGTTGAACACAGTGTGTTCGATAGGGTTCAAGGGACTGTATTGTCATAAACTAGTTCAGGATAAGTTGTACATCATTCGCCCCCGGGGCGTTGGTCAAACACACTGGACAGGAGAGTGAAGTGGATTTGAACTCTTTACTGTCGTTGCAGGCACAGGCATACAGGCAATGAAGGCAATAGTGCAGCACTGAGTGCGATTGGTATGTGTGGTTCTGCAAATAATACAGACAAGAAAGGAAGAATAAGATGTATGCATACAATACTATACACAGTATACAATATCACAGCATAATAGATATTATGTCATTGTAAACATTACTGCATACTGTATATCACACATTCCATGTACACTGCCCAAATCTAGCATAACAATAAATACCAAGGCCTAAATCTGTTCTAACATGGGGTAATAGACATCAAGGGGCTGCCCGTAGTCCCAGGTATGAGACATTGCGCAATATACGTAAGGCACGTAATGTGCGTAAGGGTTGCGCAATGGACGTAATGCACGTAAGGTGCGTAATGGCGGCGCCCATAGAACTCACGTGGCCAACGATTCAGTGGCAGCACTGACGGACCGAACGTAAACGTGAATAAGGTGCTTAAACATAACACATCGATCCTGATATACACTCTTAGCTTAACATGTCACAAACAGAAAGCATCATAGAAGTGCTTAAATAAAGAAGTATTGACCACATACATGAAGTAACATGAACCGATTGTTAGCTGTCAATCAAAAGAGCGACGGAATGAACATAGAGAAACAGTAACGTCGCAAATAGCATATTATCAGCAGATATCGTTCAAGTAGTTTTAGTACACTTACAGTAGTCACAGACGCACACTGGCGCAGTAGTGCTGCACAATGAAGTTATATTTCTTAGAGACGAGTGAACTTGAACTGACTGATGTTCACCGCTCTTCTAACAATATGGAAAGGGAGATGTCCCATAATACAACACGCTCTTAAAAGTGGCAAGTAAGCATTACTCAGAGCTCTTAAGGTGGCAATCACATTATCTTTGGAACCTTTCTAACACAGTGAAAACCTGGATGTGGATTCTGGACTGACATTAGAGTGTTGAACACAGTGAAAACCTGGATGTGGATTCTGGACTGACATTAAAGTGTTGAACACAGTGAAAACCTGGATGTGGATTCTGGACTGACATTAAAGTGTTGAACACAGTGAAAACCTGGATGTGGATTCTGGACTGACATTAATGTGTTGAACACAGTGAAAACCTGGATGTGGATTCTGGACTGACATTAATGTGTTGAACACAGTGAAAACCTGGATGTGGATTCTGGACTGACATTAATGTGTTGACACAACAAACAGTCAGTGTTTACAGTAGCAGCGATCAGAGTCATCAGACCGGTCAGACTGCTGCTGTAGGAACAGCCTCTGAGCATTATGTTTGTATTATAGCTGTTGAAAATGTCAGATCTACAAGCTCATAGTGTACCAGATCTACAAGCTCATAGCGCACCAGATCTACAAGCTCATAGTGCACCAGATCTACAAGCTCATAGCGCACCAGATCTACAAGCTCATAGTGCACCAGATCTACAAGCTCATAGTGCACCAGATCTACAAGCTCATAGCGCACCAGATCTACAAGCTCATAGCGCACCAGATCTACAAGCTCATAGCGCACCAGATCTACAAGCTCATAGTGCACCAGATCTACAAGCTCATAGCGCACCAGATCTACAAGCTCATAGCGCACCAGATCTACAAGCTCATAGTGCACCAGATCTACAAGCTCAAAACGCACCAGATCTACAAGCTCATAGTGCACCAGATCTACAAGCTCATAGTGCACCAGATCTACAAGCTCATAGCGCACCAGATCTACAAGCTCATAGTGCACCAGATCTACAAGCTCATAGTGCACCAGATCTACAAGCTCATAGTGCACCAGATCTACAAGCTCATAGCGCACCAGATCTACAAGCTCATAGTGCACCAGATCTACAAGCTCATAGCGCACCAGATCTACAAGCTCATAGCGCACCAGATCTACAAGCTCATAGCGCACCAGATCTACAAGCTCATAGCGCACCAGATCTACAAGCTCATAGTGCACCAGATCTACAAGCTCATAGTGCACCAGATCTACAAGCTCATAGTGCACCAGATCTACAAGCTCATAGTGCACCAGATCTACAAGCTCATAGCACACCAGATCTACAAGCTCATAGCGCACCAGATCTACAAGCTCAAAACGCACCAGATCTACAAGCTCATAGCGCACCAGATCTACAAGCTCATAGCACACCAGATCTACAAGCTCATAGTGCACCAGATCTACAAGCTCATAGTGCACCACCTACTTTTGGGGGTAAAAAAGTGAAAATGAGCTGCAAATCTGAATATTATTATTATTATATTATTTCAGAGAAAACATTTTAACTCAAATCTTTGCTTCTGGGGGATCCCTAGAACAACTTGTTTTCAGATGGTCAACTAGAGGCAAATCTTTCAGGGTATATTCTATGTATATTTAGGTATATTGTATATATTTAGGTATATTGTATATATTTAGGTATATGGTGTATATATATTTCTCACAGGGTCGTATCGGTCAACTAGAGTCAGATCTCAGGGTGTATTGTATATATATGAAGGTGTATTGTATATATTTAGGTGTATATTGTATATATTTAGGTGTATTGTATATATTTAGGTGTATTGTATATATTTAGGTGTATTGTATATATCTTTAGGTGTATTGTATATATTTAGGTATATTGTATATATATTTAGGTATATTGTATATATTTAGGTGTATTGTATATATTCACAGGGTCATATTGGTCAACTAGAGTCAGATCTCAGGGTGTATTGTATATATATGAAGGTGTATTGTATATATTTAGGTGTATTGTATATATTTAGGTGTATTGTATATATTTAGGTGTATTGTATATATATTTCGGTGTACTGTATATATTTAGGTGTATTGTATATATTTAGGTATATTGTATATATTTAGGTCTATTGTGTATATATATATTTAGGTGTATATACTGTATATTCACAGGGTCGTATTGGTCAACTAGAGTCAGATCTCAGGGTATATATTGTATATATCTTTAGGTATATTGTATATATTTAGGTTTATTGTGTATATATTTCTCACAGGGTCGTATTGGTCAACTAGAGTCAGATCTTAAGGAGGAACGTAGCAGTGCAGATCATCTCATGGAGAGAGTGGACAAAACCAAGGAGCAGGTCTGTCTACTTCCTGTATACTCTGTCTACTTCCTGTATACTCTGTCCACTTCCTGTCTACTTCCTGTATACTCTGTCTACTTCCTGTCCACTTCCTGTCCACTCTGTCTACTTCCTGTCCACTCTGTCTACTTCCTGTCCACTCTGTCTACTTCCTGTATACTCTGTCTACTTCCTGTATACTCTGTCTACTTCCTGTATACTCTGTCTACTTCCTGTCCACTCTGTCTACTTCCTGTATACTCTGTCTACTTCCTGTATACTCTGTCTACTTCCTGTCCACTCTGTCTACTTCCTGTCCACTCTGTCTACTTCCTGTATACTCTGTCTACTTCCTGTATACTGTCTACTTCCTGTATACTGTCTACTTCCTGTATACTCTGTCTACTTCCTGTATACTCTGTCTACTTCCTGTATACTCTGTCTACTTCCTGTGAAGTGAGCAGGGGTGAGGTGGGTTCTGTGAAGTGAGCAGGGGTGAGGTGGGTTCTGTGAAGTGAGCAGGGGTGAGGTGGGTTCTGTGAAGTGAGCAGGGGTGAGGTGGGTTGTGTGAAGTGAGCAGGGGTGAGGTGGGTTCTGTGTGAAGTGAGCAGGGGTGAGGTGGGTTCTGTGAAGTGAGCAGGGGTGAGGTGGGTTCTGTGAAGTGAGCAGGGGTGAGGTGGGTTCTGTGAAGTGAACAGGGGTGAGGTGGGTCCTGTGAAGTGAACAGGGGTGAGGTGGGTTCTGTCTGTGTGAAGTGAGCAGGGGTGAGGTGGGTTCTGTCTGTGTGAGGTGAGCAGGGGTGAGGTGGGTTCTGTGAAGTGAGCAGGGGTGAGGTGGGTTCTGTGAAGTGAGCAGGGGTGAGGTGGGTTCTGTGAAGTGAGCAGGGGTGAGGTGGGTTCTGTGAAGTGAGCAGGGGTGAGGTGGGTTCTGTGAAGTGAGCAGGGGTGAGGTGGGTTCTGTCTGAAGTGAGCAGGGGTGAGGTGGGTTCTGTGTGAAGTGAGCAGGGGTGAGGTGGGTTCTGTGAAGTGAGCAGGGGTGAGGTGGGTTACCTGTGTGAAGTGAGCAGGGGTGAGGTGGGTTCTGTGAAGTGAGCAGGGGTGAGGTGGGTTCTGTCTGTGTGAAGTGAGCAGGGGTGAGGTGGGTTCTGTGAAGTGAGCAGGGGTGAGGTGGGTTCTGTGAAGTGAGCAGGGGTGAGGTGGGTTCTGTGTTTCTCCACCAGATGGACCAGATGAGAGTTGAACTCCTGCAGGAGAGAGCTGTCCGTCAAGATCTGGAGTGTGACAAGAAGTCGTTGGAGAGACAGGTACCTGTCTGCCTGTCTGCCTGTCTGCCTGTCTGCCTGCCTGCCTGCCTGCCTGTCTGTCTGTCTGTCTGCCTGCCCATCTGCCTGTCTGCCCATCTGCCTGTCTGCCTGCCCGCCTGCCCGTCTGCCTGCCTGCCTGCCTGTCTGTCTGCCTGCCCGCCTGCCCGTCTGCCTGCCTGCCTGCCTGTCTGTCTGCCTGCCCATCTGCCTGTCTGCCTGCCCGCCTGCCCGTCTGCCTGCCTGCCTGCCTGCCTGCCTGTCTGTCTGCCTGCCCGCCTGCCCGTCTGCCTGTCTGTCTGTCTGTCTGACAGGCAGACGGGCATTCATTGGCATTAGAATTTTTTATCATTATTAGCATTACTTAGCATTACTTTACTTCATTATTTACCATCATTGGCATTATTATAGTAATTGAAAAATATTCGGGATAAATAGAAAAATATCCTGTGTTGTTTGAATTATGTTTGAATTGTTCAGAATGGATTAAATCATTCAGTCACTCCCTCAGTCACTCATTGTCTCCACCGTAAGGTGGTGACTATAATTCATACCCTGTCCATCAGCCCGTATGTCTGTCCATGCACATCTCCATATATGGAGCTGTCAGTGGTCAGTATATCTCCATATATGGAGCTGTCAGTAGTCAGTATATCTCCATATATGGAGCTGTCAGTAGTCAGTATATCTCCATATATGGAGCTGTCAGTAGTCAGTATATCTCCATATATGGAGCTGTCAGTAGTCCGTATATCTCCATATATGAAGCTGTCAGTAGTCAGTATATCTCCGTCAGGCTCAGGTTTGCTCAGTTCAGGCCTGAGCCTGGACGGTGGAGACCTGTGCCCCGAAGGGCTTGTCATGTTTAGGATGTAGAATAAACATCTAAAGGTCAGACTAGGCCATCTAGAGCAGCTCTCAAAGAGTTACACCACACTGATCTAGAGTCTCCATGTCTTTAGAACAAGGACCTGAGGTCCAGACTAGGACGTGATCTAGAGTCTCCATGTCTTTAGAACAAGGACCTGAGGTCCAGACTAGGACATGTGATCTAGAGTCTCCATGTCTTTAGAACAAGGACCTGAGGTCCAGACTAGGACATGTGATCTAGAGTCTCCATGTCTGTAGAACAAGGACCTGAGGTCCAGACTAGGACATGTGATCTAGAGTCTCCATGTCTGTAGAACAAGGACCTGAGGTCCAGACTAGGACATGTGATCTAGAGTCTCCATGTCTTTAGAACAAGGACCTGAAGTCCAGACTAGGACACGTGGAAGGATCCCAGAAGATCAACCAGGACTCAGTGATCTCCAAGCTGAACACCAGGATCCAAGAACTAGAGGAACGTCTGCAAGGAGAGGAGAGGTGAGGAGAGGAGAGGAGAGGAGAGGAGAATAGAGGAGAGGAGAATAGAGGAGAGGATAGGAGAGGATAGGAGAGGAGAGGAGAGGAGAGGAGAGGAGAGCAATGCATTTATACTGGAGAGGAGAGGAGAGGAGAGGAGAGGAGAGGAGAGGAGAGGAGAGGAGAGGAGAGCAATGCATTTATACTGGAGAGGAGAATAGAGGAGAGGAGAGGAGAGGAGAGGAGATGAGAATAGAGGAGAGGTGAGGAGAGGAGAGGAGAGGAGAGAGGAGAGGAGAGGGGAATAGAGGAGAAGAGAGGAGAGGAGAGGAGAAGAGAGGAGAGGAGAGGAGAGGAGAGGAGAATAGAGGAGAGGAGAGGAGAGGAGAGCAATGCATTCATACTGGAAAGGAGAATAGAGGAGAGGAGAGGAGAGGAGAGGAGAGGAGAGGAGAGGAGAGGAGAGGAGAGGAGAGCAATGCATTTATACTGGAGAGGAGAATAGAGGAGAGGAGAGGAGAGGAGAATAGAGAGGAGAGGAGATGAGAATAGAGGAGAGGTGAGGAGAGGAGAGGAGAGGAGAGAGGAGAGGAGAGGGGAATAGAGGAGAAGAGAGGAGAGGAGAGGAGAATAGAGGAGAGGAGAGGAGAGGAGAGGAGAGGAGAATAGAGGAGAGGAGAGGAGAGGAGAGGAGAGGAGAGCAATGCATTCATACTGGAAAGGAGAATAGAGGAGAGGAGAGGAGAGGAGAGGAGAGGAGAGGAGAGGAGAGGAGAATAGAGGAGAGGAGAGGAGAATAGAGGAGAGGAGAGGAGAGGAGAGGAGAGGAGAGGAGAGGAGAGGAGAGGAGAGGAGAGGAGAGGAGAGGAGAGGAGAGGAGAGGAGAGGAGAGCAATGCATTCATACTGGAAAGGAGAATAGAGGAGAGGAGAGGAGAGGAGAGGAGAGGAGAGGAGAGCAATGCATTTATACTGGAGAGGAGAGGAGAGGAGAAGAGAAGAGAGGAGAGGTGAGGAGAGCAATCCATTTATACTGGAGAGGAGAGGAGAGGAGAGGAGAATAGAGGAGAGGAGAGGAGAATAGAGGAGTGGAGAGGAGAGGAGAATAGAGGAGAGGAGAGGAGAGCAATGCATTTATACTGGAGAGGAGAGGAGAGGAGAGGAGAGGAGAGGAGAGGAGAGGAGAGGAGAATAGAGGAGAATAGAGGAGAGGAATCCATTTATACTGGAGAGGAGAATAGAGGAGAGGAGAGGAGAGGAGAGGAGAGGAGAGGAGAGGAGAGGAGAGGAGAGGAGAATAGAGGAGAGGAGAGGAGAGGAGAGGAGAGCAATGCATTTATAGTGGAGAGGAGAGGAGAGGAGAGGAGAGGAGAGGAGAGGAGAGGAGAGGAGAGCAATGCATTTATACTGGAGAGGAGAGGAGAGGAGAGGAGAGGAGAGGAGAGGAGAGGAGAGGAGAGGAGAGGAGAGGAGAGGAGAGGAGAGGAGAGGAGAATCTATAGTCTAGTATCAGAGGCCCTCAGATTTTGAGATACCCCCACCCGGGGTAGAACAAACCACAACCATGTTTTTTCTTATCTTTAGGGTCCCCCCTTCATGTTTTGGATTGTTGTGGAGTTTCATTTTGGTGCAAAATTTGTTTTTTGGGCTATTCTTTAGACTTACCCAAATCTCTGAAAAAGTAAAATCCGAATAGGACAAAAATTATATAAAAGTCTATAACTTGAGAATGCTCACTGGTATCTTCATCAAATTTGTTGAGGAATGAACCAGACATCCACCCTGCATGTCCAAATAGTCAGAATGTGATTTTCCCACAGAAATACTGAAATATAGTCCCTTTAATGTACCTTCACTTTAGGCGGAAATTGGAAATTTAGGTTGAGGACTCCTTTACTCTGTCTTTTACAAAAACACATTCATGTAAAATGAGCTTTCAATGCATTACCTTATTAAAATGTGGTTTTGTGGAAATATCTAGTACAGTTTTATTTCAAATTAGTTGCAAACGAGACTTCTTTCGACATTCCCCAGCTCTTCACTGAGTCTGAATGTAACAGACAATAAGCCTACACTGTAAGCCTGTAAGTTGATAATGGTCATCATATTTGGGTAAAGAACAGGTGATGTTCACTCATACTATGTACAGTACTGTACATCTAATAAGCATAGCAAGAGAGATACAAGTCATACTCATACATAGTCTGATGTAGTGATATTTTTATTGAAACATAACATTTCAGAATCTCTAAGTATGTTGTCTTGACAAAATAAAATAATGACAAAATAATAATAGCTGTGTGTGTGTGTGTGTGTGTGTGTGTGTGTGTGTGGCACCATATGCTGTCTGGTACATTGCTCTTTGAACGTGTTGTTCAAATGCATCCTCTGTTGGTGGAAGATTTGCAGAAGCTGCATCTGTTGTTGATGCAATTATGAACCTCAGTTCATCCAAGTTGGTGCACATTCTCCCATTTTCATTTTTCCTTTTGCCGTAAAGTCGAAGTGCAAACTCTCTTGCTGCTGGCAAGGAATTTTCCAAGCTTGCAGAAAGTCCAAAATTGGCCAAGTCCATGAGGTCGCTGAGATGGGTCTTCAGTTTGTTAAAGGCTGTAGTTTTTCCTATCCTGTACAAACTGCTGGTTGTATCACAGCCAGTGAGTGCATGACAGGCTGGTAGACAGCTGCACATGTCTTTTCCAATTTGCTCTGATATGGTACTGATGGGAACATACCTTTCCTTCATTCCATGGCCTGAATGCATGAAAACTGTTGCTGAGCCAAACATCCCTTTGCTTGCATAATAAATGAGCAGTACTTCCACATCTGTATCATCGCATCGCACAATGATGCGAGGATATGACTGTGCAAGATGTATGGTATGTAACACCATTCTTGTGTCTGCTTCCTCCTGATTACTGTACAAAGATGCCAGACTGCTCACTCCTGCTTTGCATATGGTCTTGACCTCTTCACCTTTGTCAAATCCACCTGCCAAGATGATACAGTCATCAGATTGCAGTCTCTGTGGGCCTGCAGTGACAATGTAGTTGCTGACAAATGTGCACAGTGCAGTCTTGTTTCCACTATTCTTTAGGTACTTCCTGTAGTTTGGAACATTTGTGTTTCCAGTGATAACATGAGTAGGTCTTGCATCGGTTGCACCTCTCCTTTTCCTCTCCAGGTCTTTGATTGACAGTGGGTTGTCATACCTGTCAAATACCATGACCACACATTTCATTTGTTGTTCTCTCAAAAGGTACAAGATCTTTCTCAGAATGCATTCTGCTAGGTCACTGAATGTCTGAAATGCAGAATCATGGAGACTTTGAACCATAGACATGCCATCAATGACATATGCTGATCTATCTGTGCTGTCAGGCAGCTCCTGCACTACTTCTACCACAGACTCCAGTTTCTTTGAGAGGTCTGCTTTAGTGGTCTTTCTCATCCCTCCATCATCATAGAAAAGAGAGGGTGGGACAGCAGCTAATTCATGAGACAAGACATTTTCCAATGACACGTCTCTTTGTTTAGAAACAGCCAGCAGTCTCCTGAAGAGCACATCTGAATCCATTTGTAGTTTTTTAGTTTTACTGCTTGCAAGGCTCGCTTTCATATCAGAAAATGTTGCTGATTTCTGTCTTTTTTCAGAGTCCCAGAAACTTTTTGTTGTCTCACTCTTTAGGCGCTCATCAATGAAAGTTGTATTTTGTGTTTCGCCATCCTCCAGAAAGCTTGAGAGATCTTTTGACACCTTTTGAGATGCGACTTGACCACTTGCGATGTTGATTAACTCATCAGAAACTGTGTCCAAATCAAATGGGTTTTGCCTGTCTTGTACATACATAATCTGTACAACCTCCCTCTCGTCCCTGTCCATGCGGGCTGCTCCATGCTCTTTGTGGGATTTTGGTTCATGTTCCACCACGTCGCACAAAGCACCCATGGCATCAACGTATTCACTGGTGACATGCCTTGTGAAGAGCCATCTGGTCAGAACTCCCTTTTGCAGTGTGAAGCCAATAATGCCTCCTTGACTCTTTCCTTCTTTATTGATCGTTTGTTCAAGTGCTTGATCAGTGGCGACACAGTTGAACTTCCTCTCCTGTGTTTGTCGGACAACAAACCCTCCTTCTGTCAGGAATTTGTAGGAATCTGGTTGGCTCTTTTCAAGGGCTTTCATTTCAGCTATGTACACTGGCATGAACTTAGAGTAGTTTGACCTGCCAGCAGCTCGAAACCATGGTATTACTTCAGACATGCAGTTGAGATGAAGGTCAAAGTTAGCATCACGCTCTGAACGTAGCATTCTAAGTAAGAGGTTGGCCCCTTCGATGAAATGTAGCCAGTATTTGAAAGTAGCTGATTGTTTGCTTCCGCTTTCTGAAAACAGCTGTATTTTTCTGTGCAGATCAGGGAGGTCAGGGTCCAATTCATTTAATAGCTTCATGGCAGAGGTCTGGTCATTTCCATGAAAGGCATGCTGTACATCTCGCAGAAGGTTTTCTTGTGCATCAGTCATTAGACTTTGGCCTTGCTTGTCAAGCCAAGATCCCAACGCTATCCAAAAGAGTCTAAACAGTGCCTCAGAGACGAGCTTAATGCACCTAATACCTCTTGCAAGTTGTTTGCCCTGAAGCATTTGTCGAGCTGTAGCCTGACTCGGTTATAATGTCAAAGAGACCTCCGTCAGCAAAAATCTTTCCAATGCTTGCCAGAAAGGCCATAGTGATGTGCATGCCTCCCATTCTCATTGTAACCTTCCCATCTAAAGCCTCAGGTTTACTCCATATAATCTGTTGTGCTTTGCTATAGATGGCAAGGTCAGCAGTAACGAGAATGTGTTTTTGTCCCAGTTCCTCAGCAAGTTTTGTGAGCTGCAGTAGGGATGTGTAAATGGTGGATAGGTCTGATGGTGAAGCTCTTATGAAGGGCATATATTGTACTGTGGCCAATGGGATGTCTGACATGGATAAGTAGGCATTGTAAGCAGACCATCCTGGGATTCTTTGTTCTCCTTCTTTCATGATACGGCTCACCTTCCAAAGTAAGTCTTGGTCCTCTGCTGCTTGAGCTTTTGTGTGATCTGATTTGAGGACTTGTGGCAGAACTGCATGAGGTTCCGGTCGCCTTGGTGGCTTGATGTACCTGAAATTAAAAGGAAATCATTTTAGCATCCTGACTCAAAAAATTAAATAACAGTAATGACAAATATATTAACTATAATTAATTCATTGTCCTTTAATATAATATGTATTGTTTCCATATATGAGTAAATACATAACATTTTAACTACAATATTTACCTTTGCACTTGTTCGATGTCCAAATCACATGTCTTTAGAGCTGTGAGAGATCTTTCTGGAATTCTTTGGATGGGATTGTGCTCTGTCGTAACCTCCCCTCTTCTGTACACAACTATTGCCATGGCATGTGTCGTATTCTTTCCATCCAGTGTCTCTTCATTTTGATCAAAGTTGTCAATGGCAGCATCAATTATGCCATGTTCTGATGTTCTTGACAGTCCATTTGGGATATAAACACTTTTGCTTCTGTTCAATTGATCAGCTGCTACAGATGTAAGAAACTGGAGAACTTCTAGGTAAGAAACACAATGGCCCATTGTGTGCAACTTGTTGATAAGTGATTTGCTGCCAAAATCATGGTGGATCATGATACCCAGTCCTAGAGTGATCGGTGTACGGCTCTTGCAGCACTTGCTGATGAGGCCGTGGCAAAAGGTTACGACAGTTATGTCATTCTTTGTAGCTGGGTCGTTATTACACGTCTGCACATTTGCAAATGCATGCGAATTAACACACCACTTGACAAAATCATATAACTTGTCTGGCACAAATTTACTGCATTGGGGAAGGGACATCTTGTCACTGCTTATATAGAATTGTGGATCATGCTCAACTTCTTCCATAGTGTTTCTCAATATACCTGCTGCCTGGTGTAGAATTTGTGTATCCGTTAGAGATTCTCTTCTCTGTGGAGGCCTCGTCTCCCCATCTTCTGCTATTGTTTCTCTGAGGAGAGCAGCTTCTTTCATTGCTTGACCAACAGTAATGCCACCAGAACAGATCAGATCAGATTTTCCAGGACGTTCAATGAAGATCAGCTTATCTCCATAATGTTGAATCAACTTAGTTTTGAGTCTCCAGCCTGGATATGTTGCAGGCTCTTCAGCAGTACTTAATTTTCTTGCATAGCTCTGAGTTAGAGCACTTAGTGTCGTGACGGTCATATTTTTGGAAAAAACTGTCTTAGTTATTTCTTCAGTTAGCTCAATGAAAGCTTTTTCATGTTCATTCAGCTGCTTTTCTGACAGATGTTTGTTTCTGGCTGCTTTGATGTTCCTTTCAGATAGATAGTGTCCCAGGCAGCTCCTGTGGTATTTTGCATCATATGCAAATAGGTCGTCATGGGCCAACATGCGAAGATGAATTTTATCATCAAACCTTTCTGATGCAGCATTGAGGACATTGGTCCTTGTACTTGCACCCGTGCCAGTACTTATAGGGGTCAGGGCCTCTTTCCTTGTGCCTTTCTGGCTGCAAATGAAACACTGGGTACGGATGTCAAAATCCTGTTCTCTGCTCAATCTTTTTTTTGTTTGAGGTTGACTGCTGGCTGGTTCTTGCTCACTAGCAGTAGGCACATAGTTACTTGAACTCGAATAAGTTGCCCTACATGATCTGTGATATGAGATTTTTAACTTGAAGGACAGTATGTCATCTTTGTGGGGGGATAGTCTCTTATGGACTTCATCACCCCGTTCCTGGGCAACCTTCAGTATTGTTTTGAGCCCTTCCAAGGTTGGGGTTTTGACATGTGGATTGTTTTTATCTCCTTGTAGAGGGTTTTCACATAATACGCACAATGTTTCATCCAGTGTGTGTGAATGTGATGTGCTTGCTGTCTCTGTTTGATCCATTTTTACAGTGAAGTCTGCAAAATATGGAACAATGACTTAATTTGTGTTGCCTACTTTTTACATTTAATATTTATATTATTCTTTGTAACATACAATTACACCTCAAAGCTTTTATAAATATAAAGCTATCTCTTGCATGTAATGGTTACTTCCATCATTGCTTCAGTTAACAGTTAATTATAACACTGTGTCATACAACACAGTCCAGTATCAAATTTGTGAGGGCATTTGTTACCTGTTCATTCATTTGGTTGGCAGGTTGCCTTGGCTAGTTGCCTTTAATGTATGCATCACTGCATATTTCTCCTGGAATATGACACAATATTTAATACAACACATTTTACAGCCCAAATGCATATCAAATTAAGGAATAGCTTAGTAGGACTAGTCAATTTCTGTAGACATTTGTTACCTGTTATTAGTCATTACTGTGAAAGGCTGGTTGCTTTACTGTAGTTTCTCCCTCAGTGTATATGTCTCCCCTGGAAAGCCACAACAATATGTAATACAGCACATTCTACAATCCAAAAATTGTGTATCGAATTAAGCAATAGCACATTTACATTTGTGTAGATAATTGTTTTACCTGTTATCAGTCCAGTCGTTTGGTTGGTTTCTTTAGTTAGGTTTAGTTTTCAGCAGTAGAAAGCCATGTGTGTGGGTTTGGATTGAATGATGAAGCTACAGTCCATCCCATGCTCTCATTGGTTGAACTTAATTGACTTCAATTTACTCCTTAAAGTAACAGTAACCCTAGAAATCCAGGTTTAATGCTCTATGTATTTATTTTAGAGGCCTTCAATTCTCAAAATAATTAATTACATACTCCCAAAAACACAACAATGGATAGAACTAACAGAACAGGCCAATGGCAACTGAGAAGGAATTTGACTTCAAAGCCATTTTATTTGGTACAAGATGACAACATGTTATAGCCTACATAATGTTATAGCTCCAGAGAAGGGCTATGTAAGAAAGAGTCTCATTTGCAATAAAACTGTACTAGGGTACACACATCCACTGGTTATTATTTATTAGTATTGCAGGCAATGCAGTAACACCTTATTTGACATGAATGTA
This sequence comes from Benthosema pterotum, assembly GCA_039105355.1. Taxonomy (NCBI): domain Eukaryota; kingdom Metazoa; phylum Chordata; class Actinopteri; order Myctophiformes; family Myctophidae; genus Benthosema; species Benthosema pterotum. Next base: position 286,884 of record CM076969.1, on the reverse strand, counting down.
TGTTTTTTTTGGAAATCAGAGAAAGTAAAGGAATCCTAATTACAAAAGTCCAATTTCCGCCTAAAGTGAAGGTACATTAAAGGGACTATATTTCAGTATTTCTGTGGGAAAATCACATTCTGACTATTTGGACATGCAGGGTGGATGTCTGGTTCATTCCTCAACAAATTTGATGAAGATACCAGTGAGCATTCTCAAGTTATAGACTTTTATATAATTTTTGTCCTATTCGGATTTTACTTTTTCAGAGATTTGGGTAAGTCTAAAGAATAGCCTAAAAAACTAATTTTGCACCAAAATGAAACTCCACAACAATCCAAAACATGAAGGGGGGACCCTAAAGATAAGAAAAAACATGGTTGTGGTTTGTTCTACCCCGGGTGGGGGTATCTCGAAAACTAAGGCCTTTTTTGGCCTCTTGATACAGCACTACTAGTGTCTGAAACTAGAATGTAGCTTCAGGAACTACAATCTAGTGCCATAGATTGGAATACCAGGTCAGAAACTAGAATCTAGGCAGGACAAAATGGGTTAAACTGGAGAGGAGAGAGTTTCATAGTGTGGTTCTCCTCTCTACAGGGACAACATCCTGCATCATAGTGTGGTTTCACAGTGTGGTTTCATAGTGTGGTTCCCCTCCTACAGGGACAACAACATCCTACATCATTGTGTGGTTTCATAGTGTGGTTTCATAGTGTGGTTCTCCTCCTACAGAGACAACATCCTGCATCATAGTGTGGTTTCATAGTGTGGTTTCATAGTGTGGTTCTGTGTAGTTTCATAGTGTGGTTTCATAGTGTGGTTTCATAGTTTCATAGTGTGGTTTCATAGTGTGGTTCCCCTCTCTACAGGGACAACAACATCCTACATCATAGTGTGGTTTCATAGTGTGGTTCCCCTCTCTACAGGGACAACAACATCCTACATCATAGTGTGGTTTCATAGTGTGGTTCTCCTCCTACAGAGACAACATCCTGCATCATAGTGTGGTTTCATAGTGTGGTTTCATAGTGTGGTTCTCCTCTCTACAGGGACAACAACATCCTACATCATAGTGTGGTTCTGTGTGGTTTCATAGTGTGGTTTCATAGTGTGGTTCTCCTCTCTACAGGGACAACAACATCCTACAACAAACCAACCGTAAACTGGAACGCAGAGTGAAGGAAATGAAGATGAACGTTGATGAAGAACATCTGAGTCTGCAGAGCCAGAGAGACCAGGTAAACCACACTAAAACCACACTAAAACCACACTAAAACCACACTAAAACCACACCTCAGTCTGCAGAGCCAGAGAGACCAGGTAAACCACACTAAAACCACACTAAAACCACACCTCAGTCTGCAGAGCCAGAGAGACCAGGTAAACCACACTAAAACCACACTAACCACACCTCAGTCTGCAGAGCCAGAGAGACCAGGTAAACCACACTAAAACCACACTAACCACACCTCAGTCTGCAGAGCCAGAGAGACCAGGTAAACCACACTAAATCCACACTAAAACCACACTAACCACACCTCAGTCTGCAGAGCCAGAGAGACCAGGTAAACCACACTAAAACCACACTAAAACCACACTAAAACCACACTAACCACACCTCAGTCTGCAGAGCCAGAGAGACCAGGTAAACCACACTAAAACCACACTAAAACCACACCTCAGTCTGCAGAGCCAGAGAGACCAGGTAAACCACACTAAAACCACACTAACCACACCTCAGCCAGCAGAGCCAGAGAGACCAGGTAAACCACACTAAAACCACACTAAAACCACACCTCAGTCTGCAGAGCCAGAGAGACCAGGTAAACCACACTAAAACCACACTAAAACCACACTAACCACACCTCAGCCTGCAGAGCCAGAGAGACCAGGTAAACACCTAGACCACACTAAAACCACACTAACCACACCTCAGCTAGCAGAGCCAGAGAGACCAGGTAGACCACACTAAAACCACACTATGACTGACAACACTTCAGTCTGCAGAGCCAGAGACCAGGTAAACCACACTAAAACCACACTAACCACACCTCAGTCTGCAGAGCCAGAGAGACCAGGTAAACCACACTAAAACCACACTAACCACACTAAAACCACACCTCAGTCTGCAGAGCCAGAGACCAGGTAAACCACACTAAAACCACACTAACCACACCTCAGTCTGCAGAGCCAGAGAGACCAGGTAAACACCTAGACCACACTAACCACACCTCAGTCTGCAGAGCCAGAGACCAGGTAAACCACACTAAAACCACACTAACCACACCTCAGTCTGCAGAGCCAGAGACCAGGTAAACCACACTAAAACCACAATAAAACCACACCTCAGTCTGCAGAGCCAGAGAGACCAGGTAAACCACACTAAAACCACACTAAAACCACACTAAAACCACACCTCAGTCAGCAGAGCCAAAGAGAGCAGGTAAACCACACTAAAACCACACTAACCACACCTCAGCCAGCAGAGCCAGAGAGACCAGGTAAACCACACTAAAACCACACTAAAACCACACTAAAACCACACCTCAGTCAGCAGAGCCAAAGAGAGCAGGTAAACCACACTAAAACCACACTAAAACCACACTAACCACACCTCAGTCTGCAGAGCCAGAGAGACCAGGTAAACCACACTAAAACCACACTAAAACCACACTAAAACCACACTAACCACACCTTAGAGAGACCAGGTAAACCACACTAAAACCACACTAACCACACCTCAGAGAGACCAGGTAAACCACACTAAATCCACACTAACCACACCTCAGCCTGCAGAGCCAGAGACCAGGTATACCACACTAAAACCACACTAACCACACCTCAGAGAGACCAGGTAAACCACACTAAAACCACACTAAAACCACACTTCAGTCTGCAGAGCCAGAGAGACCAGGTAAACCACACTAAAAGCACACTAACCAAACCTCACTAACCAAACCTCAGTCTGCAGAGCCAGAGAGAACAGGTAAACCACACTAAAACCACACTAACCACACCTCAGTCTGCAGAGCCAGAGAGACCAGGTAAACACCTAGACCACACTAAAAACCACCATATAGGCCACACTAACAGATAATAACTCCAACAGTTGTGTGTCGTCGGCATAGCAGTGATAGGGCAGATTGTGGGCAGAGTGAGAATTAATGCCAAGAGATTTAGTGTACAGATCGAAAACGACGTTTTGAAGGATCCAAGGAGGTGAAGTATGTAGGACAGGTCTAAGCAATTATTTTTCCCAAGGGGCCAAATGAGATACATGAAATATTGTGGAGGGCCAAGACTAAAGGCTGAACTAAAGTCTGTGTAATTTTAATTTAATTTCAAGATAAAAGTAAGAGTAAGACCAACCATTTTGACACCAGGGCCCAGTATTTATTCAGTATTTGAGCCACAGACCACCATTTGATGACATTTTAGCCCCACAGACCCCAAAACTAAAGATTTCTTTTGCTTTTGTCCACAATACCAGGCTGGATGTTACAAACAAAACAGGATAACATAGATCATAGATAGAAAATGACCATTCTTTTACATTCCCGGATGTGTCTGCGTATACTAAGTCAGATGATGAATATTTTAACTCTTGAGAGTGTAAACATGAAACCAAATGGACCCGCAAGGGTCCATTTGGTTTCATTTTACGCTCTCAAAGAGTTACATCTGGTTAACCAACTTTCCATATTTAACTGGAACTCTCTCAAGGACCACTGGTGGTCCCCGGGCCACTGGTTTAAAAATCCTTTCACGGGCCGGTCAGAGTCAGCCAAAGGGCTGATATGATGTAGGTCCTATTCATTAATTTGTTCATGTCAGAAAGACTGATGTTATCAGGCTGGATTGATGTGTATGCTGGAACGTTTTGTTATCTATATCGTTTTAAATTTTAAAAAGATGTTCTAGCTGATTTTCAACATTTTATTGTACCTTACCCTACGTTTTAAAAGCGGGGATGGATTAAAAAACGTCGCCCGATATGAGCGACGCCGACGGTCATTACCGTAAATTCTCGCTTAGAATGGCATGCAAAATGAGTACCGTAAACGACGGTGCTGTGGTGCACTGAAAAAAATAGTATGGTGGAGGAGGAAGTGGGACGGAACTAGGAACCAAACTGCACTGAATGGTTTTGGGTCGAGGGCGAAAAAAACAGCACTTGGCTCTGATTGGTTATCCCCGGCCAAACGTCGGCCGATTCAGCCGAAAAGCTTGCCAATTTTTATCTTTCCGCCAATTTTTATCTTCGCCCGTTCTGCTGCTGTCGCCCGAATCGGCAGCTCCCATAGAGAAATAATAGATGTCGGGCAACGTCGCTTTATCATCCCCGCCGTTAAAACGTAGGGTTAGAGATGTTGTGTGGACATTTAAAATGTCCCCTCCTGTATTTCCTAAAGTGGAGGTCTGAAAGAAATCATTAACATGTTGAAACACAGCTTGATGACATCATCGAGTTATGTTTGTGCTGTGTTTAACCTTTTTTTCTGAGTGTGTACAAATGGAACCGAATGGACCAGTCATTGTCAACGCAATATAAGTATCACATCAAACCACACACTACAAGATAATTGGACCACTATATGATTTGTAAAAACTCAGATGGCACCCGTGGGACAGGAGTTTCAACCTGAGTGATTGGAGAGGAGAGTGGCAAAAGAGAGGGGAGGAGAGGAGGAGGAATAGATTACCTCTGGGATTACATGTAAAGGAGGAGGAATAGATTACCTCTGGGATTACATGTAAAGACTGGACCAGAGTGACATAAAACTCAAGCGTGTTTATCAGTATGCTATTAAAATATGATGTATGGGGAAAAAAGTTTGGAGAAATATCCGCAATAAAATAAAGAAAACTTGCATTAAGAATTGCGATGTATTGGGCGTATCGACTTTTTTGCCCAGTCTTATGAGACAACAAGCATGGCAAGGCACGCAGGCGGGCAGAGTTTTAACAATGGTTTGTTTATTCACCCAAGTGAAAATGTGACGTCCAAATTGACAACCGGCTCCAGACAACAGCTCACAGCAAACCATATATATATATATATATATATATATATATATATATATATATATATATATATATATATATATATATATATATATATATATATATATATATATATTAGGGCTGGGACTTTAACTGATTAATTGAGATTAATTAATCACAGAAACAATAACGCAATTAACAAAATTAACTCATTTTAATCGCCACACAGACCCCAAAACTAAAGATTTCTTTTGCTTTTGTCCACAATTCCAGGCTGGATTTCAGAAACAATGTCACAGTCCAACATACAGATCATAAGTGACCATTAATCTTCTACATTCTCTAGTTGCGTAGAATTGGACGAATTCAGATGGTGAATACTCTTGAGAGTGTAAACATGAAACCAAATGGACCCGCAAGGGTCCATTTGGTTTCACACTCTCAAAGAGTTACATCTGGTTAACCAACTTTTGATCCAGTTAACCAAATTTTGATCTGGTTAACAAACTTCTGACGTCGTTCACGGCGACCATCTTGTGAGAGGACTGAACACACTATGCTCTATGGCAGCCCAAACAAAAACAGCTAGAACTCGCTCAAAACTTGGCGGTTTGCATTAATATGACTAGACTTCTGGAAGCGGGGCGGTGACGTCACTGCGCAGGTCTATATGTGGATACTAATACAGAGTATCTGGTGTGAACGTTGCAGCTGACGCAGCGTCTGAAAACAGCCAAGCGTCAGATCGATGAGGTTGAGGCTGAGATGGAGAGACTCGAACACGACAAGAAGAAACTACTGAGAGAGCTGGATGAACAGCTGGAGATGAACCAGAACCTACAGGACCAACTCAACGCTATCAGGTACTAATACACTTTATACATGTACTAATACACTTTAAACTACTGAGAGAGCTGGATGAACAGCTGGAGATGAACCAGAACCTACAGGACCAACTCAACTCTATCAGGTGCCAGTGTTGACAACTTCCAAAATCCAAAATGCACTAGTGGCACTTCCAAAATGCAGTGGGTTTTCAACCATTTTCATTCCAGGGCCCACTATTTATTATGCATTTTAGCCACGGAGGACCAACGTTTGATGTCGAGTTTAGTCTCTCTGACAAATTTAGGAGAGATAACTGGCAAAATGTTGGTCAAAATAACAATTCTTTTACATTTTGAAAATGTGTAGATTCTTGGAAATTAGGTAATTTAGATGTTTGAATATAATTTAACTCTTGAGAGCGTAGTCCATTTGTTTACCAATGGTCCTTTCTAGAAAGGAAGGAGGACTCTATCATAGGAGGAAAAATGGTGAAAAACGAGGGTTTTATCTCTGGCGCCTGTCAACCAATCTCACCACAACTCACCAGCAAAAAAGCACCAGATTTTCCGCCAGTAGTTTTTCCACTAATTTGGGCGCTAGAGGGGTCTGAAAAAGAGCTAAATATAGCGACAAATGCGCCGAGTTGGCAACACTGTGCGGTACTGAATAAATTAATGCACTGCAAAAAAAAAATGCTGTCCTACATATAAGAAAAAAATATATATATTTGAGTGTAATAGTACTAGAAACAAGCAAAATAATCTGTCCGTGGGGTAAGTGAATTTTACTTGGTAAGAATTCTTGTAATAAGAAATATGTTCTAAAAACAAGGTTGATAATCTTATACAACTTGCTCTTGGTTAGTATATCCTTTTTAAAACGAGAGCAATCATACTTAAAGTCTAGATTTAAGATTAGAAGACTTGCTTAGTTCAGAGTTTTTTGCAGTGTGGATGAATGACTGTTATTTTTATTATTATTATCAGGGTCAGATCTACGCATGGGCATGTGGGGGGGCAATGCCCCCCTAAATTCCCATTCTGCCCCATATTTCAAATTAAAGTGCTTGTATTTAAAATGATGTGAAACACTACTACTGCTACTAACTAACTACAGCTGTGTCACCACTAAACCAACAGCATTTCATCATTGAAAACAGAAAACTCTCTGAGTCAGACCTTTAGCTTTATGCATGCTGCGTGTCTGTTGCAACTTCAACAACAACTGATGTTATTATTGATGCTTTACTTGACTAATACAAGTCCTGGAACTGAAAATGGTATGGGTGCGGCTTCATCACCCATGTCGCTTCGCGCCACGGGCGATGAAGCCGCACCCATACCATTTTCTCCTGCCCCCCCAATTGGGAAATGTTATATCAGATCTGTAGTGAATGAATGAATGAATGAATGAATGAATGAATGAATGAATGATATTTTTTATTATGAACAAGATTTACATAGCATTTCAAGTTAGGGTGTCAACTAACGATTATTCTCATAATGGATTCATCGGCCCTAAGCCAAACCCAGACTGTCAAAGTGGGCAGGGGTGAGGTGGGTTTGGGGGAGTGAGCAGCTTGTTTTAGGAGGTCTGTAGTGTTGTTAGTGTGGTTGAAACCAAATGGACCCTTGCGGGTCCATTTGGTTTCATGTTTACACTCTCAAGAGTTAAAATATTCATCATGTGAATCATCCCAAGTCTGCACAACTAGAGAATGTAGAAGATTAATGGTCATTTTGATCTGTATGTTGGACTGTTTGGTTTCCCCAAATCCAGCCTGGAATTGTTGACAAAAGCAAAAATAAATCTTTAGTCTTGGGGTCTGTGGGGGCTAAAATGTCATCAAATGCTGGTCCTCTGTGGCTCAAATGCTGAATAAAGGGTGGGCCCTGGGATCAAAAAGGTTGAAAACCACTGATTAGCTATAGGTGAGCAATCCTTATTCTTTCTGTGTGATAATGTTTACATCTACTCTGAGTGTGAAGCATCTGCCTTGCTGGGTTTAATATTTGTGCTAAAGAGTACAATACAAACAATACTAATTAAAGATCTCAACGGGCCTGAAAATGAGGGTTAGGGCTAACTGGGCCCTAACAGTTCAGGCCCTAGGCCCGGCCCGACTAAATGGAATAGATACTAGGCCCTACCTGGCCCTAAACTGTCTGGTTTGGGCAAAATTTGAGAATTGGCCACAGATTAAAATTGAAATGGCAATCAGCACCATCTTCATAATAGGTAAATACAGAAAATAACTATTATTCTTACTATAGTAAAATAATTCAATGTATGTTATAATTGCATGGGGCCGAGGCCCTACCCGGCCCTATTGATTAGCATAGATTTTAGACCCTACCCGGCCCTAAATGTCGGGTCGGGTCTGTTCGGGTTCGGTCTTGGTCGGGTTCGGGCAGAGTTTGAGAACTCTAATACTAATACACCTAATTCATGCACTAATATATCTTATACACATACTAATACATGTACTAATATATCTTATACACATACTAATACATGTACTAATACTCCTTATAGAACAGTTGGAGAAGAACCACAACATGAAGGACCAACTGAACTCCATGAGGTACTAAAATATACTAAGATTTATCCCCACAATTCTGGAACCCGTTTTTTCACCTTCTGGTAGATCCCTGGAACAACATGTTTTCAGATAACTATAATCTAGCATCAGAAACTAGAATCTAGCATCAGAAACTAGAATCTAGCATCAGAAACTAGAATCTAGCATCAGGAACTAGAATCTAGCATCAGGAACTAGAATCTAGCATCAGGAACTAGAATCTAGCATCAGGAACTAGAATCTAGCATCAGGAACTAGAATCTAGCATCAGGAACTAGAATCTAGCGTCAGAAACTAGAATCTAGTGTCAGAAACTAGAATCTAGCATCAGGAACTAGAATCTAGTGTCAGAAAATAGAATCAAGTGTCAGACACTAGAATCTAGTGTCAGACACTAGAATCTAACATCAGGAACTAGAATCTAGCATCAGAAACTAGAATCTAGCGTCAGAAACTAGAATCTAGTGTCAGAAACTAGAATCTAGCATCAGAAACTAGAATCTAGCATCAGAAACTAGAATCTAGCATCAGGAACTAGAATCTAGCATCAGAAACTAGAATCTAGCATCAGGAACTA
>CM076969.1:140412-272912 GCA_039105355.1 Benthosema pterotum | reverse complement strand
TCTAGTGCAATTAATGAATCTGTCATTTATGGGATTTTCACAGTCAGACACTTTATAATTTTATGTGAACATCCAGGCAGTTTATTATTTTATGTGAACACCCAGACAGTTTATAATTCTAGTTTATAATTCTATGTGAACACCCAGACAGTTTATAATTCTAGTTTATAATTCTATGTGAACACCCAGACAGTTTATAATTCTAGTTTATAATTCTATGTGAACACCCAGTGTTTAAAGAACATGAATGTTTGTTAATGTGAAGATAAATGCACAGATGAAACTGCTGCATTCAGAACTGATTGAAATCTTTACCGTTGTGTTGTGTTAACTGGGAAGAGACACAGACCAGCATGTTGGAGGTCTGAAGAAAACCACTAACATGGTGAAACATCTTGATGACATCATCAAGATGTATTTTCAGTTGACCATGTTAATGGATTTCTTTAGACGCTACTTTTTTTCTGAGAGAAAAAATGTTGAAAATGGGTGAAATTCCCCTTTAACTACTCTTAAAAAAAATCCCCTCTAGTACCGCTGGGAAAGGGGGGCCCATGTGGAAAAGCTTTGCAGGGGGCCCAGGTTTGCTAGCTACGCCCCTGGCTACAGATGTTTGTGTGTTTTTGGATGAATCTTTCATGGTTAAAATGGAGTTTGTATAGGAAGGCGGCAGGGCAGCTAAAATGAACATCAAGGCCTAGATTTTGGTCACTGCTAAACCCTTTAAACCAGGGGTTTTCAACCAGTGGTCCGGGGACCACCAGTGGTCCCTGAGAGGGTTCATGGTGGTCCCCAGCTAAGTTGGTTAACCAGATGTAACTCTTTGAGAACGTAAAAATGAAACCAAATGGACCCTTGCGGGTCCATTTGGTTTCATTTTCACACTCTCAAGAGTTAAAGTTCATCATCTTAATTAGTCCAAGTCTACACAACAAGAAGATTAATGGTTATTTTTATCTGCATGTTAATTTGACTGTTTTGGTTTCCCCAAATCCAGCCTGGAATTGTGGACAAAAGCAAGAGATATTTTTAGTTTCGGGGTCTGTGGGGCTAAAATATCATCACATCGTGGTCTGTTGCTCAAATGTTGAATAAATGGCATGGTCCCTGGAGTCAAAAAGGTTGAAAACCCCTGATTTAAACTATTTTTAAAAACATTTTTCAAAATGGCCAGTACTACAAGTTCACAACGTGTCGATAGATTTGCACGTTGAATTGTTCCAAAAGGGTTTTCAAAATAGTGAAAAGGCAAAGAAGGATAAGGGATTTAGTATGTGATGAAAATGGAGTCCCAAATATCTAAATACTGAATGGAGTAACTTAAAAACCCTCCTGGGTGTTAATAAAACCCTCTGGGGTGTTAATAAAACCCTCTGGGGTGTTAATAAAATGACCTAAAGCTTTTTCTTTCTTTTTTTTAAGTGAAACAACCCTTTAAGTTATGACAGCGGTGTTTGAGTTCATATATTATTGTATAAGATTCATAATTTGGTTGTTTAAAACTGAGTTAATTTTAGATAATGATCCTGTTGCTAACCTGTGCCTACAGACTGGAATAATATGAAATGTAATGTTTTTAATTATTAATACATATTTGATTTGTATTATGGGAAAAATACGAGTTTTGTGTTGTTCGGTTTTCTAGTCCTTTAACTGTCAGATTGGACTAAATATAATAATTATGAATATAATAACAGTATCAATTATTGAATCTTCATCAGTATTATTATATGTAGTTTATGTTACAATATTCATGTGCATGTCAAGTAGCCTTAAGCCTCTAATTAATAAATAATAATGAAGTTTGGTTGTGTCCACCATGCCCATTTAATCAAATATTCACCCCAGTAAAGCCAGAAGCAGCAAATCATAGTGGAGTTTATCATCTCAGCATCTGTGAATGTTGTTTGCAGTTGCACTACTTCTCTTCACATGGGTGTCAACGATCACGCAACACCGAGTGAAGCTGCATTTACTCTCCTTCATGTGTAAGCCTCGGTCACGTGTTTTGCCATGCCTCGTGGCATTTTTTTAAATTATATTTTTATCCCACGGTTTTGTAACCCATTTTTTCACCCAGTGCCAATTCCTAATGTGATCCTGGGCTCTACACACCCTCCACCAACCTGGGGAGGATTCCTAATGTGATCCTGGGCTCTACACACCCTCCACCAACCTGGGGAGGATTCCTAATGTGATCCTGGGCTCTACACGCCCTCCACCAACCTGGGGAGGATTCCTAATGTGATCCTGGGCTCTACACACCCTCCACCAACCTGGGGAGGATTCCTAATGTGATCCTGGGCTCTACACACCCTCCACCAACCTGGGGAGGATTCCTAATGTGATCCTGGGCTCTACACACCCTCCACCAACCTGGGGAGGCAGCGGACTGGCCTCATGCTTCCTTCAATGCATGAGGAGTCCAAGCTGCCTTCTTTTCACCTGACAGGGGGGAGTTTCCCTGGTTGGACGTAGCGCGTGGAAGGAAGACGTTATTCCAACCAGTTCCTGTCCCCTCCATCAGGCGCCCCGGCTGGCCAGGGGGAGGCAGTTTAGAGTCCAGGATTACTGCATGTTTTTGTGAAGGTATCTACCCTAGGGGACACGGGGAGAACATGTGAGGGTATCTACCCTAGGGGACACAGGGAGAACATGTGAGGGTATCTACCCTAGGGGACACGGGGAGAACATGTGAGGGTATCTACCCTAGGGGACACAGGGAGAACATGTGAGGGTATCTACCCTAGGGGACACGGGGAGAACATGTGAGGGTATCTACCCTAGGGGACACGGGGAGAACATGTGAGGGTATCTACCCTAGGGGACACGGGGAGAACATGTAAACTCCACACAGAAAGGCCCTTTCGTCAACCCCGCCTCGGGTATGGGCACTGACGACGCGGAGGAGCAGACACACCGCCAGCGCCCACAGCAGCGCCCCTAGCGGGAATTGAACCCAGGACCTTCTAGCTGTGAGGCGACAGCACTAACCACTGTCCCACCTCATGGCATTTTTAGTGAGCTTTTTAATCGCTTCATTGGGCAAATCTGAACCCACGGGTGACCGGCATTTTGCGACAGTATTGATTTGGCACAATAGTGGGAGCGATCCGAGCGATATTTGTTGTCATTTGATTTCAAGTTTCTCACACACACGACACGGAGGGAGGAGTAGTGCTGCATCATGTACACATACAAAAATAAATAAAGGAGACAATAAGAGGAGTCAGTCGGTGGACACATCACCGGAACACACATGCAGAAGGAGAGCTCCGATTCTCCTAACCTTTTTTCTGGTGATCAGACAGAGTAGAAGTGTATTAGGGTATTTAAAAAAAGATGAAAAAATAAATAAATAAAAACTCGCGCTGTTCATGCAGCCTGGAACTGTGAGACAAACTGGAGTTGGAAATGCATTGTTTTCGACATTTCTGCGACCCAGATAGCCTACCTATAGTCAACGGTAATGTGATGGCCCCGTTGAAACAAAGACTGAATTAGCATTTCTATGGCCAAGGGCAGCTTCACTGGATAGGGAGCGACGGTCAGCGTGTTGTTTTCTTCGCACCTCGGAACAATGTAATGAATGTAATATCTATTGGTTTCGTGGCGGTGCTAAGGATTTTTTTTTTTGGGCAATTCTGGCGGCACACCTCTGCCTATCCCAAGTCACACGAAAGTGACGCGGCACACAGGTTGGGAATCGCTGCTGTAGAGAGAGCTGAGGTGATGGGTGAAACTCCCTCCTTACTGGTCTACCAACATGTGCACTTAAACCCCTCCAATTGATCCAAAATGTCGCTTGGTCTTTAACCAGCCTAAATTCTCACATGTCACTCCCCTTCTCCTCTCTCTCCATTGGCTCCCAGTCGCTGCCCCTCCCCTTCTCCTCTCTCTCCATTGGCTCCCAGTCGCTGCCCCTCCCCCTTCTCCTCTCTCTCCATTGGCTCCCAGTCGCTGCCCCTCCCCCTTCTCTTCTCTCCATTGGCTCCCAGTCGCTGCCCCTCCCCCTTCTCCTCTCTCTCCATTGGCTCCCAGTCGCTGCACACACAGAGTTCAAAACTCTCAGGCTTGCATTCAAAGCAACCAAAGGTTTGACTCCACCATACCTCACTACAAGTCGTCCTGTGCTCTCTGATCAGCCAAAGGTTTGACTCCACCATACCTCACTACAAGTCGTCCTGTGCTCTCTGATCAGCCAAAGGTTTGACTCCACCATACCTCACTACAAGTCGTCCTGTGCTCTCTGATCAGCCAAAGGTTTGACTCCACCATACCTCACTACAAGTCGTCCTGTGCTCTCTGATCAGCCCACACAGGGAACGCTTGGCCAACGCTCCACCTGCATCATAGAGGAGATTTAAAGGAACACTTCACCACTTTTCAACATATATTCATATAACAGGTCCTCACTAATATACATGATAAAATACCACTATTTATTTCTACTCAGTCTGTGTCTCACAGGAGGACTGTGAGTTCACAAACTTCTACCAATGACATCATCAATGGTGGAACCCAAGCTAATAAAAACTGCAGGCTTTCTATTCCCGAAAAGTTGCAATGCAAAAATAGTTTTAAAAAAAATCTGTAGAATGATGATGCCACTGGAAGAAGTTTCTGAACTGCCCACAGCCCTATATGACAATATTTGTCTGATTATCAGTCTATTGAGACAGCCCTCATCAATATACCAGAGAACCAGTTCTAATAGTCATTAAATACTATCCTGTGGGTCAAAGATAATTCATGCATGGGCCTGATTTGCCCCCAGGCCTTGAGTTTGACATATGTGTTGTAGAAGAAGAGTTTGGGTTGCTATGGTGATGAGTTGATTACACACACACACACACACACACACACACACACACACACACACACACACACACACACACACACACACACGCTGCAAGAATGGGGCATCAGTGCAAACTGTATGTAAGAGAGGTATACATATTACATTTAAAAATGATCTTTGATGCTTATCAGGTTTTTAGCGTATGTGATGCAGTTGGAGTTTCCATGGTAGATGTTGATGACGATAAAGACATCCTGTCACAGTGTATCTGATGAACAGATAAACATGTACAGGAAAGTTGTTGCGTCAAACAACATATTCATACAGACATAAGTGTCGACTCGTCTACTTCTGTGACAGTTCGTTAAGACTTCGCTCAGTCTCTGCCAGCCAGAACGTTGGTCCGTCGGCCATCCAGCCAACCCACCAGCCAGTTTGTTCATCAGCCAGCCAGCCAGCCAGCCAGTTTGTTCATCAGCCAGCCAGCCAGCCAGCCAGTTTGTTCATCAGCCAGCCAGCCAGCCAGCCAGCCAGCCAGCCAGTTTGTTCATCAGCCAGCCAGCCAGCCAGCCAGCCAGCCAGCCAGCCAGCCAGTTTGTTGGTCAGCCAGCCAGCCAGCCAGCCAGCCAGCCAGCCAGCCAGCCAGTTTGTTGGTCAGCCAGCCAGCCAGCCAGCCAGCCAGCCAGCCAGTTTGTTGGTCAGTCAGTCAGTCAGCCAGCCAGCCAGCCAGCCAGCCAGTTTGTTCATCAGCCAGCCAGCCAGCCAGCCAGCCAGCCAGTTTGTTGGTCAGTCAGCCAGCCAGCCAGCCAGTTTGTTGGTCAGTCAGCCAGCCAGCCAGCCAGTTTGTTGGTCAGTCAGCCAGCCAGCCAGCCAGCCAGTTTGTTGGTCGGTCAGTCAGTCAGCCAGCCAGCCAGCCAGTTTGTTCATCAGCCAGCCAGCCAGCCAGTTTGTTGGTCAGTCAGCCAGCCAGCCAGCCAGCCGGTCGGTCGGTCAGTCGGCCCGTCGGTCCGTCGGTCCAGTCCAGTCCAGTCCAGTCCAGTCCAGTCCAGTCCAGTCCAGTCCGTCCGTCGGTCCGTCCATCCGGTCCAGTCTCCTGTAAATCCGGTCCAATGGGGCAGATATTAAAGGGTGGAACGGTGCTGCTGTTCCTCCTGTTGTGGAGTTCAGGTAGGATTGAGTTTTAATAGCTGCTGTTTTTAAATGGTTGATTTTAGTCTTTTTATCACTCTCTGTTTTGGTCCAAATGTTCCTTTGACTTTTTGTTCCATTCTGAGCTGAGCTGTCAGGCTGTCCACAACCTGCTGACAGAACAATAATGACCTGCATTAGAAACACAATGTTATGTAATGTAATGTGGTCCCTGGAGTGAGTGTGGAACTATAGCGGTCCTCTGGAGTGAGTGTGGAACTATAGCGGTCCTCTGGAGTGAGTGTGGAACTATAGCGGCCCTCTGGAGTGAGTGTGGAACTATAGCGGTCCTCTGGAGAGAGTGTGGAACTATAGCGGTCCTCTGGAGAGAGTGTGGAACTATAGCGGTCCTCTGGAGTGAGTGTGGAACTATAGCGGTCCTCTGGAGTGAGTGTGGAACTATAGCGGTCCTCTGGAGTGAGTGTGGAACTATAGCGGTCCTCTGGAGTGAGTGTGGAACTATAGCGGTCCTCTGGAGTGAGTGTGGAACTATAGCGGTCCTCTGGAGTGAGTGTGGAAGTAGAAAAGTGCCCTTCTGGGCACAGGTCTCCACCAGGACAGGTTGTGGCCTCCTGGTGGCGCTATAATAGGTCAATGTAAAAAAGGTACCATTTATTATTATGACTTTAGGATTTGGATGATTTGAGGCATTTTGTCCAAAAATGTGTTGCAAATGTTCACCTGTTGGTGGCGCTATAACAAGCCATTGTGAAAAGAGTGGAATATTTTTCTCAGCCTAGTATTATAGTGGGTTGAAGATTTTATGTAAATTGCCTGCTGTGTTCATCTTTACAAAATCAGCCTCCTGGTGGCGCTATAACATGCCGTTGTGGAAAATTTGTGGTAGAGGTTCATGCTTGCCATCCAAGGAGTGTGTGTGCAAATTGTGATGTTGATCTGGTTCACAGTTTGGGAGATTAGCTGGTAACGGACGGGCACACAGCTTTTTTAAGTGCTGCGTAGCAAGCACTTCATCAGACGATTCACAGACTGTGTGCGTGTGTGTGTCCCTACCTGGCTGCATGCGTCCCTGTGTGTGTGGCTGGCTGCATGCGTGGAGTCATGTTGATGTTGCCATGTTCAGAGAAACAAGCACAATGGGACGAAGTGTGTATTGTTGATGTTGCCATGTTCAGAGAAACAAGCACAATGGGACGAAGTGTGTTTTAGTATACTGTAGCCACACACGCAGCACTTACTTTCGCACGGGTGTGATTTTTTTTTTTTTTTTTTTTTTTTCAAAAAGATGCCACGAATCTGCCTCCTGGTGGCGCTATAACATGCCGTTGTGGAAAAGTTGGGGCAGAGGTTCATGGTTGGCATCCAGGGAGTGTGTTGTGCACATTTGGGCATCGGTCGGATTAACGGTTTGGGAGATTAGCTGGTAACAGACTCACATACACACAGATTTTTGCAAAATGATTGCACAAATCAGATTTTTGTCAAAAAATGGCCAAAATAGGCCGCCTGGTGGCGCTATTACATGCCGTTGGGGAAACTTGGGGGCAGAGATTCATCGTTGACACCCAGGGATTGTGTGTGCAAATTTTGGCATCGATCGGGTTAATGGCGCCGGAGATTACCTGGTAACAGACGGACACGGGACAGACACACACACACACACACACACACACACACACACACACACACACACACACACACACACACACACACACACACACACACACGGACGGAGTGCAAAACATATTCCCCACCATGCCTCCGGCCTGGTGGAGACAACTATAGCAGTCCTCTGGAGTGAGTGTGGAACTATAGCGGTCCTCTGGAGTGAGTGTGGAACTATAGCGGCCCTCTGGAGTGAGTGTGGAACTATAGCGGTCCTCTGGAGTGAGTGTGGAACTATAGCGGTCCTCTGGAGTGAGTGTGGAACTATAGCGGTCCTCTGGAGTGAGTGTGGAACTATAGCGGTCCTCTGGAGTGAGTGTGGAACTATAGCGGTCCTCTGGAGTGAGTGTGGAACTATAGCGGTCCTCTGGAGTGAGTGTGGAGCTATAGCGGTCCTCTGGAGTGAGTGTGGAACTATAGCGGTCCTCTGGAGTGAGTGTGGAGCTATAGTGGTCTTCTGGAGTGAGTGTGGAACTATAGCGGTCCTCTGGAGTGAGTGTGGAACTATAGCGGTCCTCTGGAGTGAGTGTGGAACTATAGCGGTCCTCTGGAGTGAGTGTGGAACTATAGCGGTCCTCTGGAGTGAGTGTGGAACTATAGCGGTCCTCTGGAGTGAGTGTGGAACTATAGCGGCCTCTGGAGTGAGTGTGGAACTATAGCGGTCCTCTGGAGTGAGTGTGGAACTATAGCGGTCCTCTGGAGTGAGTGTGGAACTATAGCGGTCCTCTGGAGTGAGTGTGGAACTATAGCGGTCCTCTGGAGTGAGTGTGGAACTATAGCGGTCCTCTGGAGTGAGTGTGGAACTATAGCGGTCCTCTGGAGTGAGTGTGGAACTATAGCGGTCCTCTGGAGTGAGTGTGGAACTATAGCGGTCCTCTGGAGTGAGTGTGGAACTATAGCGGTCCTCTGGAGTGAGTGTGGAACTATAGCGGTCCTCTGGAGTGAGTGTGGAACTATAGCGGTCCTCTGGAGTGAGTGTGGAACTATAGCGGTCCTCTGGAGTGAGTGTGGAACTATAGCGGTCCTCTGGAGTGAGTGTGGAACTATAGCGGTCCTCTGGAGTGAGTGTGGAACTATAGCGGTCCTCTGGAGTGAGTGTGGAACTATAGCGGTCCTCTGGAGTGAGTGTGGAACTATAGCGGTCCTCTGGAGTGAGTGTGGAACTATAGCGGTCCTCTGGAGTGAGTGTGGAACTATAGCGGTCCTCTGGAGTGAGTGTGGAACTATAGCGGTCCTCTGGAGTGAGTGTGGAACTATAGCGGTCCTCTGGAGTGAGTGTGGAACTATAGCGGTCCTCTGGAGTGAGTGTGGAACTATAGCGGTCCTCTGGAGTGAGTGTGGAACTATAGCGGTCCTCTGGAGTGAGTGTGGAACTATAGCGGTCCTCTGGAGTGAGTGTGGAACTATAGCGGTCCTCTGGAGTGAGTGTGGAACTATAGCGGTCCTCTGGAGTGAGTGTGGAACTATAGCGGTCCTCTGGAGTGAGTGTGGAACTATAGCGGTCCTCTGGAGTGAGTGTGGAACTATAGCGGTCCTCTGGAGTGAGTGTGGAACTATAGCGGTCCTCTGGAGTGAGTGTGGAACTATAGCGGTCCTCTGGAGTGAGTGTGGAACTATAGCGGTCCTCTGGAGTGAGTGTGGAACTATAGCGGTCCTCTGGAGTGAGTGTGGAACTATAGCGGTCCTCTGGAGTGAGTGTGGAACTATAGCGGTCCTCTGGAGTGAGTGTGGAACTATAGCGGTCCTCTGGAGTGAGTGTGGAACTATAGCGGTCCTCTGGAGTGAGTGTGGAACTATAGCGGTCATCTGGAGTGAGTGTGGAACTATAGCGGTCCTCTGGAGTGAGTGTGGAAGTGAGTGTGGAACTATAGCGGTCCTCTGGAGTGAGTGTGGAACTATAGCGGTCCTCTGGAGTGAGTGTGGAACTATAGCGGTCCTCTGGAGTGAGTGTGGAACTATAGCGGTCCTCTGGAGTGAGTGTGGAACTATAGCGGTCCTCTGGAGTGAGTGTGGAACTATAGCGGTCCTCTGGAGTGAGTGTGGAACTATAGCGGTCCTCTGGAGTGAGTGTGGAACTATAGCGGTCCTCTGGAGTGAGTGTGGAACTATAGCGGTCCTCTGGAGTGAGTGTGGAACTATAGCGGTCCTCTGGAGTGAGTGTGGAACTATAGCGGTCCTCTGGAGTGAGTGTGGAACTATAGCGGTCCTCTGGAGTGAGTGTGGAACTATAGCGGTCCTCTGGAGTGAGTGTGGAACTATAGCGGTCCTCTGGAGTGAGTGTGGAACTATAGCGGTCCTCTGGAGTGAGTGTGGAACTATAGCGGTCCTCTGGAGTGAGTGTGGAACTATAGCGGTCCTCTGGAGTGAGTGTGGAACTATAGCGGTCCTCTGGAGTGAGTGTGGAACTATAGCGGTCCTCTGGAGTGAGTGTGGAACTATAGCGGTCATCTGGAGTGAGTGTGGAACTATAGCGGTCCTCTGGAGTGAGTGTGGAACTATAGCGGTCCTCTGGAGTGAGTGTGGAACTATAGCGGTCCTCTGGAGTGAGTGTGGAACTATAGCGGTCCTCTGGAGTGAGTGTGGAACTATAGCGGTCCTCTGGAGTGAGTGTGGAACTATAGCGGTCCTCTGGAGTGAGTGTGGAACTATAGCGGTCCTCTGGAGTGAGTGTGGAACTATAGCGGTCCTCTGGAGTGAGTGTGGAACTATAGCGGTCCTCTGGAGTGAGTGTGGAACTATAGCGGTCCTCTGGAGTGAGTGTGGAACTATAGCGGTCCTCTGGAGTGAGTGTGGAACTATAGCGGTCCTCTGGAGTGAGTGTGGAACTATAGCGGTCCTCTGGAGTGAGTGTGGAACTATAGCGGTCCTCTGGAGTGAGTGTGGAACTATAGCGGTCCTCTGGAGTGAGTGTGGAACTATAGCGGTCCTCTGGAGTGAGTGTGGAACTATAGCGGTCCTCTGGAGTGAGTGTGGAACTATAGCGGTCCTCTGGAGTGAGTGTGGAACTATAGCGGTCCTCTGGAGTGAGTGTGGAACTATAGCGGTCCTCTGGAGTGAGTGTGGAACTATAGCGGTCCTCTGGAGTGAGTGTGGAACTATAGCGGTCCTCTGGAGTGAGTGTGGAACTATAGCGGTCCTCTGGAGTGAGTGTGGAACTATAGCGGTCATCTGGAGTGAGTGTGGAACTATAGCGGTCCTCTGGAGTGAGTGTGGAACTATAGCGGTCCTCTGGAGTGAGTGTGGAACTATAGCGGTCCTCTGGAGTGAGTATGGAACTATAGCGGTCATCTGGAGTGAGTGTGGAACTATAGCGGTCATCTGGAGTGAGTGTGGAACTATAGCGGTCCTCTGGAGTGAGTGTGGAACTATAGCGGTCCTCTGGAGTGAGTGTGGAACTATAGCGGTCCTCTGGAGTGAGTGTGGAACTATAGCGGTCCTCTGGAGTGAGTGTGGAACTATAGCGGTCCTCTGGAGTGAGTGTGGAACTATAGCGGTCCTCTGGAGTGAGTGTGGAACTATAGCGGTCCTCTGGAGTGAGTGTGGAACTATAGCGGTCCTCTGGAGTGAGTGTGGAACTATAGCGGTCCTCTGGAGTGAGTGTGGAACTATAGCGGTCCTCTGGAGTGAGTGTGGAACTATAGCGGTCCTCTGGAGTGAGTGTGGAACTATAGCGGTCCTCTGGAGTGAGTGTGGAACTATAGCGGTCCTCTGGAGTGAGTGTGGAACTATAGCGGTCATCTGGAGTGAGTGTGGAACTATAGCGGTCCTCTGGAGTGAGTGTGGAACTATAGCGGTCATCTGGAGTGAGTGTGGAACTATAGCGGTCCTCTGGAGTGAGTGTGGAACTATAGCGGTCCTCTGGAGTGAGTGTGGAACTATAGCGGTCCTCTGGAGTGAGTGTGGAACTATAGCGGTCCTCTGGAGTGAGTGTGGAACTATAGCGGTCCTCTGGAGTGAGTGTGGAACTATAGCGGTCCTCTGGAGTGAGTGTGGAACTATAGCGGTCCTCTGGAGTGAGTGTGGAACTATAGCGGTCCTCTGGAGTGAGTGTGGAACTATAGCGGTCCTCTGGAGTGAGTGTGGAACTATAGCGGTCCTCTGGAGTGAGTGTGGAACTATAGCGGTCCTCTGGAGTGAGTGTGGAACTATAGCGGTCATCTGGAGTGAGTGTGGAACTATAGCGGCCCTCTGGAGTGAGTGTGGAACTATAGCGGCCCTCTGGAGTGAGTGTGGAACTATAGCGGTCCTCTGGAGTGAGTGTGGAACTATAGCTGTCCTCTGGAGTGAGTGTGGAACTATAGCTGTCCTCTGGAGTGAGTGTGGAACTATAGCGGTCCTCTGGAGTGAGTGTGGAACTATAGCGGCCCTCTGGAGTGAGTGTGGAACTATAGCGGTCCTCTGGAGTGAGTGTGGAACTATAGCGGTCCTCTGGAGTGAGTGTGGAACTATAGCGGTCCTCTGGAGTGAGTGTGGAACTATAGCGGTCCTCTGGAGTGAGTGTGGAACTATAGCGGTCCTCTGGAGTGAGTGTGGAACTATAGCGGTCCTCTGGAGTGAGTGTGGAACTATAGCGGTCCTCTGGAGTGAGTGTGGAACTATAGCGGTCCTCTGGAGTGAGTGTGGAACTATAGCGGTCCTCTGGAGTGAGTGTGGAACTATAGCGGTCATCTGGAGTGAGTGTGGAACTATAGCGGCCCTCTGGAGTGAGTGTGGAACTATAGCGGCCCTCTGGAGTGAGTGTGGAACTATAGCAGCCCTAGGGAGTGAGTGTGGAACTATAGCGGTCCTCTGGAGTGAGTGTGGAACTATAGCGGTCCTCTGGAGTGAGTGTGGAACTATAGCGGTCCTCTGGAGTGAGTGTGGAACTATAGCTGTCCTCTGGAGTGAGTGTGGAACTATAGCTGTCCTCTGGAGTGAGTGTGGAACTATAGCGGTCCTCTGGAGTGAGTGTGGAACTATAGCGGCCCTCTGGAGTGAGTGTGGAACTATAGCGGTCCTCTGGAGTGAGTGTGGAACTATAGCGGTCCTCTGGAGTGAGTGTGGAACTATAGCGGTCCTCTGGAGTGAGTGTGGAACTATAGCGGTCCTCTGGAGTGAGTGTGGAACTATAGCGGTCCTCTGGAGTGAGTGTGGAACTATAGCGGTCCTCTGGAGTGAGTGTGGAACTATAGCGGTCCTCTGGAGTGAGTGTGGAACTATAGCGGTCCTCTGGAGTGAGTGTGGAACTATAGCGGTCCTCTGGAGTGAGTGTGGAACTATAGCGGTCCTCTGGAGTGAGTGTGGAACTATAGCGGTCCTGTGGAGTGAGTGTAGAACTATAGCAGTCCTCTGGAGTGAGTGTAGAACTATAGCGGTCCTCTGGAGTGAGTGTGGAACTATAGCGGTCCTCTGGAGTGAGTGTGGAACTATAGCGGTCCTCTGGAGTGAGTGTGGAGCTATAGCGGTCCTCTGGAGTGAGTGTGGAACTATAGCGGTCCTCTGGAGTGAGTGTGGAACTATAGCTGTCCTCTGGAGTGAGTGTGGAACTATAGCGGTCCTCTGGAGTGAGTGTGGAACTATAGCGGTCCTCTGGAGTGAGTGTGGAACTATAGCGGTCCTCTGGAGTGAGTGTGGAACTATAGCGGTCCTCTGGAGTGAGTGTGGAACTATAGCGGACCTCTGGAGTGAGTGTGGAACTATAGCGGTCCTCTGGAGTGAGTGTGGAACTATAGCGGTCCTCTGGAGTGAGTGTGGAACTATAGCGGTCCTCTGGAGTGAGTGTGGAACTATAGCGGTCCTCTGGAGTGAGTGTGGAACTATAGCGGTCCTCTGGAGTGAGTGTGGAACTATAGCGGTCCTCTGGAGTGAGTGTGGAACTATAGCGGTCCTCTGGAGTGAGTGTGGAACTATAGCGGTCCTCTGGAGTGAGTGTGGAACTATAGCGGTCCTCTGGAGTGAGTGTGGAACTATAGCGGTCCTCTGGAGTGAGTGTGGAACTATAGCGGTCCTCTGGAGTGAGTGTGGAACTATAGCGGTCCTCTGGAGTGAGTGTGGAACTATAGCGGTCCTCTGGAGTGAGTGTGGAACTATAGCGGTCCTCTGGAGTGAGTGTGGAACTATAGCGGTCCTCTGGAGTGAGTGTGGAACTATAGCGGTCCTCTGGAGTGAGTGTGGAACTATAGCGGTCCTCTGGAGTGAGTGTGGAACTATAGCGGTCCTCTGGAGTGAGTGTGGAACTATAGCGGTCCTCTGGAGTGAGTGTGGAACTATAGCGGTCCTCTGGAGTGAGTGTGGAACTATAGCGGTCCTCTGGAGTGAGTGTGGAACTATAGCGGTCCTCTGGAGTGAGTGTGGAACTATAGCGGTCCTCTGGAGTGAGTGTGGAACTATAGCGGTCCTCTGGAGTGAGTGTGGAACTATAGCGGTCCTCTGGAGTGAGTGTGGAACTATAGCGGTCCTCTGGAGTGAGTGTGGAACTATAGCGGTCCTCTGGAGTGAGTGTGGAACTATAGCGGTCCTCTGGAGTGAGTGTGGAACTATAGCGGTCCTCTGGAGTGAGTGTGGAACTATAGTGGTCCTCTGGAGTGAGTGTGGAACTATACATCATGCCTGTCTGCCTGTCTGTCTGCCTGCCTGTCTGTCTGCCTGTCTGCCTTCCTTTCTGTCTGCCTATCTGCCTGCCTGTCTGTCTGTCTGCCTGTCTGCAGGCAGGCAAATCTATATAAGTAAATTTCACCTGCACATAATGACACATTTAACTAGAATGTAATTGTGAAATATCAAAGTGTGTTTTCCCTGATGATGTTGTAATGGTGACATGGAGGATTAATGGTCACTAATGATGTAATGTTGACATACATCAATCATTCCATTGGCTGAACAAGGAAGCTATGTGTGATGATACTATGAGCAATGGCATTAAATGGGGGATATGGTGGTCCTTGAAATGGCATTAAATGGGGGATATGGTGGTCCTTTAAATGGCATTAAATGGGGGATATCGTGGTCCTTGAAATGGCATTAAATGGGGGATATGATGGTCCTTATGGTGGTCCTTGAAATGCAAAGCTAAAGCTTTAAAATGTTCTCTTATGGCAGTGGAGCCTAAACAGTCGACTGCAGAGGTGTAGAGGGAAGAAAAGAGAGAAGTTTGGTGTCTGTCTGTCTGCCTGCCTGCCTGCCTGCCTTCCTTCCTGCCTTCCTGCCTGCCTGCCTGCCTGCCTGCCTTCCTTCCTGCCTGCCTGCCTGCCTGCCTGCCTGCCTTCCTGCCTGCCTGCCTGCCTGCCTGCCTTCCTGCCTGCCTGCCTGCCTGCCTGCCTGCCTGCCTTCCTGCCTGCCTTCCTGCCTGCCTGCCTGCCTGCCTGCCTGCCTGCCTTCCTGCCTGCCTGCCTGCCTGCCTGCCTGCCTGCCTTCCTTCCTGCCTTCCTGCCTGCCTGCCTGCCTGCCTGCCTGTCTCCCTTCCTGCCTGCCTCTCTGCCTGCCTGTCTATCTGCATGCCTGCCTGTCTGCCTCCGTGCTTGCCTGCCTCTCTGCCTGTCTACCTGCCTGCCTGCCTGCCTCCCTGCCTCCCTGCATGCCTGTCTATCTGCCTGCCTGTGTACCTGCCTGCCTGTCTAAATGCCTGCCTGTCTGTGATTGCCTGTCTATCTGCCTGCCTCCCTGCATGCCTGTCTATCTGCCTGCCTGTGTACCTGCCTGCCTGTCTAAATGCCTGCCTGTCTGTGATTGCCTGTCTATCTGCCTGTCTGCCTGCCTCTCTGCCTGTATACCTGCCTGCCTGTCCGCCTACTTGCCTCCCTGCCTGTCTATCTGCCTGTCTATCTGCCTGTCTGTCTGTCTGTCTGTCTGTCTGTCTGTCTGTCTGTCTGTCTGTCTGTCTGCCTGCCTTTCTGCCTGCCTGTCTATCTATCTGCCGCCTGTCGGCCTGCCTGCCTGCCTGCCTGCCTGCCTGCCTGCCTGCCTGCCTGCAACAGTTAAAGGGGTATTCCACTTTCAAAAAAACCTTTGGTCATTTTATGGTCTACTCAGCCTCATGTGAACACACCAGACAGTTTATAAGTTACTCCTTTCACTATTTAGATATTTGATGTTCATTAATCTGCCGGAACGTCCTTCCTATACAAACCCATTATAACTTAAAACTCCATTTTAACCATGACAGATTATTCGAAAACAACCCATCTTTTTTCTGGTGACTGATATTGTCCTCCTAATACGTGAGAGGACTGTGGAATTTCATTTACAGTTTTTATTTATTTTTAAAATATTGTTTTATTCATTTGGGTGGGCATGCCCAAAATGGAGGCGGCTACATTTTCCAAAACAATATTTTAAAAATAAATGAAAACTGTAGATGAAATTCCACGGCCCTCTCACGTATTAGGAGGACAATATCAGTCACCAGAAAAAAGATGGGTTGTTTTCGAATAATCTGTCATGGTTAAAATGGAGTTTTAAGTTATAATGGGTTTCTATAGGAAGGACGTTCCGGCAGATTAATGAACATCAAATATCTAAATACTGAAAGGAGTAATTTATAAACTGTCTGGTGTGTTCACATGAGGCTGAGTAGACCATAAAATGACCAAAGGTTTTTTTTGAAAGTGGAGTACCCCTTTAAGTGAAGCTGAATGAAATCCTGCCCATTAATAATGGGGGACATGCAGTAAAGGGATACAGTGGTTCTGTCTGTCTGTCTGTCTGTCTGTCTGCCTGCCTGCCTGCCTGCCTGCCTGCCTGCCTGCCTGCCTGTCTGCCTGCCTGTCTGTCTGTCTGTCTGTCTGTCTGTCTGTCTGTCTGTCTGTCTGTCTGTCTGTCTGTCTGCCTGCCTGCCTGCCTGCCTGCCTGCCTGCCTGCCTGCCTGCCTGCCTGCCTGCCTGCCTGCCTGCCTGCCTGCCTGCCTGCCTGCCTGCCTGTCTGCCTGTCTGTCTGCCTGCCTGCCTGCCTGCCTGCCTGCCTGCCTGCCTGCCTGCCTGCCTGTCTGTCTGTCTGCAACAGTTAAGTGAAGCTGAATGAAATCCTGCCCATTAATAATGTGGAGGTTACTGGGGGTCATGCAGTAAAGGGATACAGTGGCTTGACAAAGTATTTTGCTCCCTTGAACTTTGTGACCTTTTGCCACATTTCAGGCTTCAAACATAAAGATATAAAAATGTATTTTTTGTAAAGAATCAACAACAAGTGGGACACAATCGTGAAGTGGAACAAATTTTATTGGATATTTTAAACTTCTTTAACAAATAAAAAACGAAAGGTTGGGTGGGCAAAATCATTCAGCCTCTTTACTTTCAGTGCATCAAACTCTGTCCAGAAGTTCAGTGAGGATCTCTGAATGATTCAATGTGCCTCCCTGCCTGTCTATCTGCCTGGCTGTCTATCTCCCTACCTGTCTGCCTATCTATCTGCCTGCCTGCCTGCCTGCCTGACTGCCTGTCTATCTGCCTGCCTGCCTGCCTGCCTGCCTGTCTATCTGCCTGCCTGCCTGTCTATCTGCCTGCCTGTCTATCTGCCTGCCTGCCTGCCTGCCTGCCTGCCTGTCTATCTGCCTGCCTGCCTGTCTATCTGCCTGCCTGTCTATCTGCCTATCTGCCTGCCTGACTGCCATTGTGAGTGAATGGGATTTTTCTATCACCCAATCACTAAACATGGGTAAAAACATCACATCATTATGTCACTGAGCATCATGAAGCTACTGAAAGACCCTCCCACCTCAGACATCAGCTACATTATGATGTCACTGAGCATCATGAAGCTACTGAAAGACCCACCCACCTCAGACATCAGCTACATTATGATGTCACTGAGCATCATGAAGCTACTGAAAGACCCACTCACCTCAGACATCAGCTACATTATGATGTCACTGAGCATCATGAAGCTACTGAAAGACCCACCCACCTCAGACATCAGCTACATTATGATGTCACTGAGCATCATGAAGCTACTGAAAGACCCGCCCACCTCAGACATAAAATTTAGCCATGTTCAGTGTGGGGATATATACACACACACACACACACACACACACACACACACACACACACACACACACACACACACACACACACACACATATATATATATATATATATATATATATATATATATATATATATATATATATATATATATATATATATATATATATATATATATATATATATATATATATATAATCAACATTTTTAGAATAACTGCCAATGCTGATATTATCCCATAATCCCCCCCCCCTCTCTGTGCTGATAGTATGGTAGTTAAAAACAGAAGCTAAACCACAGAGGAAGAGATAGAAGGATTATAGAGGAAGTTCTCAACAAGCCTCTACACTTCTAACTTCTGCACATTATATATAACTTCTATGTATCTTGTTTTTTATCTTTTATATGTGCTAATAAACTAAACTAAGGGTTATGAACACACACACACACACACACACACACACACACACACACACACACACACACACACACACACACACACACACACACACACACACACACACACACACACCTCTCTCTCTTTTCTCTCTCTCTATCACAGCAGACTCAGCGTGTGTGTGTGTGTGTGTGTGTGTGTGTGTGTGTGTGTGTGTGTGTGTGTGTGTGTGTGTGTGTGTGTGTGTGTGTGTGCGTGCGTGCGTGTGTGTGTTTAACGTGTGTGTAACATTAGGAGATCATACAGCATTTAATAACATGTATTTTTTGCTAAATAATATGTGTAAAGTCACTCTTGTTCTACTCCAAAGGACAAATAGGAAACAACTGTTTGTCCTTTCCAACTTTTTCATTTAACCTGACTGTTGGCTTTGGTTGAAAATGGAGAAACAAAGAGTTAACATTATAGTCAAACAGATGAAAACAATCAAGGAGTAGTTAAAGGTAGGGTAAGTGATTATAAATTCATGGTGTAGTACCAGCCTGGTGCACTAGGGGCGCCCAAGAGTAGCTACACTATGTGAACCTGCTGCTCCATCCTGATTGGAGGAGAATTCACCCTTAAACATTGAATATATTAATAAATAATCAACAGATTTTTAAAATAAACTTGCCTGCCTCTCTTCCTGCCTGCCTGTCTGTCTGCCTGCCTGTCTATCTGCCTGCCTCTCTATCTGCCTGCCTGTCTATCCGCCTGCCTGCCTGCCTGTGTACCTTCCTGTTCGCCTGCCTGCCTGTCTATCTGCCTGCCTGCCTACCTGTCTGCCTGTCTATCTGTCTTATCTGCCTGCCTGCCTGCCTGTCTATCTGCCTGCCTGTCTGTTTACCTGCCTGCCTGTCTGTTTACCTGCCTGCCTGTCTATCTGCCTGCCTGCGTACCTGCCTGTTTGCCTGCCTGTTTGCCTGCCTGCCTGTCTATCTGCCTGCCTGTCTAAATGCCTCCCTGCCTGCCCGTCTATCTGTCTGTCTGCCTGCCTGCCTCTCTTCCTCCCTCCCTCCCTCCCTCCCTCCCTCCCTCCCTCCCTCCCTGTCTGCCTGCCTGCCTGTCTGTCTATCTGCCTGTCTGTCTGCCTCCCTGCCTGTCTGCCTGTCTGTCTGTCTGTCTGTCTGTCTGCCTGTCTATCTGTCTATCTGCCTGCCTCCCTGACAGTCTATCTGCCTGCCTGTCTGTCTGTCTGTCTGTCTGCCTGCCTGCCTGCCTGCCTGTCTGCCTGCCTGCCTGCCTGCCTGCCTGCCTGCCTGCCTGCCTGCCTGCCTGCCTGCCTGCCTGCCTGCCTGTCTGTCTGTCTGTCTGCAACAGTTAAGTGAAGCTGAATGAAATCCTGCCCATTAATAATGTGGAGGTTACTGGGGGTCATGCAGTAAAGGGATACAGTGGCTTGACAAAGTATTTGGCTCCCTTGAACTTTGTGACCTTTTGCCACATTTCAGGCTTCAAACATAAAGATATAAAACTGTATTTTTTGTAAAGAATCAACAACAAGTGGGACACAATCATGAAGTGGAACAAAATTTATTGGATATTTTAAACTTTTTTTTAACAAATAAAAAACAAAAGATTGGGTGTGCAAAATCATTCAGCCCCTTTACTTTCAGTGCAGCAAACTCTGTCCAGAAGTTCAGTGAGGATCTCTGAATGATTCAATGTTGACCTGCTTGCCTCCCTGCCTGTCTATCTGCCTGCCTGTCTATCTCCCTACCTGCCTGCCTATCTATCTGCCTGCCTGCCTGTCTATCTGCCTGCCTGCCTGCCTGCCTGCCTGCCTGCCTGCCTGCCTGCCTGCCTGCCTGCCTGCCTGCCTGCCTGCCTATCTATCTGCCTGCCTGCCTGCCTGACTGCCTGTCTATCTGCCTGCCTGCCTGCCTGACTGCCTGTCTATCTGCCTGCCTGACTGCCTGTCTATCTGCCTGCCTGCCTGCCTATCTATCTGCCTGCCTGCCTGCCTGACTGCCTGTCTATCTGCCTGCCTGACTGCCTGTCTATCTGCCTGCCTGCCTGCCTGCCTGCCTGCCTGCCTGCCTGCCTGCCTGCCTGCCTGCCTGTCTATCTGCCTACCAGCCTGCCTGTCTATCCGCCTGCCTGTCTGCCTATCTGCCTGCCTGCCTGTCTGTCTGCCTGCCTGACTGCCATTGTGAGTGAATGGGATTTTTTTTTCCTATCACCCTATCACTAAACATGGGTAAAATTTACCCAAAACCTTCCTGGAGAAAAAACTAGGGGTGTGTGCAGGGAAACAAACCCACATTCTGTGATGTCACTGAGCATCATGAAGCTACTGAAAGACCCACCCACCTCAGACATCAGCTACATTATGATGTCACTGAGCATCATGAAGCTACTGAAAGACCCACCCACCTCAGACATCACAACATTATGATGTCACTGAGCATCATGAAGCTACTGAAAGACCCTCCCACCTCAGACATCACAACATTATGATGTCACTGAGCATCATGAAGCTACTGAAAGACCCACCCACCTCAGACATCAGCTACATTATGATGTCACTGAGCATCATGAAGCTACTGAAAGAACCACCCACCTCAGACATCAGCTACATTATGATGTCACTGAGCATCATGAAGCTACTGAAAGACCCTCCCACCTCAGACATCACAACATTATGATGTCACTGAGCATCATGAAGCTACTGAAAGACCCGCCCACCTCAGACATCACAACATTATGATGTCACTGAGCATCATGAAGCTACTGAAAGACCCACCCACCTCAGACATCAGAAAAAAAAAAAAAAAAAAAAAAAAAAAACATCGTTCGGGTAAAATTTACCCGGACAATGGCTATCTGCCTGCCTGCCTGCCTGCCTGCCTGCCTATCTGCCTGCCTGCCTCTCTTCCTGCCTGTCTATCTGCCTGCCTGCCTCTCTTCCTGCCTGCCTGCCTGCCTGTCTATCTGCCTGCCTGACTGCCATTGTGAGTGAATGGGATTTTTTTTCTATCACCCTATCACTAAACATGGGTAAAATTTACCCAAAACCTTCCTGGAGAAAAACTAGGGGTGTGTGCAGGGAAACAAACCCACATTCTGTGATGTCACTGAGCATCATGAAGCTACTGAAAGACCCGCCCACCTCAGACATCAGCTACATTATGATGTCACTGAGCATCATGAAGCTACTGAAAGACCCACCCACCTCAGACATCACAATATTATGATGTCACTGAGCATCATGAAGCTACTGAAAGACCCACCCACCTCAGACATCAGCTACATTATGATGTCACTGAGCATCATGAAGCTACTGAAAAACCCTCCCACCTCAGACATCAGCTACATTATGATGTCACTGAGCATCATGAAGCTACTGAAAGACCCGCCCACCTCAGACATCACAATATTATGATGTCACTGAGCATCATGAAGCTACTGAAAGACCCGCCCACCTCAGACATCACAATATTATGATGTCACTGAGCATCATGAAGCTACTGAAAGACCCGCCCACCTCAGACATCAGCTACATTATGATGTCACTGAGCATCATGAAGCTACTGAAAGACCCACCCACCTCAGACATCACAATATTATGATGTCACTGAGCATCATGAAGCTACTGAAAGACCCACCCACCTCAGACATCACAACATTATGATGTCACTGAGCATCATGAAGCTACTGAAAGACCCACCCACCTCAGACATCATACATATATATATATATATATATATATATATATATATATATATATATATATATATATATATATATATATATATATATATATATATATATATATATATATATATATATATATATATATATATATATATATATATATATATATATATATATATATATATATATATAGTCAACATTTTTAGAATAACTGCCAATGCTGATATTATCCCATAATCACCCCCCCCCCCCCTCTCTGTGCTGATATTATCATAGTTAAAAAAAGAAGCTAAACCACAGAGGAAGAGATAGAAGGATTATAGAGGAAGTTCTCAACAAGCCTCTACACTTCTAACTTCTGCACATTATATATAACTTCTATGTATCTTGTTTTTTTATCTTTTATATGTGCTAATAAACTAAACTAAGGGTTGCTATAGTACGGTATGGTGATGAACACACACACACACACACACACACACAGACACACCTCTCTCTCTCTTTTCTCTCTCTCTACCACAGCAGACTCAGCGTGTGTGTGTGTGTGTGTGTGTGTGTGTGTGTGTGTGTGTGTGTGTGTGTGTGTGTGTGTGTGTGTGTGTGTGTGTATGTGTGTGCATGCGTGCGTGCGTGTGTGTGTGTGTGTGTGTGTGTGTGTGTGTGTGTGTGTGTGTGTGTGTGTGTGTGTGTGTGTGTGTGTGTGTGTGTGTGTGTTTAACGTGTGTAACATTAGGAGATCATACAGCATTTAATAACATGTATTTTTTGCTAAATAATATGTGTAAAGTCACTCTTGTTCTACTCCAAAGGACAAATAGGAAACAACTGTTTGTCCTTTCCAACTTTTTCATTTAACCTGACTGTTGGCTTTGGTTGAAAACTGAGAAACAAAGAGTTAACAATATAGTCAAACAGATGAAAACAATCAAGGAGTCGTTAAATAATTGGTCAATCAAGTATCTCTGCTGTTTTTAAACATTGAATATATTAATAAATAATCAACTGATTTTTAAAATAAACTTGCCTGCCTCTCTTCCTGCCTGCCTGTCTATCTGCCTGCCTGTCTATCTGCCTGCCTGCCTGTCTGCCTGCCTGCCTGCCTGCCTGCCTGCCTCTCTGCCTGCCTGCCTGCCTTCCTGCCTGCCTGTCTATCTGCCTCCCTGCCTGCCTGTGTACCTGCCTGTTTGCCTGCCTGCCTGTCTATCTGCCTGCCTGTCTAAATGCCTGCCTGTCTGCCTCCCTGCCTGCCTGTCTATTTGCCTGCCGGTCTATCTGCCTGCCTGCCTGCCTGCCTGCCTGTCTTTCTGCCTGCCTGCCTCCCTGCTTGCCTGTCTATCTGTATATCTGCCTGCCTCCCTGACAGTCTATCTACCTCCCTGCCTCCCTGCCTGCCTGCCTGCCTGTCTGCCTGCCTGCCTGCCTGCCTGCCTGCCTGCCTGTCTGTCGTGCCTGCCTGCCTGTCTGTCTGCCTGCCTGCCTGTCTGTCTGTCTGTCTGTCTGTCTGCAACAGTTAAGTGAAGCTGAATGAAATCCTGCCCATTAATAATGTGGACCAGAGTGGAGCAGCCTGGTCACATGGTTCGTCACATGACTATACAGAGTCTAACTCTGAGTCCTAACTGCAGTTGGGAATACATTGTTTTCAACGAGAACGGCGCAAATAAGAGCTATTTTAGTTACTATGTAAAACTGTTTTAAACTGCTGCTCAGTCACGACTACCGTCTTTGTAATGTTTATGTTGTACTATTATTAAAGAACAACTAAAATAAAGGGTTTTACAGTCATTAAAGCTGGATTAAGTATCTGAGTGCATTTCTGCATAATCCTACTGCTACTCCTAACCCCAGTAGGACCCAGCTGCAGCCTCACAGACTAGAGGTCTTCACGGGGGGTCCGAACCCGAAAAAATCCGAGTCCGTCCGAGATCCGACAGTTCCGGTCGGTTCCGGCGGTGTGTTTTATCACAGTCACTCGGACAGGTCGGAATCGGACGTATCCCCGTCGGAAGTCGGACCTGTCAATCATTATGTGCAATACCCGAGAAAATCCGACGAGACCCGAGACTACAGTGAGACGTATTCTTTCTCTACGTTTTTTTTTTTTTTGCCTTTTTAATGATAATAAAATATTCTATCGACCAAGTGTGTGTATGATTGTATCTTTGTCACTCTGCGAGTGCGCTTCTGGACATGCACTGACAAGTAGGCTACAGTGCACAGATATTTCCTAGCCAGCCGGCATTATGTTTGGAAACAGCTTTTCGTTTTGTCGCCAAAAGTCCAGAATGTCTCCTTCATTTGGCAGTATGGCTTTATAGCGGTCGATCTCGTCTTGCACCGTTTCCACAGAATCCACACTGCCAGCATCTTCTTCATAGGCGTGCATACATAGACTTCAAGGGGGGTTTGAGCCCCTCTCTGGACCAACATGTGGCCCTCTCTGGACCAACATGCCCTTTTTAAAAGAGCAAAAAGATGCTGAAATGCTGTTTTCTATGCGTTTTTGACCCCCCAAAACTCAATTTTCCCGGCTTTGCCGGGCGGCTAGAGTGCCCTCCTGGTTACATTTCAGCACCTGCCCTTGAAACTCTCTGTGCACGCCAGTGATCTTCTTTGTCAGCCCACTGGTTGAACAGCGAGAGCGAGCCTGATGCTGCTGCTGGACGTAGTCGCCCCTTGTAGGCCTAATTACGGTCTAAAAAAAACAACTACAGTATTTGATTCATTTTGATAGCATGCGCCGCATTGCATGCGAAGGATTTCTAGACTATTATGGTAACTTATGATTTCAACAAGCGTTTCATATTCGCTTTTAAAGGGTCGGGTCTGTCGGACGGTCAAAAATAATCCGACTTCGGTCGGGCTCGGCGAAGCAATTTGGGGAAAATCTCGGAACAGTTTGGAACCGGAAAACCATGCCACGGATCGACTCGGATCCAATTTATTTATTTGAAAATATTTTCGGAACAGTTCGGAATCGGTGATATTGCACGGATTTATTTCGGATTTCGGATGGCATTTTTGAGACCCGTGAAGACCTCTATCACAGACTGTCTCACTAGACGCCCTGTATCACCAGATTGTCAGTTGTTAACAGTGTGTGAATGGGGTGCTGTTGGCTCTATGCTCCTCCAGCAGATTGTCAGTTGTTAACAGTGTGTGAATGGGGTGCTGTTGGCTCTATGCTCCTCCAGCAGATTGTCAGTTGTTAACAGTGTGTGAATAGGGTGCTGTTGGCTCTATGCTCCAGCTCCTCCAGCAGTGCGTAGCGCCCCCTAGGGGACAAAGGAGTGAACAGGAATATCACAACTCTGTATTGCCTCCAGGACTTGTATCATACCTGTCTCTCTGTATTTGTATCCTACCTGTCTGTCTGTATTGGTATCATACCTCAGCCTGTCTCTCTGTATTGGTATCCATACCTGTCTGTCTGTATTGGTATCATACCTGTCTGTCTGTATTGTATCATACCTGTCTGTCTGTATTGGTATCATACCTGTCTGTCTGTATTAGTATTATACCTGTCTGTCTGTATTGGTATCATACCTGTCTGTCTGTATTGGTATCCTACCTGTCTGTCTGTATTGGTATCCTACCTGTCTGTCTGTATTGGTATCATACCTGTCTGTCTATATTGGTATCAGACTCCACAATATGCCGAAATTATTTAGAAGATTTAGAACACTTCTCTGGGTGTAATGTGTGTTTTTAGATGTTAGCAGTGTGTAATGTGTGGTTGTAGATGTTTTAGATGTTAGCAGTGTAATGTGTGGTTTTAGATGTTTTAGATGTTAGCAGTGAGTCCAGTGTAATGTGTGGTTTTAGATGTTTTAGATGTTAGCAGTGAGTCCAGTGTAATGTGTGGTTTTAGATGTTAGCAGTGAGTCCAGTGTAATGTGTGGTTTTAGATGTTAGCAGTGAGTCCAGTGTAATGTGTGGTTTTAGATGTTAGCAGTGAGTCCAGTGTAATGTGTGGTTTTAGATGTTTTAGATGTTAGCAGTGAGTCCAGTGTAATGTGTGGTTTTAGATGTTTTAGATGTTAGCAGTGAGTCCAGTGTAATGTTTTAGATGTTAGCAGTGAGTCCAGTGTAATGTGTGGTTTTAGATGTTTTAGATGTTAGCAGTGTAATGTGTGGTTTTAGATGTTTTAGATGTTAGCAGTGAGTCCAGTGTAATGTGTGGTTTTAGATGTTTTAGATGTTAGCAGTGTGTAATGTGTGGTTTTAGATGTTTTAGATGTTAGCAGTGAGTCCAGTGTAATGTGTGGTTTTAGATGTTTTAGATGTTAGCAGTGAGTACAGTGTAATGTGTGGTTGTAGATGTTTTAGATGTTAGCAGTGTGTAATGTGTGGTTTTAGATGTTTTAGATGTTAGCAGTGAGTCCAGTGTAATGTGTGGTTGTAGATGTTTTAGATGTTAGCAGCGTGTAATGTGTGGTTTTAGATGTTTTAGATGTTAGCAGTGTGTGGTTTTAGATGTTTTAGATGTTAGCAGTGAGTCCAGTGTAATGTGTGGTTTTAGATGTTTTAGATGTTAGCAGCGTGTAATGTGTGGTTTTAGATGTTTTAGATGTTAGCAGTACAGTGTAATGTGTGTTTTAGATGTTTTAGATGTTAGCAGTACAGTGTAATGTGTGGTTTTAGATGTTTTAGATGTTAGCAGTGAGTCCAGTGTAATGTGTGGTTTTAGATGTTTTAGATGTTAGCAGTGAGTCCAGTGTAATGTGTGGTTTTAGATGTTAGCAGTGAGTCCAGTGTAATGTGTGGTTTTAGATGTTTTAGATGTTAGCAGTGAGTCCAGTGTAATGTGTGTTTTAGATGTTTTAGATGTTAGCAGTGAGTCCAGTGTAATGTGTGTTTTAGATGTTTTAGATGTTAGCAGTGAGTCCAGTGTAATGTGTGGTTTTAGATGTTTTAGATGTTAGCAGCGTGTAATGTGTGGTTTTAGATGTTTTAGATGTTAGCAGTACAGTGTAATGTGTGGTTTTAGATGTTTTAGATGTTAGCAGTGAGTCCAGTGTAATGTGTGGTTTTAGATGTTTTAGATGTTAGCATTGTGTAATGTGTGGTTTTAGATGTTTTAGATGTTAGCAGTGAGTCCAGTGTAATGTGTGGTTTTAGATGTTAGCAGTGAGTCCAGTGTAATGTGTGGTTTTAGATGTTTTAGATGTTAGCAGTGAGTCCAGTGTAATGTGTGTTTTAGATGTTTTAGATGTTAGCAGTGAGTCCAGTGTAATGTGTGTTTTAGATGTTTTAGATGTTAGCAGTGAGTCCAGTGTAATGTGTGGTTTTAGATGTTTTAGATGTTAGCAGTGAGTCCAGTGTAATGTGTGGTTTTAGATGTTTTAGATGTTAGCAGTGAGTCCAGTGTAATGTGTGGTTTTAGATGTTTTAGATGTTAGCAGTGAGTCCAGTGTCTCTGATGTCATCCACACTACTTCCTGGACTACAAGACACAACATACATGAGGGTAAGGAGAGCATTATGGGAATTGTAGTCCAGGAGTGAAGGTGAATGTCGGAAGGGAAAAGAAATATATACTGAATATATCCATCATTTTACGGAGGCCAGTTTCATGCTGTCCATAGATGACCTTTGAGAGTTGTTTCTAATTCACTGAGCATCAATGACATCAGAGACACTGGACTCACTGCAGAAATCTAAAAGATCTAAAACCACATATTACACATATAAAGACCCCCAAGTCATCAAAATGTCATTAATATGTTATTTTGTGAAAATGGTAAAATGTCCCTTTAACAGTGTGTATAATACCCCTGCAACACCTGGATATATTTAGACTTGCAGAAAGAGATTTCAACCTTCTACTACTAGGACTTTACAGAGTTAATGATGTTGAAATGATGTAATTATTACTTGTGTGTTTAGATCCTTCAACTCCAGCTGATCCTGACCCACATCTACAACCTGCTCCTCTCACTAGTGAGGTCACTAGTGGTGATCCTGGTGATCTACAACCTGCTCCTCCCACTAGTGAGGTCACTAGTGGTGATCTACAACCTGCTCCTCCCACTAGTGAGGTCACTAGTGGTGATCCTGGTGATCTACAACCTGCTCCTCCCACTAGTGAGGTCACTAGTGGTGATCCTGGTGATCTACAACCTGCTCCTCCCACTAGTGAGGTCACTAGTGGTGATCCTGGTGATCTACAACCTGCTCCTCCCACTAGTGAAGACACTAGTGGTGATCCTGGTGATCTACAACCTGCTCCTCCCACTAGTGAGGTCACTAGTGGTGATCCTGGTGATCTACAACCTGCTCCTCCCACTAGTGAGGTCACTAGTGGTGATGCTACTGGTGGTGACACTAGTAAGTGATGTTTTATTAATACTAAAAAAATAATACTGAAAAAATAAAATACAGACCCCTCCCTCTTATTTCACTAGCCAATCACAATGTCAAACCTACGATCATGTGGAAGGAATTTGGAGAGGATTCATCCCCCCAAAAATCATATATGTTTTGCAACAAAATGTTTACATTTTTAGAGCTGTCAGTCAATTCAAATATTTAATCACGATTAATCGCATGATTGCCCATAGTTAATCTTTGAATAATCGCAATTTAAATCACATTTTTTATCGGTTCTAAATGTACCTTAAATGAGTGTTTTTCATATCAAGGTCCATTATTTATTCTACATTTGAGCCACAGACACCATTTGATGATATTTATTCAGACTTCCAGACCTAAATAAAGAATTTGTCCACAATGCCAAGCTGTATTGATGTTGGTACCTTTAGGAGCGAACATGTGAATGTTGTAGAATGTTTTCTACATTCTCTAATTGTGTCGACTTATTTTAAATTACTTTAAGTAATGCAGATGTTTAACAATTATTCACCTACATTTAGTGAAACTGACCCAAATGAACCCACTGAATGAACTACTGCGAGTTAATCACACACTAAATAAACAAATCATTTAATTTGTCAGTGAGTTAATCACACACTAAATACATTAATCGTTTCATTTGTCAGCGAGTTAATCACACACTAAATAAATTAATCATTTAATTTGTCAGCGAGTTAATCACACACTAAATACATGAATCATTTAATTTGTCAGCGAGTTAATCACACACTAAATACATGAATCATTTAATTTGTCAGCGAGTTAATCACACACTAAATACATGAATCATTTAATTTGTCAGCGAGTTAATCACACACTAAATACATTAATCGTTTCATTTGTCAGCGAGTTAATCACACACTAAATAAATGAATCATTTAATTTGTCAGCGAGTTAATCACACACTAAATAAATGAATCATTTAATTTGTCAGTGAGTTAATCACACACTAAATAAATGAATCGATTTAACTCATGGCTGAGTCAACTCACTGACAGCCTTATTATTTTTATTTTTTTGTATTTGTGGCGCCCCCTATGGGTGGAAATGTGTTTTGCTGCGTGTTGAAGCCGTCACTATGACATGTGATTCTAAATGTGTTCAGATTGGATGTTTGGTTGATGATTTGTGGTATTTGTTGTAAAACAGGTCAGATCCACCATGTTAATGT
The DNA here is from genome assembly GCA_039105355.1 of Benthosema pterotum. Classification (NCBI taxonomy): domain Eukaryota; kingdom Metazoa; phylum Chordata; class Actinopteri; order Myctophiformes; family Myctophidae; genus Benthosema; species Benthosema pterotum. The sequence continues at coordinate 243,702 of CM076969.1, read as the reverse complement.
CATTAAAACATTTAGAGACATTTACAAATATTCACTTCTGTAAAGTGAGAAGGGAAAAGAAATATATACTGAATATATTATTATTATTATATCATTTTACAGAGGACAGTTTGATGCTGTCCAGAGGTGACCTTTGAGTGTGGTTTCTAATTCACCTAGTTTTAGTTAGTTTTTAGAGCGGGTTTGATAGTTTTATTTAGTTATTATTTTAGTGAAAATGCTTAGTTTTAGTTTAATTTTAGATTTAGTTTAGTTTTGGTCAATTATAGGATTCAAAAACATCAGTCATTAGAAGTCATTCATTAGAAAATATATCATTTAAAAACATAAACTCTATTTTGGTTTGGTTTCATTTTCACACTCTCAAGAGTTACATCTAGCTGGAGACCACCTGGAACCCTCTCAAGGACCACTGGTGGTCCGTGGACCACCTGTTGAAAACCCTTGATCTAAACCAATCACAGGCAACAGACATTCTGATTGGCCATGATGATTCACGGATGCCCCTTACTTCACATGGGTGTGATTTGAGAGGACCCCCCCCCCCCCCCTCCTCTCATTCTATTTATAATATATAATAATGTAACATTGATATTAAATATTTTAGTTTTACAGGGTGATTATTTTTAAAAGTAAACCAACTCAGATGTAATGTCTCACTTCCTCCAGAGGTGGAGCCCTTCCTCATCGGAGCTGAACTATACAGTGGGCTGTCGAAGATCAGCTTGAACGGCTCCAAAACACAGATCTATAAGGTGAAAAACATTTAGACGTCATATAACACATCCTAATCCTTATAAAGGGTCACAACCCTTTATAAAACCTCCTAGGTTGCAAAATATCTTGCTGTCTATTAGTTTGCTTAGTTGTTAGTTATTTTGCAGTGAATAAAGGTTGTTTATAATGCTGACAGACTTCAGTGTTTTTGACCTGCTGGAATGTATTCCTGTCTGAGAATAAAACAACTGCTGTGTTGTGACAGATCCAGGGAGGGGCATGGACTCAGGCTGTGGCTCTGGACTTTGACTACCAGCAGCAGATGATCTATTGGATAGAACAGAGACCCTCCAGGATCCTCCGCATGCACATCAGTGTCAGAGACGTCCAGGTCAGTGTGACAATGACCATGAGGATGAAACCAAATGAACAATAACTGATATTAGTATTGTGATTTCAGTGTTAAATATCAGCCAGAGAACAGGCTGCCTGGTGGCTCCGTCACAAACAGTGGGGCGCGGCCCGTCTGTGGGCCGCGGAGCTGTTTTCATGGGTCACCAGCAGGGGTGTAGTGGAGGGGGGACGCGGGGGGGGCGGCGCCCCCCCTCTTCTCTAAAATATTTTTGGGGCAAAAGGAAAAAAAAATAGCATGGTGAAATACATTTTAATGACATCATCAAGATGTGTTTCACCATGTTAATGAGTTGGTGCACAAATGGAACCAAATGGACCCGCTAGGGTCCATTTGGTTCACATTTGTACACTCTCAGAAAAAAATCCCTTTAAGAGACGTCCCCCCACTTCTAAAACTACCACTACAACACTGGTCACCAGTAAATGTTAGTAATATGTTACTGTAATAGTATTACAGCACGGCACTGAGTGACAAGATAGGAGCTTGTAGATCTGCTAGCTTATAACAATCATGAAATTGTGGTGCAAATATATTTTTAAACTAAAATCTGTGTTTGGGGGACCCCCTCGTCCCGTCCTTATTTTCAGATGGGGGTCCACAGCCAGAATAATTCTAGACAATAAGTCTAGACACATGTTTAAAGAGTTGAATAAAACATAAAAATAAAACCTGTTGATTCTATTCAGAGTGCATGTATGGTTGATTGACAGGTCCTTCACAACACCTCACTCAGTTATCCATACAGTCTGGCTGTTGATTGGGTGTCAGGAAACCTGTACTGGGGTGACAGGGGCAGTAAAACCATAGAGGTGTCCAAACTAGACGGATCGTCCAGAAGAGTTCTGGTCAACACCGGTCTGAAGTATCCATACTCCATGGCTGTGGATGTACGCTACGGGTAAGAGAACTGCATCATGTTCTGTTCCTCTTACACATCTACTGTTAAAAACACTAAACTGATTCATATATAAAAATGAACAATCATTTAACTGGTATCATTTCAGTTGTTACTCTCTTTAAAGAGTTAGGAAGTCATATTTCAGTCATAGTTTGGTCATCCGAAACTGTTTTATTTGTACGCTAATTGACTAATTTTAAAGGATGTTAGATAACTAAATCTACAGTTTGTCGTCAAAAAACCTTTTTGGTGACCTTGATGACTTGTTGCATATAACAGATCTACAAGATCACAAATGTGTAACCCTTAACCCTAGCCCTTGTCCCTAGAAAAATGAGTGCTATAAGGGCTAGGGGGATAAAATTGAAATGTCCCTAGATATTGAATGTCCCTTATACAGTACCTCATGATATAGGTGATATTCATATGCATTAAACATCTCAGAATATAGCTGATCTGCAAGCTCACTATTGGCCACTGCAGGTTCCCAAACTTTTTCATGTCAAGAAACCCCCAAAAAACTAATTAGCCCACAGACCTCCATTTGAAGAGAGAAAAGATGTCCATAAAAGAAGTCTCTAGCAGAGATTCTCAACTCGTTTATTTATTTATTTATTTTTATTTTAACTGATGCAGTTTGACATACATACTAATGTGAAATCATTGTTAATTTAACTTTGAGTGAGTATAATGTACAAACATTAGAGTGAACTCTGAGTTACAGATCCATATGAGTTCACCTAACTCTGTCTATACTCTAAGGCTCTGATCAGGGATCCTCCCACAGTAGATTGACAGCCAATCAGGGGGGACTTACTCACTTACTAACCAGCCGCTCTAGATGTCAATCATCAATCAGCCCCACCTGCAGAGGATTCAAATGAAACACAAGCAACCATTCACCTCTAATATTATCTAATAAAATAGAGATATACATAATATAGATATACATAATACAATGTATTAACCATGAGAACATATCTCTAATATATCACAATACCAGTAGTAATGAGCCAGGGTCATAACACATGGTGTCTCCTGACAGATACTTGTACTGGTCAGACTGGGGTATCAACCACATAGAGAGGATGGGGATGGACGGCACCAACAGGACAGTCATCCTGAAGGAGGACATCTCACGGCCCATGGGTCTGACGTTAGACTACATCAATGATCACATATACTGGTCCAACTACGATGGGAAACGCATTGAGTTTAGTAACCTGGATGGAACCAACAGACACACAGGTAACACACATACACACGCACGCACACACACACACACACACACACACACACACACACACACACACACACACACACACACACACACACACACACACACACACACACACACACACACACACACTATTGTTATATTTGTTAATTTCAACTTGTGTTATATTTCTCTTTATAATACTGTGTTGATTTGTTGTATAATGTTGTGACTTTTGTGTCCATAGTTGTGAGTCAGGAGAGGTACAGCATCTGGGCTTTGACTCTGTTTGAGGATCACATATACTGGACAGACTATAGGACCAGCTGGGGGACCAGATCCATCTACAGAGCTGACAGGACTCAGGGAACCAACCAGACCACAGTCACCACAAACCTGGACTATCTACTGGACATCCACATGTACCATCCTGACCGCCAAGCTGAGGGTCTGTACACACACACACACACACACACACACACACACACACACACACACACACACACACACACACACACACACACACACACACACACACACACACACACACACACACACGTGCACACGCCTGTGATTTATTCTAGACCTCCATTCTGGAACAATAAAATAATAATAATAATAAAAAAATACAGTGGCACAATTTGAAAAACAACATCACATTAAGGAGAAACAATTAGCAAAATAATAATAGTGGTAATAATAAAATACTGCATACACATTTAAACATGTGCATATACAGGGGCGTAGCTAGCAATTCTGGGCCCCCTGCAAAGCTTTTCCACGTGGGCCCCCCTTTCCCAGCGGCGTCAAAGGGGAATTTCACCCATTTTCAACATTCTTTCTGAGAGTGTACAAATGCAACCAAATGAACCCTAACGGGTTCATTTGGTTCCATTTGTACGCTCTCAGAAAAAAAGAAGTGTCTATAGAAATCCATTAACATGATGACATACATCTTGATGATGCCATCAAGATGTGTTTCATCATGTTTTTGTGGTTTTGTTTTTCTTCAGACCTCCATTTCCAGGAAACACAGAAGGGGGGGGGGGGGGGGGGGGGGACGTTTTTATCATGTCCACCCAACACCTCTAGGTTATACTAATGACATATTAGAATGTTGAAAATGGGTGGAATTCCCCTTTAAAATGCTTCAATCTGGTGCACTTTGAGATCAAATATTTTTTCATAATATAATCAATACAAATAAAACCTTATTAATGCAAGCTTTTAGTGGGCCCCCTGACTTTGGGCCCCCCTACAATTGTCCCCCTTTTCCCCACGTGTCTACGCCCGTGTTCATATACAGTGTACTGTATATGCAACTGTTGCTATCCAGGTCAAGCTTTCCTGTTCCAACGTGCCTATTGGACAAGGCCGGATTGGGGAGGGGCTTAGTGAAGAGCTATTTGCGTCACAGCTGTGTCTCCAGCGCTCTCAGTTCAATGAAAAGCAATACTACAATAAAAACAGTTGTGAGCTAGGAAGCTAAGCTACAGTACGGCTAAGCACTGTACTGTGGTCCCCCGACCTTTTCATGTCTGTCAAGACAAGGACCAGCACATTTACCAAATGAACATGCATGTGGACCCCCATTTGCAAAGACATTCCAAGCGGACCCCCATAAGAGAGGATTTATATGGCTGTGGCAGTGATTCTCAACAAGGTGTGTTGTTGGTTTTAACTGTTCGTTCGTAAATAAGACTCACTCAATACACTCAGTGACGTCACCGCCCACTGCCCCAAACCCACTCAACACACTGGTGGTGTGGCTTTCTGAACATGCCCTAAGCGTAACCTGGTACATGTGTGCATGTTTTGTCCTATAACATGCCCTAAGCGTAACCTGGTACATGTGTGCATGTTTTGTCCTATAACATGCCCTAAGCGTAACCTGGTACATGTGTGCATGTTTTGTCCACCCTGCAGTGTCTGGTCATCCGTGTCAGATCAACAATGGAGGCTGCAGTCACCTGTGTCTGCTCTCACCTGGAGGAGGATACAGCTGCTCCTGTCCCACAAACTACACCTGGTCAGCTGACAACAAGCAGTGCATGTCCAGCTGCACTGCCAGCCAGGTCATTACACGGCTGTGTTGTCTTTGTAAACATGTGGAAATGTGCCAAACATTTATTATTTCACAGCAAACGTTTCTAACTCCATGGCACAAGGAAGGACCACGGATGATAGAAAAATCTACATCCGTAAATCCATCAAACTAAATGTGGTCTCGGCTCTCAAAGGGTTAAGACATACATGTCTCATGTCTGCTTTTGATACATCAGTGATTCTAAAGGTAAACCTGTGTCTCTCTCTTCAGTCTGTTTGTCAGAAGGACACATGCCTTCCGTTGTCATGGAAATGTGACCCTGCAGCCGATGAGTGTGGGGAGAGCTCTGAAAAACCTGCAGACTGCTGTGAGTAGAGACTGGAAGATTAGCTCACTATGAATGCTTTATTACTGTTTACACTGGAATATTACCTCACTATGAATGCTTTATTACTGTTTACACACACACACACACACACACACACACACACACACATCTATAGAACAATCTATAGGCTAACAAACAGACAGACAGATTTCTGTTGCAGTAAAACATGTTTATTTTATCATTATTTTCTCCTCAGCTCTCCTGAAACTCAACCCAACAGGTAAAGAAATGTGAAATAATTCAAGCTGATTCCAGAATGTATTCTTCCAGGTGTTGTACATAAAGTTACACATTGTTCCTGCTTATCGCTCCCTGCACAGATTCTGGTGACGTCAGGTTGGTAGGAGGTAGCAGTAAGTGCAGCGGTGCTCTGGAGATGCTACACCAGGGAGACTGGAGACGAGTGTTGGCTTGGTTTGACTGGAACCGGATGTCATCGTCTGTGGTGTGCCGGCAACTAGACTGTGGCTCTGCCGTTTCAACAGAATTCACTCCTACTCCTAAACGTGAATCTGGATGGATAATTCCATCTTCCTGTGTTGGCTCTGAGTCTTCACTGGCGCAGTGTGGTGCAGTGAAGTCCCATCATGGCAACGTTACGCTGAAGGTCAACTGTTCAGGTACAGCAATGACTTCAACAATGTAAACGCTTTGTCATCGTCAACTCAAAGGTCAGCAGTAGACGTACAACTCACACAGAATAGCATCAACCCAATCTGTCACAGCCAGAATATCTCAGGTTTATTGCATAAACACTGCTTTGCCAACCTGAGAAATCTGTGGTTTCTTTAATGTCTATTAATCCAGAATAACACTGTTTTATTTATCAGGCATTAGCTGTTTTTAGCATCAATGCAGGGCCTAACGTTGTCAGTTCTGGAGACTGATTTCAGTTCTGGGGATTTCATAGGGGCAGAACATTAAATAATAAACATTAAACAAGGACAGTTAGAGCTACAAAAGGCTGAGCTTTGGTCTTACTTAACATGAGACCAACTAGATTTCCTGCTCATGTGACTAGGTCAGGTGATGATGTGGATTCACACATTAGAATTATTCCTCTCACAATATCATGTGAGAGATGGAAGACATTTTAATTTAGGTTGTTGTTCTCTCTCTCTCTCTCTCTCTCTCTCTCTCTCTCTCTCTCTCTCTCTCTCTCTCTCTCTCTCTCTCTCTCTCTCTCTCTCTCTCTCTCTCTCTCTCCAGAGTCAGTGAGGTTGGTGAATGGGTCTAGTCAGTGTTCAGGCAGAGTGGAGGTGAAATCTAATCACTCCTGGGTCTCATTGCCTGATGGTGACTTTGACCAGAAGGATGCAGAGGTGGTCTGTAGGCAGCTAGCCTGCGGAGCTCCTTCAGTCCTCCAGGGGGCGCTCTATGGAGAGGGCAACGTTTCAACATGGACCAAAGAGTTCCAGTGTGAAGGCACCGAGTCTGCTCTCCTGGACTGTAGAACCTCAAACTCATCTAGAAACACCAGCTCACCTTACAAGACTGTTGAACTCACCTGCTCAGGTAAAGGTCAAACTGTACTTTTAGTTTAGATTTTTACATATCATATTTTATTGTAATAAAAGTTAATATTACCTTTTAAATGTTTCCTCTCTTTACAGTGGTTCTGTCTGTGAGGTTGGTGGGAGGAACCAGTAACTGTGCTGGTACACTGGAGATGCAGCACCAGGGAGAGTGGAGACCAGCGGATGGTGATGACTGGAACCTGAAGTCATCAGCTGTCGTGTGTCGACAGCTGGACTGCGGCTCTGCCGTTTCAACAGAAAGGAGAGCTTTGTTTACACGTGACGCTGTATGGAGGGTTACACCTTACTGTGCTGGTTCTGAGCCTTCACTGAGTGACTGTGTCACAGTGGAGACTTCTAACATCACACGGAAAGGCTTGGTCACAGGCAGAACCACTGTGGCATGTTCAGGTAACTCAGCAGTGACTTGAACAATGGCACTGATATTTACACTTCTTTACACTTCTGTCTGTCTGTCCTCTTTATTTTTTAACTATATTTTATCTTTTCTGTCACTGTCTTTGTGTTTTTAATTTTCTGTTTCCATTTGTGTCTCCAGGGTCAGTGAGGTTGGTGAATGGGTCTAGTCAGTGTTCAGGCAGAGTGCAGGTGAATTCTACTAACTCCTGGGTGTCAGTCCATGAAAGTGACTTTGACCAGAAGGATGCAGAGGTGGTCTGTAGGCAACTAGCCTGCGGAGCTCCTTCAGTCCTCCAGGGGGCGCTCTATGGAGAGGGCAACGTTTCAACATGGACCAAAGAGTTCCAGTGTGAAGGCAACGAGTCTGCTCTCCTGGACTGTAGAACCTCAAAGTCATCTAGAAACACCAGCTCACCCTACAAGACTGTTGAACTCTCCTGCTCAGGTAAAGGTCAAACTGTACTTTAGGTTGTATTATCATTTCATAATGGCAGTAATATTAATTGCTGCTGTTTACTCTCTTGTCTCTGTACAGAGTCTGATGCTGTCAGGTTGGTGCGAGGAACCAGTAAGTGTTCTGGCATACTGGAGATACAACACCAGAGAGAGTGGAGACCAGCGGATGGTGGGTCTGCCTGGAACCAGAACTCCTCAGCTGTCGTGTGTCGACAGCTGGACTGTGGCTCTGCCGTTTCAACAGAAAGGAGTTCTGGTTCCAAACACAAACCGTCCTGGAGGATGACAACTTCCTGTGTCGGCTCAGAGTTTTCACTGGATCATTGTGGAACAAAGATGTCCGCTACTTCCTTCTACGTACTGGAGGTGAACTGTTCAGGTAACAAATACTGCGACTGCAGGCATTTATTCAGTGTTTTACAAAGCCGTAGGGAAGGAATGCTGTCTGATACACACAACTGTAATTGGCATTGGCTTTGTGTGGAACTGCTGTGTATTGATTCTCTCTCTCCCTCTCCAGGGTCAGTGAGGTTGGTGAATGGGTCTAGTCAGTGTTCAGGCAGAGTGGAGGTGAAATCTACTAACTCCTGGGTGTCAGTTCATGAAAGTGACTTTGACCAGAAGGATGCAGAGGTGGTCTGTAGGCAACTAGCCTGCGGAGCTCCTTCAGTCCTCCAGGGGGCGCTCTATGGAGAGGGCAGCGTTTCAACATGGACCAAAGAGTTCCAGTGTGAAGGCACCGAGTCTGCTCTCCTGGACTGTAGAACCTCAAAGTCATCTAGAAACACCAGCTCACCTTACAAGACTGTTGAACTCTCCTGCTCAGGTAGATGACAAGTCACAGTGACACGATTGGTTTGGACTAATATTTCATAATGAAAGTAACATTAATTGTCAATGATTATTCTCTTGTCTCTGTACAGAGCCTGATACCGTCCGGTTGGTGGGAGGAAGCACTAGGTGTATTGGTAGAGTGGAGATGCAACACCAGGGAGAGCGGAGACCAGTGGACGGTTGGTCTGACTGGAACCAGAAGTCATCATCTGTAGTGTGTCGACAGCTGCACTGCGGCTCTGCCGTTTCAACAGAAAGGACTTCTGCTTCTACACATCAACGTGTTTGGTGGCTTCCATCGTACTGCTTTGGTTCTGAGACATCGGTGAAGGAGTGTGGAACGAAGAAGGCTGGCAACTCCACTGCCGGTCTGAAGGTGGTATGTTCAGGTAAAACAATGACTTCTACAATGACCTTTGCACTCTTTTATTGTCCATCAGTAAATTTGTAGCCTGTTTGCCAGAGAAATTCTATTTTCCTTGTACATGTAATGGCTAGAAAATTTAAAACAGATCTAAGGACTTGAAGGACAACGTAATTGTTTTAATTGCAAATCTCCAGCCTTATGATACGTTAGAACCTAAAAGGTTATTTGTGTCCAGAAAGCTCATTTGTACCTAAAGGCTTTTCTGGGTTATATCCTGGGCATTGGCAAATGAATAGATGATTATTGCATAATATAACATGCTGAATCTTAATAGCATTCATGTTGGTTAGAATTATGGGATTCAGACGTTTCTAACTTGGCCCTTTACCTCTCTGTTTATAAATGTGTTGTTTCAACCCAATTACCTCTGTCTTGTTACAGAGATGCTGTTTAAGCCAAGCCTCGCCTTGGTAAACTTGGTAAAGGGGGTTTCTGAGGGCCAGCAGCCGAGGCAGCAGCAGGTGATGGAGGGTTCTGTAAAGGGGGTTTCCGAGGGCCAGCAGCTGGTGATGGAGGGTTCCAATTTCACCGTCAGCTGCTCCATAAAACCACAGTACCCAGGAGGCTTCTTCCAGCTCACCTTCACTGGACCCAACACCACACACACCTACACCCAGCCAGCTGTCAATCACTCTGACCACGCCCAGCCATCCGCCAATCACTCTGACAACATCCCGCCTCCAACAGCAGGCCCCACTGAACCCAGGACGACTTTCAACTTTACTGCAACCAACACAACTCTCAACCCCTCTGAACCGGGCACAACCCTCAACCCCTCTGAACCGGGCACAACTCTCAACCCCTCTGAATCAAACGCAACTCTCAAAACCACTGCATCCAACCCGACGCAGAGCTCCACCCAACCAGCTGTCAATCACTCTGACAACGTCCTGTCTGCCAACTTCCAGTTTTACCAGGCAGACCACGACCACGAGGGAAACTACACCTGCTCTTACCATGTCCATGTTTTTAACCATAACTTCTCCTCTGAGAGCGAGGTCGTCCCTCTCACTGTCACAGGTATGTGCTTTTCAAGTCCCCTGAAATTCACTCAAGCACGTGTTCCCCTCTATCCTTTCACCCATTCGCCTGTTGTCAGTGCCTTCCCTTTGTGTTTATAAATCTGTTATTTCAGCCCACTTACCTCCGTCTTGTTACAGATATGTTTAAGCCAAACATCACCTTGGTAAAGGGGGTTTCCGAGGTGATGGAGGGTTCCAGCTTCACCATCGGCTGCTCCATCCGGCCACAGTACCCAGGATTCTTCCAGCTCACCTTCACTGGACCCAACAGCACACGCACCTACACCCGGCCGGCTGTCAATCACTCTGACAACGTCCCGCCTCCTACAGCGGACCCCACTGGACCCAGCGCTACGTTCAACTCCACTGCATCCAACACAACTGTCAGCCAGACTGACAACATCCTGTCGGCCGATTTCCACTTCCCTGAGGCAGACCACGGCCACCAGGGAAACTACACCTGTTCTTACCACATCCATGTTTCTAACCAGAGCCTGTCCTCTGAGAGCGACGTCGTCTCTCTCACTGTCACACGTATGTGCTTTACAAGTCACAACATGACACTCACTCAAGCACCGTCAACATGACATGAATTCAGAAATGCTTTGAGGCTTATGTCAAATGCAGATTTTCTTATTTTTTCGCTGTCCTTTACATAATGTTTGACCTTCTGACGTCTTTCTCTCACAGCTTCCCCTCTGACGCCCATCATCATCATCAAAATCATATTTACGGTCGCAGTGCTGCTGCTGGTGGTGATAACCAGCGCCCTCTACTGGCTCTGTAGGGTAAGTGTTCATCCTGTTCATCATATAAAAGAAGTTCTCACACTGTTTCACACGTTTAAGAGAGACACGCCATCGGATCCAGTAAATTAAAGTTGTCGATGTCTTGCCATGTTCCTCCAGGCCACCGGGGGGCGCAGTGGACGGCTGCAGATCCCCCAGACGGTTTATGACCTTGTAAGGCAGGACAACGTGGAGATGGATGTCTTTCGCCGCCTCGGTTCCGATTCTGAAGACGATGGTGCCAATGGTTCTGCTGCTGAAGCTGCTGGACCCAGTGGACAACAAGAACCCCTGTATGAAGACATAGGTCAACAAATAGACGTTGAAGCTGGACCTAGTGGTGATGGACACCAGAATGTACCTAGTGGTGATTATCTGGTGATAATCGATGAGCGAGATGTCGTTTGTAACCGTGATGCTTCTGATGAGACAGAGGACGATCTTTATGATGACGTAGGCCTGCCAGATGATCCAAGAGTTGGATCTAGTGGTGATGGACACCAGAATGTACCTAGTGGTGATAAATTCCAGAAAATAGATGCGCGAGATCTCGCTGTTCGTAACCGTGATGCTTCTGATGAGACAGAGGACGATCTTTATGATGATGTAGGACTGCCAGATGATCCCAGAGTTGGATTGAGTAGTGATGAATACCAGAATACACAATCCCAGAGCATAGATGTACGAGATGTCGCTGTTTATAACCGTGATGCTTCTACTGAGATAGAGGATGATCTTTACGATGACGTAGGCCTGCCAGATGATCCCAGAGTTGGATCTAGTGGTGATGGACACCAAAATGTACCTAGTAGTGATAAATTCCAGAAAGTAGATGAGCGAGATCTCGCTGTTCGTGACTGTGACGCTTCTACTGAGATAGAGGACGACCTTTACGATGACGTAGGCCTGCCAGATGATCCCAGAGTTGGATCTAGTAGTGATGAATACCAGAATACACAATCCCAGAGCATAGATGTACAAGATGTTGCTGTTTATAACCGTGATGCTTCTGATGAGACAGAGGACCATGATTATGATGACGTAGATGGATCCAGCTCAGACCCAGACTATTATGATGTAGATCATACATGTCAAACTCAAGGCCCAGGGGCCAAATCAGGCCCTTGAATGAATTATACTCATTACTCTTAGATCTGGCCCTTTGGTATAGTTCACACACAAAATGATAAGAAATGAATGCAACAAATTGTTTTACTTCCCCAACTCAATGGATTTACTTTCTCGTTTTACTATTAAAAAAATCAGTGCTTGGTGAGGATCATGGAACAGGAAATTAAGCTTTAATAATGCATTTTCGGTTTTGAATGCATACAGTTTTGCATTCATACTGCAGTTTAGGGACATTGAGTTTTGAAGGAAAATGACTTATTTGCTGTTTGCCTGGGACATCCTCAAACTGTTGTCTGTGTGTAGAAACACAGTCCGGAGGTTGCAGCCCTCAACTTGTACCAACTTTTCTATTTTGGCCCATTGTGTATTTGAGTTTGACAAACTCAAATGTACCTGATGTAGATAGACAGAGTAGACCTGGACTATGATGATGTAGATAGACAGAGTAGACCTGGACTATGATGATGTAGATAGACAGAGTAGACCTGGACTATGATGATGTAGATAGACAGAGTAGACCTGGACTATGATGATGTAGATAGACAGAGTAGACCTTGACTATGATGATGTAGATTGACAGAGTAGACCTGGACTATGATGATGTAGATGGACAGAGTAGACCTGGACTATGATGATGTAGATAGACAGAGTAGACCTGGACTATGATGATGTAGATAGACAGAGTAGACCTGGACTATGATGATGTAGATAGACAGAGTAGACCTGGACTATTGATTTTTTTTTTACTTATTTTTTCCCCTTCTGGGCCGCCGTAGTCTCCGCCGAGTATAGACAGAGTTACGACAACTCCGTCCACTTCATGGGGCCAGTCCAGCGGCGGCAGTTTGCCCCTAATCGTGCTGCATTAACAGCGCTCGAGCGCTCCGTTTCTGACCCCTTAATGTCGCAACTCTTCTACTAGATGGCCCCATATAGAGTAATCATGGCTCTGACTTCCGCGATGGGCTACTGTGTTGTTGTTGTTTTCTGCAGTATGCGCGAAATAGTTTTATTAACACTGGCAGCCTGCCTGCCTGAGCAGAAGCCTGTCCAGAGGGGAAAGGAGCCGGCCGTTTGTGTGTGTGTGTGTGTTTGTGTGTGAGAGAAACAACGTATTTTCCGTCCCGTGTAGAAGAGCCACCATTGGACTGACCCCATGAAGGGAAGGGAGTTTGGTAAGTCTGTCTACACATAGCTTCGATCTCCATGCTCTCATCCACGCTGGTCTACACATCTAGTATTAGAGGTGCGACATTGAGGTGTCCGAATTTGGATGGCCTGAATAGGGACAAACTGGAGTTTGCGACGGGTGCTTGTATGGAGTCGAGTCGTAATAGTTCATATTGGCTGCAGGCAGCGATGTATGGTTGTGTGTAGGCTACTGCTCAAATGATCAACTAACGTGGGCTTTGGACAAACAAATCCTGCGTGAACGTTTTGATCTGAGTAGCCTACTTTAGAGTAGTTCACTGTGTTTACCTGACGCTAAAAGCATGCTAATAACGACTGCTAAATGTAAACAAATGTATGCTACAGAACAGTTAGACAATCAGCTGATGGTCAATCAAGTTGCTGATGGTCGGCCATCAGATGTTCAAATGATAATCATGTGGCTTTTGTTTAACTGCAAGCTATAGTGTCAATATGCACAGAGTACAGTTAGACCAATTGTAAAACAATTAGGGATACATACAAGACGCTGAGAACAACAAATCATGACTTGTAATTTTTTTATACCAAACTGTAAATAAAAGTACCAAATGAAGAAAAATGTTTCTGTAAAACATGCTTACAGAAAGCACAATACAACAGATCATGCTGAAATCCCATTGAACCATTTTGTAAAAAAAAAAAAAAAAAAAAAAAAAAAAAAAAAAAAAAAAAGAAATCGTTTTTGAATCGAGTCGTGACCCAGAAAATCGATTCTGAATCGAATCGTGGGACACCCAAAGATTCACAGGCCTAACTATGATGATGTAGATAGACAGAGTAGACCTGGACTATGATGTAGGAGCCAAAATGACATGATTTATAGCTACATAGATATTCACTGGGTTGGTGAGGTGCGCACCGCATCAGGGCTTCGTTCATTGGTCGAAGCACCTCTGTGGGTGGCCACCGTAGCTTACAAAGTGCCGGTCTTTCTCGGCTCACTCTCTATACTGGTTTTGGATTCTTGGAGGCAGGGTGAGCTGGGAGGCTACATAATTTGTTGACCGTACGCACTTTAGCACTTGCACTTTGATAATTTGATTCTTATTGGTATTTACCCACTGTTTTGTAGATTTGCACATATTTATTGCAGTCTTATCTATTGAATTGAAGTATTGTAATATTTGGTGCACTGATATTTAAACAGCAGTAAACACAGCATAAACTTATTTCCTTGTATGAATCATTTTTATCATTGGTGTTTTAGTCTATTGTGTTGCGCGTCATACAGCTTGTTTTTACTCCCAGTCTTAGCCTGCCGGCATGAGTGATTTATTGGAAGTCATTTTCAGCCACTACATTGTCAACAAATTGTATCATTCTGGATCGCTATTGGTGTCGGGTGTTTAACCTACCTGGTTCCCCGCGGCGTTTAAACAATGGACCACGCACGGACGTGCACCGCGGCAATAGGTTGCACTCGTATTGTTTAATCCATTTGCTTTTCGAGTCCACGTTATGTCCGATGCACGCATAGCGGCCCGCCCCAAACACACACTTGTTGCACGCACACGCACACTCTATTGTTCCCCTATAGGCAAAGTGGCTTTAGCCTATAGCTTTGGCTGTGGGCTATTGTTTGTTGTTTTTCATGTGCATGAACGGGTTCGGCCCGCATTCTAAAACCCGTGGAACGGGTGGCCCAGGGGTGCCGTCTCTTATAGAGATATATAGGCACATAAGTACCTATCGTTACATGCTGAAGACACAGGGTCTGCATTCGCTAGTTTACGGGTCGTTAGGCAGTTTAGTGGGGAACAATAGCCACGCATTCACACACATACACGCACATTCTACTAGGGCTGTTGCGGTGTTTTTGGATTTCGATTTGGATGCAAATGATTTTGACTTTGATTCATTTTAATGCAAATTCAAAATGTCTAGTTCATCAAGGCCAGGTTCTACCGCCAGTGCAAACGAGCCAAAACGGCAATCAACGCTCACTGCGAAAGCACTATCAAATAAAATTGAACAACTTCAAAATGAACGCAAAGCTAAGGTTAACAAAATTGAACGACTTGTAAAAGCAATTAATGACCTTATGCAAAGCTCTGACAACGCAAAGGCTGTCCAGTTTAATCTTTTCAATGTATCTGCTCTGTACGATGAAGCAAGCCATCTCCATGATGCAGTTATTCCATTGCTTCCCCCAGAGGAACAAGAGAGACAAAACGATTGGTTTTCAGACATACAAAAACGCAAAGTTAATTTCACTGAAAATGCAAACAAATGGCTCTCGCAAAATCTTTCCATTCAAAGTACAGCGCAGTTACAGGAAGAGGCTATTATACCTGTGTATGTACCCGCACATCTTGTTGAAACATCTAATGCAGTGAATAACCCAAATGCTTCCTGTTTTCCAGATGACCGTGGGGGTGTGGTGGCAGCTTCAGTCATTGATGATGTTAACCCAGATGATAGTATCTCTAATGTGTCAGTTGAGCCATCAAAGAAAAGAAGCACTGCAGGTAGTAAGTGTAGCTCCACTACTTCTTCTGCTGCATCCGCACGCCTGATAGCAGAAGCAGACATGGCAGCTCTTCTCGCTCGCCAGAAGAAGCTCAAAGAGAGACAGGCTCTAGAAGAGCAAGAGGCACAGCTGAAAAGAAAGAAAGAGCAGCTAGAGTTGGAGACAGAGATAGAAGCATCAGCAGCTAAGCTCAATGTCTTGAAGGCCTCCTCTCAGGTGTCTTGTTCTTCAGCCAGTAGGTCAGATGGGATGAATTCCTATGTTGAGAAAGGGAGAGAAAAGTTTTCTCGAGCGTTGGATCCTGATGCTGAAACCTTTGTTCCTCCGTCAGGGGGGCTCTCTTCTCAGCATGTTGTAATGGGTGAGCCACAGTCACGCTCACATCTTCTTGATGCACGGCCTAAGCAGGCAACCACACATCTGTCTTTGTTTGATTCTCGAGCTACGTTGGAGAGGAACACGAGGCAGCAGCGAGTATGGCAGCCATCTCAGTACATGTCAGGTGAACAGCAGCCATGTTCACAATCCTTGAATGCTCAACGTGAGTGGCTACATCCTCCATCTTTGGATGCTCGGCCTAAGGTGACTTGTCTAGGGTTGCAATCGCAGCCAAGGCCTGAGGCAGCTACAGTGCGGCAAAGTGGATGGCCCGATCCTCAAGTACGTCCTCAGTTGCAGTTACAACAACCTGCACCCTTAGTCCAAGATGGTGTCAATCATGATCAGCTGATCTCTGTCTTAAAGGAGCAAAACAAGATAACCTCTTTGCTTGCTAAACAACAGTCTTTGTTCTTTCTTCCACGACGTGACATGCAAACCTTTGATGGTGATCCTTTGGAGTACCAAACATTCATGAGAGCCTTTGAACACTGCATCGAGGAGAAAACTCGCAGCGCCAAGGATTGCTTGTACTTTCTCGAGCAGTACACGAAAGGGAAGCCCAGAGACATGGTTCGCAGCTGTCTACATATGTCCTCTGAAACTGGCTATGCCACAGCCAAATCCTTGTTGCAAGAGCATTTCGGCAACTCATTGAAGATCACCTCTGCGTACATGAACAAGGTGTTCTTGTGGCCAGTGATAAAGGCAGAGGATGTCGATGCGCTTCAGTCTTACAGCTTCTTGCTGCGGTCCTGCTTCAATGCTCTTGGGGAGTTTGAATCCACATACGAGTTGGATGTTCCTGCTAACATGCAGGCTGTTATCAAGAAGTTGCCCTACAAACTCAGGGAGAAGTGGAGAGATGTCGCTTGTAGCTTGCAGGAGACTAACCATCGCAGAGCCACCTTCGGTGACATCGTTGAATTCATTGAATGGCAGGTGAAGATTGCGAGCGACCCACTGTTTGGGGATATCCAGGATTCTACCCCTACAGTGTCGAAGAAAGATGTGAGGCCTGCTAAACCTCAGTACTTTGCAGAAGTAAACAGAAGTAGCTTTGCGACTACTGTCGCTACAGTCGACAAAAGGGTTGACACTGGACCGAAGAAAGAGCTTGGCTTATCTGTCGTCAAGACATGCTTGCTTTGTCAAGCTGGGCATTCCTTGGACACATGTCGTCTATTGGAAAGGAAGACGCATGAAGAGAAGATGTCCTTCTTGAGAGAGAAAGGGTTGTGCTTTGGATGTATGTGCATTGGGCACAGAAGCCGTGAATGCAATGCACGTCTGGTGTGCAAAGTGTGCGGTAAGAGGCATCCTACCTTGTTGCATGTCTACCCTGAAGAGCAGAGTCCAGTGCAAGCGCCAGAAGAATTGGAGACGACAGAGGAGAACACTTTGATCACAGTGCAGTCCAGTGGTCTTACTGGGGCCGGAGAGACTGACTGCACTCTTGCCATACTTCCCGTTCGGGTGAAGTCTAAGAAAGGTCAGACCTTGGTGACCTATGCTTTTCTTGATCCTGGGAGCTCCGCTTCATTCTGCACGGAGGGGCTCATGGACAGGCTGAACCTCTCAGGAAAGAAGACTGACATCCTCCTAAGGACAATGGGTCAGGAGAAGGTGGTCAGTAGCAGGGTTGTTTTGGACTTGGAGGTAGCTGGGCTGGACACAGATGGTTTCTGTGAGCTACCTGCAGTCTACACGCAGGAGAGCATGCCTGTAGATCAAGGTAACATCCCGAGGCAGGAAGACTTGCGGAAATGGCCGCATCTTGAACACCTCAAGATCACAGAGATCGACTCGGGGGTGGATCTTCTTATTGGCACCAATGTTCCTGAGGCTCTAGAGCCATGGGAGGTGGTTAGGAGTGTTGGTGGTGGTCCTTATGCGGTCAGGACCATCTTGGGTTGGACTGTGAATGGTCCCCTTGGAGGAAGCGGCAGATTTCACAACACAGATGTGAATCCCGTCACTGTGAACCGTATTGAAGTTGCCAGGGTTGACCAGCTGTGGGAGCAGCAGGCGAAGGCTGGATGTGTGAAAGATGAACAACTTGGCTTGGCCACAGAAGATGTCAGTTCAAGGTCTGTTCAGCTGGTTGGTGTCCATAAACAGAACAAGAAGGTGGCTGGACATCCCACAGGTTTCACCGCACCTGCGTTGTGCAGTACCAAGAGAACACAGTGCAGACATCAGTTAGGCCGGGATGAGGCGTTGCCGATAAGTGCTGTCCAGCAATGGACAGCCCGGCGCTTAGAGCTTCATCTCGAGGAAGATTGCACAGGATTTATTGGACCTGTGGTGCTGGGCACTGAGAAACATCGGCAAGGCATACGCAGAGCTAAGCCAGGCTGGGGTGAGGTTTTGTCGATAAGTGCTGTCCAGCAATGGGCAGCCCGGCACCAGGAACTTCATCTCAGTGAAGATCAGACACGCAGAGGTGAGGCGTTGCCTATAACTGCTGCCCAGCAATGGGTAGCCTGGCTCTACAAGCCTCATCTCTCTGAAGAGTTCTGTGTGTGCAGGTGCTTGGCAGACAGTGGAGCTGGTGTGGAGTCCTTGACGTCCAATAACCGGGTGCAAGCTGAAATGGAGTCTCGAGACCTATCCGCTCGTTCTGTGCAGGTCTCTCCAAAGGACGTCTCTGTAAGGGCAGTTCATGCTAATCAGAAAGATGTGCTGTTTGACAGTCACATTCTGCCTTGGTTCTGGTTGGGAGAGGTGGTTTGTTGGCTTCTTGGGATCAGGAAGATGTTGGACCTGGTTCAGAGCAGGAGGCTTCTTGCGCAGCCAGATCTTGATGAAGAGGAACTACGTGAGAGCATCCAGACCGCTGAAGCTTCAGGGTCCAGAGAGGAGATGCAGATTGACGTGGCTTCAGGAGGCAGAGGGGACTTGAAGTCTCACATGGAGAGCTCACGCTCCATGGACCCTTTCTTGTTTGGAGCTGTTGAGCTCTTTGAACTCTCTCTCTCTCCCACTCTCTTTATTTCCCTGTTTTGCAGATGGAGAGGAGAATATGGATGAACGAAGATCCTATTGATGAAATAATGATGCATTATGATTGACTAATTTGCATAGAATTGCATTGAATTTTCTATTTCTATTTTTATGTTTTTGTATTTTTGCTAAGGCTAACTTTGAGCTCCTACATATTAAGATTAGTTGTAATTAGTGCCCAGGCATAATTAGGGGCCGGAATGTAGGAGCCAAAATGACATGATTTATAGCTACATAGATATTCACTGGGTTGGTGAGGTGCGCACCGCATCAGGGCTTCATTCATTGGTTGAAGTGCCTCTGTGGGTGGCCACCGTAGCTTACAAAGTGCCGGTCTTTCTCAGCTCACTCTCTATACTGGTTTTGGATTCTTGGAGGCAGGGTGAGCTGGGAGGCTACATAATTTGTTGACCGTACGCACTTTAGCACTTGCACTTTGATAATTTGATTCTTATTGGTATTTGCCCACTGTTTTGTAGATTTGCACATATTTATTGCAATCTTATTTATTGAGCTGAAGTATTGTAATATTTGGTGCACTGATATTTAAACAGCAGTAAACACAGCATAAACTTATTTCCTTGTATGAATCATTTTTATCATTGGTGTTTTAGTCTATTGTGTTGCGCGTCATACAGCTTGTTTTTACTCCCAGTCTTAGCCTGCCGGCATGAGTGATTTATTGGAAGTCATTTTCAGCCACTACACTATGATGTAGATAGACAGAGTAGACCTGGACTATGATGATGTAGATAGACAGAGTAGACCTGGACTATGATGATGTAGATAGACAGAGTAGACCTGGACTATGATGATGTAGATAGACAGAGTAGACCTGGACTATGATGATGTAGATAGACAGAGTAGACCTGGACTATGATGTAGATGGACAGAGTAGACCTGGACTATGATGATGTAGATAGACAGAGTAGACCTGGACTATGATGATGTAGATGGACAGAGTAGACCTGGACTATGATGATGTAGATAGACAGAGTAGACCTGGACTATGATGATGTAGATGGACAGAGTAGACCTGGACTATGATGATGTAGATGGACAGAATCAGATCAGGGTGATTTGTTTTTCTTTCCATATGTTTTAATGAATACTGGAACACTCGGCCCAAATAAAACTGGGACCAGCCAAAATGTTGCGACATTGATGAGTCCGAAAACTGAGCGCTAAAAGAGGGACAAACTGGAGTTTGAAATACATTGTTTTCAACGATGGTGCAAATATGAGCTATATAAACATCTGTTTTAAAGCATTGCACAGTGACAACTAAAGTCTCTAATGTGTAGGCTGTAGGCCTACTATAGTATAAAACCTTGTAAAATAAAACGATGTACGTATAATGAAAGCTGGGTTGTTAGTGTGTATGCTGTAATAAATGACGTAAAATAAAGGGATTGATGAACATCAGGCTGTTGCCTGATGTTTTTGCTATATCCTATAGTATTACAAACCAATCTAAAATAAAGATAATGAAGTCTATGTAGGAGAGTCGCCATTGGAATGATCCCATTTAGTGATCAGAGTTTGCGACAGCGTAACTCTGTCTATACTCAGGGCCTGAGTTTTCCAGTTACCGTTTGAATAATGATATAATAATGTTGTTGTGAGAAGTGAACCTTATTGTATATTGTATAGATTTATCATTGGTACCTTTTGTATGGTTCATGATGTCTTAATGTATAGTAGATTTATTATTGTTTTATTGTTACCTTTTGGGATGATGTCCAAAATGTAGATCACATGACCTTCATTTAAAATCAGCTCCGCCCCCTTGAATTAAGCTCACCTGATTGGCTGTCATCTAAAAAGGACCACCCAATCAAACCTCACCGTGTGGTATTTTGTTTACTAGAGTGTTGCTGTTTGTGCACAAAAAATAGACTCTAAGGCCGTGGCTACACCACAGCGGCAAAAGTCCGGCGTCTTTTCCGCCATGTTTGGAGTTTTTGAATGGATGTGGATGGGTAATAAAAATGGCCGTAGCGCAAAAGTCCCGCAAAAAAACGGCGTCCTGAGGGCGCTCGGCCTGGCTGCCCACACTGTAAGGGCCCTGATA
This sequence comes from Benthosema pterotum, assembly GCA_039105355.1. Classification (NCBI taxonomy): domain Eukaryota; kingdom Metazoa; phylum Chordata; class Actinopteri; order Myctophiformes; family Myctophidae; genus Benthosema; species Benthosema pterotum. The sequence continues at coordinate 222,286 of CM076969.1, read as the reverse complement.
CACCTAGCAATGTTTTGAGCAACATCAACAAGCAACGTCAACCATCAACGTTGACTTTTCACCTTTCTATAGAAAATGATCAACTCCTGGTTGTTCAGAAAAGTCAGATCATTAGCGCCCTCTACTGGTCAGCATTTCAGAATCCTCCAATCACAGCCCTCCTTGGCGTCACCTGATCCTTTCTCCTAGACTCCCACAGATAAACTTTTCTGAAACCAACATGGCTGCTGCTTCACTGCTGTGGACAAAAACAGGAATTTTGTAAGTTTTATTCCACTAAATGAACATTTTGAGTTGGGTGGCAGTTTGGTGAAAATGATTCAATGCAAACTAAGGCTTCTTTTTTCTGAGAGTGTACAAATGGAACCAAATGGACCCGCTAGGGTCCATTTGGTTCACATTTGTACACTCTCAGGAAAAAATGAAAATAGGTGGAATTCCCCTTTTAATGGGAGGTGTTGACTGTTGCCATGTATCTCAATCATGTTGCCCGTTGATGTTGACATTGCTAGTTGATGTTGATCAAAATATTGCTAGTGTAGCAGGGCCTTTAGAAAGGAAAAATAAAGAGAGAAAAAAAGTTCCACTACTATTTCCCATTCCAAGTTTTATTTTTTAGGATAAAGAAGGACAGTGAACAGTGAACTCATTTGCATTGTTTGTTGATTTTGTTTTTCGCTTTGTTAGAGCCACTTTATGTTTATAATGATTTCAGTGGTTTTCAACAGGTGGTCTGGGGACCACCAGTGGTCCTTGAGAGGGTTCCATGTGGTCCCCAGGCTAAATGATGGAAAGTTGGTTAACCAGATGTAACTCTTTGAGAGTGTAAACATGAAACCAAATGGACCCTTGTGGGTCCATTTGGTTTTCATTTTACACTCTCAAGAGTTAAAATATTCATCATGTGAATTTTCCCAAGTCTACACAACTAGAGAATGTCGAAGATTAATGGTCATTTTGATCTGCATGTTTGCTTGTTTTGCTTGCAAAAATCCAGCCTGGTACTGTGGACAAAAACAAAATTAATCTAAAAAATCTCAAATTCTGAATAAATAGTGGTCCCTGGTATGAGAAAGGTTGTTTTGAGTTGAAGTGTATTAAATTGAGATGTTTCTATTGAATGGAGGTTTCTCCTCACATTCATGAAATGGTTTGAAGGTGCTGTTCACCTAGTGGCAGACAGGTGGCGAATAATTGGTTAATTATTCGTTAATGATTAATTGTCGAGGCACCAACATTTATTCATGTCCTCATTGTATTCCTTCTTTAATTCTACTTTTTATTTCATTTTCATTCATAGTGTTTTATTTTCTCTATTGCTATGTAAAGCACTTTGAGCTTCATTTTATGTCATGAAAGGTTCTATACAAATAAAGATTCTTATTCTTCTTCTTATTATTATTAGTCGTAGTATTAGTATTCTCTAAGTTTTTATGTCTATAAGTTCATTAGTTCTACAGTAAGTGCATGAAGGCCACCATCCATCCATCTATTCATTATCATCCAACATGTTTAGACTCATCCTTCTGGAATAGATCAATAATCAATGACCCTCACGGCCGATTGGCTGCAGGATGCTGCGTGCTCATTGGCCGTTGGGGGGTGGGGGATGCTGCGTGCTCATTGGCCATTGGGGTGGCCTGTGACAGGCAGACAGACAGACAGACAGACAGTTGGAAGTGGCTCTGAACGTCTCAAATCATCAGCACCATCCAAGAGGAGAACGTTAAAAAGACACTGGTGAGGCCAACTATCAGACAGACAGACAGGCAGGCAGGCAGGCAGGCAGGCAGGCAGGCAGGCAGGCAGGCAGGCAGGCAGGCAGGCAGGCAGGCAGGCAAACAGACAGATCATTGTATCGTGGGTCAGAGGTGAACAGAGAGGACACATCTCCAGGTCTCTCCACAGATCAGTGATAAAACTGATCTCACTGTCGACACTGTTGAGACGTTTTGGTCGAAAAAAATTCTGCAGGAACATCGGAGAGAGTGACTGACAGGCAGACAGGCAGGCAGGCAGGCAGGCAGGCATTCAGGCAGGCAGACAGGCAGGCAGGCAGACAGACAGGCAGGCAGACAGACAGGATGAGAAGACGCTGTGCTCTCAGGAACTCCGTTCTACGGGAGATGCTGGCAGAGTTCTTGGGGACGTTTGTCTTGGTGGTGAGTCACTCATTCATTTATTAATAACACTTTTACTACTGCTTTAAACAGGGGCGGATCTAGCCATGGGCACCGGGGTGGGGGGTGGGGGGGGGGGGGCTAGATGCCCTGACTGTCCCACCAAACACGATGGCATGCAAAACAACTTAAAGATATTTCAAATTAAAGGTAGGGGAAGTGATTTGAAATTCATGGTGTAGTACCAGCCTGGTGCACTAGGGGCCCCCAACAGTAGCTACACTATGTGAACCTGTTGCTCTCTCCTGATTGGAGGAGAATTGTGGTGACCTGGGGAACTTTTATTAGCTCCTCTGCTAACGTGGGGGAGGGGGAAACTCCATATGTGGTTTCCACACCTTATAATAGAGCATTTTAACAGAAAAAAATATTTTTTGGGGGATATCTGACAAAAGTGAAATCACTTCCCCTACCTTTAAAGTGCTTCCATTTGAAATGTGAAACACTACTACTGCTACTAACTAACTACAGCTGTGTCACCACTAAACCAACAGCATTTCATCATTGAAAACAGAAAACTCTCTGAGTCAGACCTTTAGCTTTATGCATGCTGCATGTCTGTTGCAACTTCAACAACAACTGATGTTGTTATTGATGCTTTACTTGACTAATAAAAGTCCTGTAACTGAAAATGGTATGGGTGTGACTTCATCGCCCGTGGCGCGAGGCCGCCCCAGACCATCTTCTCCTGCCCCCCGATTGGGAAATATTACATCCGTCCCTGGCTTTAAATCTATCCATATCAACCTGCAGCCAGACTGTGAGGATTGTGTAAAATCATGCACATCAGTGATCGTGTTTGTAATCCTTGAGAAGTTACTAGAAAAAACTCTTCATCCTTCTATTTGTTTGTGAGCCGACAGAAATGCCACGCCGTCTAGAGTTCTGACACTCTGCCCGAACCCGACCCGACCCGACGTTGTAGGGCCGGGTCAGGGCTAAAATCTATGCTAATCAGTTGGGCCTCGGGCTCCATTAAGAAATAATATACTGTACAGTATTTATTAAATGATTTTATGATAGTAAATGTATTTACCTATTATGAAGATGGTGCTAATTGGAATTTCACTTTTACTCTGTGGAAAATTCTCATATCCAACAGTTTAGTCAGGGCCTAAAATCTATTCTATTTAATCGGGCCGGTCCGGGCCAGATCAGTTAGGACCCAGTTAGAGCTGGGCCTCTGATCAGTTAGGACCCAGTTAGAGCTGGGTCTGATCAGTTAGGATCCAGTTAGAGCTGGACCTCTGATCAGTTAGGACCCAGTTAGAGCTGGGTCTGATCAGTTAGGACCCAGTTAGAGCTGGACCTCAGGTCTGATCAGTTAGGACCCAGTTAGAGCTGGGTCTGATCAGTTAGGACCCAGTTAGAGCTGGGCCTCAGGTCTGATCAGTTAGGACCCAGTTAGAGCTGGGTCTGATCAGTTAGGACCCAGTTAGAGCTGGGCCTGGGTCTGATCAGTTAGGACCCAGTTAGAGCTGGGTCTGATCAGTTAGGACCCAGTTAGAGCTGGACCTGGGTCTGATCAGTTAGGACCCAGTTAGAGCTGGACCTCAGGTCTGATCAGTTAGGACCCAGTTAGAGCTGGGTCTGATCAGTTAGGACCCAGTTAGAGCTGGACCTCAGGTCTGATCAGTTAGGACCCAGTTAGAGCTGGACCTCAGGTCTGATCAGTTAGGACCCAGTTAGAGCTGGGTCTGATCAGTTAGGACCCAGTTAGAGCTGGGCCTCTGATCAGTTAGGACCCAGTTAGAGCTGGACCTCTGATCAGTTAGGACCCAGTTAGAGCTGGGCCTGGGTCTGATCAGTTAGGACCCAGTTAGAGCTGGACCTCAGGTCTGATCAGTTAGGACCCAGTTAGAGCTGGGTCTGATCAGTTAGGACCCAGTTAGAGCTGGGCCTCTGATCAGTTAGGACCCAGTTAGAGCTGGGTCTGATCAGTTAGGACCCAGTTAGAGCTGGGCCTCTGATCAGTTAGGACCCAGTTAGAGCTGGGTCTGATCAGTTAGGACCCAGTTAGAGCTGGGTCTGATCAGTTAGGACCCAGTTAGAGCTGGGCCTCTGATCAGTTAGGACCCAGTTAGAGCTGGGCCTCTGATCAGTTAGGACCCAGTTAGAGCTGGGTCTGATCAGTTAAGACCCAGTTAGAGCTGGACCTGGGTCTGATCAGTTAGGACCCAGTTAGAGCTGGGTCTGATCAGTTAGGACCCAGTTAGAGCTGGACCTCAGGTCTGATCAGTTAGGACCCAGTTAGACCTGGGTCTGATCAGTTAGGACCCAGTTAGAGCTGGACCTCAGGTCTGATCAGTTAGGACCCAGTTAGAGCTGGGTCTGATCAGTTAGGACCCAGTTAGAGCTGGACCTGGGTCTGATCAGTTAGGACCCAGTTAGAGCTGGGTCTGATCAGTTAGGACCCAGTTAGAGCTGGACCTCAGGTCTGATCAGTTAGGACCCAGTTAGAGCTGGGTCTGATCAGTTAGGACCCAGTTAGAGCTGGGCCTCTGATCAGTTAGGACCCAGTTAGAGCTGGGCCTCTGATCAGTTAGGACCCAGTTAGAGCTGGGTCTGATCAGTTAGGACCCAGTTAGAGCTGGGCCTGGGTCTGATCAGTTAGGACCCAGTTAGAGCTGGGCCTCTGATCAGTTAGGACCCAGTTAGAGCTGGACCTCTGATCAGTTAGGACCCAGTTAGAGCTGGGCTTTAACCCTTTGACAGATTACCAGAAAAGCTAAAATCTCGCTCCCATTAGGCTCAATAGTAACAAAATCATTCATAGAAAATCCTCTGTTGTGAATTTGTGTAAATTTGAATGAGATCCAAAGGCAGTTTAAGGTCTCTACTTTAAGAGAAAAAATAAGATGAGTTGATGATGTGTTTCAGTTTTTTTTTAATACATTTGAGAAAACAGCCTGTATTTTCACATGCCACTGTTTCCAGAGCTCATTCAGAGATAAATGCATTTAAAGTTATATCATTTATCAGGTTTGTAAGGTGTTTTCTGGGTTTTGTAGTCCAATCACCACTTAAAGGACTACATGAGGTGATGTGCAGTGAGTTAATGAGTTTGTTAATAAAACAGAACCTAAAACGACTTCTGGAGTGATGAGCAGAACAACACAATAATCAATCACTCTAAAAGTCGTGGTAAATCTGTTAATTAAGGAGTTAATTCTCATTCCCGTTGACATCTTTAACGCCGTCCTTGGTATTTCCCCTTTAAGAAACAGCGTTTCCTTTTAAGGAAATTGTAGGCACTTCCTTGTTGACATTGCGTTGCACTCGGTTTCCCAGATACCCCAGCAACAACACTTCCTGTTACGTCATCATAACGCCTCAACTGTGTGTGTGTGTGTGTGTGTGTGTGTGTGTGTGTGTGTGTGTGTGTGTGTGTGTGTGTGTGTGTGTGTGTGTGTGTGTGTGTGTGTGTGTGTGTGTGTGTGTCTGTCTGTCTCTCTGTGTGTGTGTGTCTGTCTGTCTCTGTGTGTGTGTGTGTGTGTGTGTGTGTGTGTGTGTGTGTGTGTGTGTGTGTGTGTGTGTGTGTGTGTGTGTGTGTGTGTGCGTGCGTGTCTCTGTGTGTGTGTGTGTGTGTGTGTGTGTGGTTCCAGCTCTTCGGTGTGGGTTCCGTAGCCCAGACGGTTCTCAGTAGGAACACTCTCGGAGAACCTCTGACCATCCACATCGGCTTCTCTGTGGGTCTGACCATGGCTGTGTACGTGTCTGGTGGAGTGTCAGGTAATACCAGACCTTCTGACACCTTCTGGTACCTTCTACCATGTTCTGATAGCTTCTACCATGTTCTAAAACCTTCTATCATGATCTTCTACCTTCTATCATGATCTTCTACCTTCTATCATCCCAGAGGAAAATATTGCTTCTCAGTTTAAGCTCAGTACTGTCTCTTGAGTCACCCATGTTTATTTCTCATTTTAACATCACCTAAAGATCACCTATGTCTCTTTATGGCTCCTAAGATCAATACTAGGATCCATAAATAAGACAAAGCTGAAATCTTGCTCTATACTGTATATGCATAACAAGATTTCAGCGAATGGAAAGACTTCAGCTTTGTCTCATTTATGGATCCTAGTATTGATCTTAGGAGCCATAAAGGTGATCTTTAGGTGATGTTAAAATGAGAAATAAACATGGGTGTCTCAAGAGACGCTTCTGAACTTAAACTGAGAAGCTTTTTTTTTCATCTGGGATGATGTGATACCTTCAGCCATGTTCTATCAGCTACAGTATACCTTCCATCATCTACCATTGTCATGTCCTACCAGCTCTGACCAGAGCTGTGTATGTGTGATGTATGACTTGGTTTTCTATCTTTTTGTTGTATACCTAATCTACCTAATCTTTTTGTTGTATACCTAATCTACCTAATCTTTTTGTTGTATACCTTCCATACCTAATCTTTTTGTTGTATACCTAATCTACCTAATCTTTTCTTACTAGGTATACAACATGACGGACCCCCCCCCTGCATATTTGAGAACGGTCCCCCGTATAGTAACTCCATATATGGATTGGAATTGGTGGAGTTAGCTGCTTTATAGCAGGCAGTCTGGTGGAGTTAGCTGCTTTATAGCAGACAGTGAGAGGTGGTGGAGTTAGCTGCTTTATAGCAGACAGTGAGAGGTGGTGGAGTTAGCTGCTTTATAGCAGACAGTGAGAGGTGGTGGAGTTAGCTGCTTTATATGAGAGGTGGTGGAGTTAGCTGCTTTATAGCAGACAGTGAGAGGTGGTGGAGTTAGCTGCTTTATAGCAGACAGTGAGAGGTGGCGGAGTTAGCTGCTTTATAGCAGACAGTGAGAGGTGGTGGAGTTAGCTGCTTTATAGCAGACAGTGAGAGGTGGTGGAGTTAGCTGCCTTATAGCACACAGTGAGAGGTGGTGGAGTTAGCTGCTTTATAGCAGACAGTCTGGTGGAGTTAGCTGCTTTATAGCAGACAGTGAGAGCTGATGGAGTTAGCTGCTTTATATGAGAGGTGGTGGAGTTAGCTGCTTTATAGCAGACAGTGATAGGTGGTGGAGTTAGCTGCTTTATATGAGAGGTGGTGGAGTTAGCTGCTTTATAGCAGACAGTGAGAGGTGGTGGAGTTAGCTGCTTTATAGCAGACAGTGAGAGGTGGTGGAGTTAGCTGCTTTATAGCAGACAGTGATAGGTGGTGGAGCTAGCTGCTTTATAGCAGACAGTGAGAGGTGGTGGAGTCAGCTGGTTTATAGCAGACAGTCTGGTGGAGTTAGCTGCTTTATAGCAGACAGTGAGAGGTGGTGGAGTCAGCTGGTTTATAGCAGACAGTCTGGTGGAGTTAGCTGCTTTATAGAAGACATTGAGAGGTGGTGGAGTTAGCTGCTTTATAGCAGACAGTGAGAGGTGGTGGAGTTAGCTGCTTTATAGCAGACAGTGATAGGTGGTGGAGCTAGCTGCTTTATAGCAGACAGTGAGAGGTGGTGGAGTTAGCTGCTTTATAGCAGACAGTGAGAGGTGGTGGAGTTAGCTGCTTTATAGCAGACAGTGAGAGGTGGTGAAGTTAGCTGCTTTATAGCAGACATTCTGGTGGAGTTAGCTGTTTTATAGCAGACAGTGAGAGGTGGTGGAGTTAGCTGCTTTATAGCAGACAGTCTGGTGGAGTTAGCTGCTTTATAGCAGACAGTGAGAGGTGGTGGAGTTAGCTGCTTTATAGCAGACAGTCTGGTGGAGTTAGCTGCTTTATAGCAGACAGTCTGGTGGAGTTAGCTGCTTTATAGCAGACAGTGAGAGGTGGTGGAGTTAGCTGCTTTATAGCACACAGTGAGAGGTGGTGGAGTTAGCTGCTTTATAGCAGACAGTCGTGTGGAGTTAGCTGCTTTATAGCAGACAGTGAGAGCTGATGGAGTTAGCTGCTTTATATGAGAGGTGGCAGGGGCGTATCCAGAGAATTTTTACTGGGGTGGCCAAGATGACACACAAATATAATCTGGGGTGGCCATGGAATCAGGGAATTATATACACATACGGGGGTCTGGGGGTCCTCCCACGCAGAAAATGTATTTCTTCAGTGCTATTTAAAGGAAAGCACATTGCTGGTACAGGCTGTAGCGGCTGACTCTGACTCTTCACTTAAAATTTAGGGTTACAAGTACGCGACCAGATTCAAACTCACCAATGAGGGATAAAGAGTGTGTACATATGTTGTCACACAAAATAAAACAAACATTTCTACAGTATAATAGCATTCCTATTCCTTCCTTTCTCTTCATATACCACTGTGCTATCTGTTTCATTCAGTAGCACATAGGACTATAATGATAATAACTGTAATTGAACACTATTATATTAACTATTTACTGGACAATACAAACTACAAACAATACACCTGGACAAAATGGACCAGCCAACCCAACAGCAAAGGGGCTCTAATTTGACTATGATGGCATGAATTACAACCAATAAGGAACCAATAATGAAATGTTTACTTTATCAATGTATATTCCTCCTAACTACAGCAATTTTGAACTCATACAGCCACGACAAAGTACTACCATAAAATAAATAAAATGAAAAATATAGTTTGTCAAAATTGTCAGTGTCACTGAGAAACTAGTCTTGCAAACATGACACTAGAGTAGACCATCAGAATCGCCACTTAACTAGCAGCATTGATTTCCCAATAGTTGTCGTGTTTTACACGTGTCTAAAAAGGCTTTTATTTATTTGCGCTGGCCTCTTTGAAAACTATAGCCCCGTTGTGCGATCTCTCATCTTCGATGGCAATGCTGTCTGCAGTGGTAGCGCAACGGAAAATACTATTCTTCAGCACGTTCGGTTTTTGACCCCCCAATGTCGCAACTCTGCTAGATGGCATGATTCTACCCAGAGCAGCCTGGGTAGAGTAGCTATGTAAGCCTGGAGTATAGACAGAGCAATGCAGACACCGTTCACTTCATGGACCAAGTGGGACAACAAACAGCTCATTTGAGGCTACTCACCACAGCTCAACATGCTGCCTTATAAGCCATGCATCCGCCCGTATCGGGCTTTAGAAAACGGCTCTGCTGTCATTATTTATCAAACCGAACGCAGTCCTTGGTAAAAAAAAAAAGGCAAAGTTTTCTTTTCCCTACATGTGTGTTGTAAACAAGGAGCGGTGGACGCCATGACAGGATCTCGCCCGTACTGCAGCCAATGGCGTCATTGCATTTCGACAGATTGACAAACTGCACGGGGGGAGGGGCGTGTTTCAGTGTGCATATCCGGTTCCTCTTTGCTATTCTGTGCAAATGGCAAAGCCAGTAGGCGGGCTTTAAACAGGATCTCAGCAATCAGCAGTCAATAGTAACCGACGGGTTGCCAGATCTTTCGCGATAAATAAGCAAATAGGGGACTAGTTTGTTGTTGAGTTGACGAACTTGATTGGATTGATTATCTGATAATTATCTATCAGGTTGTTGTTGTTATTATTATTATTATCATTACCCTTTATTATTTCATTATTATTACCCTTATTATAATTATATATTCATCATTTTTTAATGAAAGATTTTATTAATTACTTGTCGAATCTAGGGTGGCCACTGGGGTGGCAAAGGGCTTTCCAGAGGTGGCCCAGGCCACCCCAGGCCACCCCTTAGAATCGCCAATGCAGAAGTGGGCTTTAGCTGCTTTATAGCAGACAGTGATAGGTGGTGGAGTTAGCTGCTTTATATGAGAGGTGGTGGAGTTAGCTGCTTTATAGCAGACAGTGAGAGGTGGTGGAGTTAGCTGCGTTATTATAGCAGACAATCTGGTGGAGTTAGCTGCTTTATAGCAGACAGTGAGTGTTACGGTTTGGCAAGAGAGAGAACCCAGAAGCAGAGTCTAAGGCAGAATAGTCTTGCAATAATTAATTTATTAAATGAAAGAAGCTTACAGGCGATTCAAGTAAGCAAAAACATGAATCCAAAAATACTTCCCAAAGAGCATAGGTCATACAAAGCACAAACTGCAGATACCTTGAAGCTCGAGAATAGCAGAAGTCCTCAGGTGAACACTGGAGCATGTATTATGCACTGGCAGTTTGTTAGTGGTAAGAGTCCAGTCTTATAGTGAGCAGGTGAGCAGGTAGAGTGTTTGCAGGTGGGGTAATGAGCTGATTGGTGAGCAGGTGAGGGAGTGAGTGAGTGACTGATAGTGGGAGTGGCTGACAAGGAGGCATGGTCTGCCTCAGACCATGACAGTACCCCCCCTTCAAGGGACGGCTCCCAGACGTCCCACAACAAGGACGAGCAGGGCGGGCGGAAGGGGGCCAGGAGGAGGGATACCGGAGCCGGTATACTGGGCGGACGACCAGGAGGCTGGACCAGGGCAGAGCAGGCGGCGACAGGCGGACGGCCCGGAGCCTGGGATGAGGCAGGTGACGTAGAGGCGTTGTTGGGTGGAAGATCAGGGGCCTGTGACGAAGCATGTGACATAAAGGCGCCGTATGGAGGTCGGCACGAGGCAGGCGAGTGGTCGGGAGGTCTCCCTGGAGGCAGGGACGAGGCAGGCGAGGGGTCCGGAGGCCGGCCTGGAGGCAGGGACGAGGGGTCCGGAGGCCGGCCTGGAGGCAGGGACAGGGCAGGCGAGGCGCCGTCTGGAGGCCGGCCTGGAGGCAGGGACAGGGCAGGCGAGGCGCCGTCTGGAGGCCGGCCTGGAGGCCGCGAGGAAGGCGAGGACGCGGAGTTGTCGTCTGGTGGTCGGCCGGGAGGCCGAGACGAAGGCGAGGACGCGGAGTTGTCGTCTGGCGGTCGGCCGGGAGGCCGAGACGAAGGCGAGGACGCGGAGGTGTCGTCTGGCGGTCGGCCGGGAGGCCGAGACGAAGGCGAGGACGCGGAGCCGTCGTCTTGAGGCCGCCTAGGAGGCGGAGACGAGGCAGGGCTGGCCTCTGGAGGCGGAGACGCTGCAGGCTTGCTCGGAGACGGAGCCGGGGACGGCGCTGCAGGCTGGCTCGGAGACGGAGCCGGGGACGGCGCTGCAGGCTGGCTCGGAGGCGGAGCCGGGGACGGCGCTGCAGGCTGGCTCGGAGGCGGAGCCGGGGACGGCGCTGCAGGCTGGCTCGGAGGCGGAGCCGGGGACGGCGCTGCAGGCTGGCTCGGAGGCGGAGCCGGGGACGGCGCTGCAGGCTGGCTCGGAGGCGGATCCGCAGGCGCTGGAGGCGAGGCCGGAGGCAGAGCTGCAGGCGCTGGAGGCAGAGCTGCAGGCGCTGGAGGCAGAGCTGCAGGCGCTGGAGGCGAGGCCGGAGGCAGAGCTGCAGGCGCTGGAGGCGAGGCCGGAGGCGGAGCTGCAGGCGAGGCCGGAGGCGGAGCTGCAGGCGCTGGAGGCGAGGCCGGAGGCGGAGCTGCAGGCGAGGCCGGAGGCGGAGCTGCAGGCGCTGGAGGCGAGGCCACAGATGCCACTGCTGGCTCGGGGTCCGGAGGCGGAGCCACTGCTGGCTCGGGGTCCGGAGGCGGAGCCACTGCTGGCTCGGGGTCCGGAGGCAGAGCCACTGCTGGCTCGGGGTCCGGAGGCAGAGCCACTGCTGGCTCGGGGTCCGGAGGCGGAGCCACTGCTGGCTCGGGGTCCGGAGGCGGAGCCACTGCTGGCTCGGGGTCCGGAGGCGGTACCACTGACGCCAGAGGCGGGACAGGAGGCGGTACCGCTGAAACAGGGGGCAACGCAGAAGATGCTTGAGGCGGGGCTGCAGACACTGTAGTCACTAGAGGCCGGACGACAGGCGGGGCTGCAGTCACAGGAGGCCGGACGACAGGCGGGGCTGCAGTCACAGGAGGCCGGACGACAGGCGGGGCCGCAGTCACAGGAGGCCGGACGACAGGCGGGGCCGCAGTCACAGGAGGCCGGACGACAGGCGGGGCCGCAGTCACAGGAGGCCGGACGACAGGCGGGGCCGCAGTCACAGGAGGCCGGACGACAGGCGGGGCCGCAGTCACAGGAGGCCGGACGACAGGCGGGGCCGCAGTCACAGGAGGCCGGACGACAGGCGGGGCCGCAGTCACAGGAGGCCGGACGACAGGCGGGGCCGCAGTCACAGGAGGCCGGACGACAGGCGGGGCTGCAGTCACAGGAGGCCGGACGACAGGCGGGGCTGCAGTCACAGGAGGCCGGACGACAGGCGGGGCTGCAGTCACTGGAGGCGGGGCCGCAGACACTGGAGGCGGGGCCGCAGACACTGGAGGCGGGGCCGCAGACACTGGAGGCGGGGCCGCAGACACTGGAGGCGGGGCCGCAGACACTGGAGGCGGGGCCGCAGACACTGGAGGCGGGGCCGCAGACACTGGAGGCCTCCGAGTAGATGCTGGCAGCAGAGTAGGCATGGCTGGCTGGGTAGGTTTGGTGGTTTGGCGATTCTGGGAGATTTTGCGCCGTGTGTTGTTGCTACGGGGTCCTCCCAGAGCCAAGCGAGTGCCCAGATAAGGTTCAGGAGCATGACAAGGTTCAGAAAATGAGTCAATCTTTGCCTTTCTGAAAAAGTAGGTACGCAGGTCGATGTACTCCATGCTCTGCTGAACAGCAACATGGGTGGTGGGATGTAGACTCACTGTTCCCAGCCTTATAGTTCCTGGCTGAGAAGCTGGCTGTGGATCACTGGGAAGCAAGCTGGTGTCTAAATAATCTTTAAGTTTTCTGCGCACCACATCCAGGTGGGGGACGAAGTGACTAACCCAGGGTTTCTCCTTGAACCACAACTGTTGCTTATCAATCTCCTCTTGGAGTGAAAAACGCTGGTGGGGTGGAGAGGCCACAAGCCGAGACACCGCATTCTCAAATTCTGCCACTTTACCACGAAAAAGCTTTAGCTCTGCTGGGTTCATACTGGCCAGTGCATACTGTTACGGTTTGGCAAGAGAGAGAACCCAGAAGCAGAGTCTAAGGCAGAATAGTCTTGCAATAATTAATTTATTAAATGAAAGAAGCTTACAGGCGATTCAAGTAAGCAAAAACATGAATCCAAAAATACTTCCCAAAGAGCATAGGTCATACAAAGCACAAACTGCAGATACCTTGAAGCTCGAGAATAGCAGAAGTCCTCAGGTGAACACTGGAGCATGTATTATGCACTGGCAGTTTGTTAGTGGTAAGAGTCCAGTCTTATAGTGAGCAGGTGAGCAGGTAGAGTGTTTGCAGGTGGGGTAATGAGCTGATTGGTGAGCAGGTGAGGGAGTGAGTGAGTGACTGATAGTGGGAGTGGCTGACAAGGAGGCATGGTCTGCCTCAGACCATGACAGTGAGAGGTGGTGGAGTTAGCTGCTTTATAGCAGACAGAGGTGGTTGAGTTAGCTGCTTTATAGCAGACAGTGAGAGGTGGTGGAGTTAGCTGGTTTATAGCAGACAGTCTGGTGGAGTTAGCTGCTTTATAGCAGACAGTGAGAGGTGGTGGAGTTAGCTGCTTTATAGCAGACAGTCTGGTGGAGTTAGCTGCTTTATAGCAGACAGTGAGAGGTGGTGGAGTTAGCTGCTTTATAGCAGACAGTGAGAGGTGGTGGAGTTAGCTGCTTTATAGCAGACAGTGAGAGGTGGTGGAGTTAGCTGCTTTATAGCAGACAGTCTGGTGGAGTTAGCTGCTTTATAACAGACAGTGAGAGGTGGTGGAGTTAGCTGCTTTATAGCAGACAGTGAGAGGTGGTGGAGTTAGCTGCTTTATAGCAGACAGTGAGAGGTGGTGGAGTTAGCTGCTTTATAGCAGACAGTGAGAGGTGGTGGAGTTAGCTGCTTTATAACAGACAGTGAGAGGTGGTGGAGTTAGCTGCTTTATAGCAGACAGTGAGAGGTGGTGGAGTTAGCTGCTTTATAACAGACAGTGAGAGGTGGTGGAGTTAGCTGCTTTATAGCAGACAGTGAGAGGTGGTGGAGTTAGCTGCTTTATAGCAGACAGTGAGAGGTGGTGGAGTTAGCTGCTTTATAGCAGACAGTGAGAGTCCAATAGGGACTGTCCTGTATATCTGGTGACCATGTGACAGGCTGGGCACTAGGATCACACAACGTGACACAGCTGTCGTGATCACAATCATTTAGTGCACGTCAGAGCCATAGAGTAGAAGGCATGCGACATTGGGGGGTCAGAAAACGAACGCTGTTGGTGCAGCCTCAATAGGGACAAACTGGAGTTGGAAACACATTGTTTTTGACGAGGGAGACGCTAATAAGTTTTAAAGCATGTGTGCAACAGGAACAACTAAAGTCTCTGTGATGTTGATGTTGTACTATTACTACAAAACGATCTAAAAATAAAGGGATTTCAGTCAAATCATTAAAGCTGGGCTGTTGCCTGAGTCCAATGTTATAGCATCCATTGGACTGTTCTCAATAGAAGTCTATGTAGAAGAGCCTCCATTAGATTGACTCCATGAAGTGAACGGAGTTTGCGCAACTCAGTCTATACTGTAAGGCTCTGGTGCATGTGTGTGTGTGTGTGTGTGTGTGTGTGTGTGTGTGTGTGTGTGTGTGTGTGTGTGTGTGTGTGTGTGTGTGTGTGTGTGTGTGTGTGTGTGTGTGTGCGCAGTGAGCATTGATTTGTGGGTTTTGCTGTTGAGCCTCAATGGAGGTCACACAACTCCCCGAGGCTGTCAATGTCCTGCAAACACACACACACACACACACACACACACACACACACACACACACACACACACACACACACACACACACACACACACACACCAGAGTTGACAGCAGCACATTATTTGGTTTAATTCATAGTGTTTTTAGGGTTAGTTCTCATCACATATCGACTAAACATGGTGGCTTTGTTCATCTACTGCAGTGGTTTTCAACCTTTTTCATACCAGGGCCCACTATTTATTCATCATTTGAGCCACAGAGGACCACTATTTGATGACATTTTAGCCCCACAGACCCCAAAACTAAAGATTTATTTTGCTTTTGTCCACAATTCCAGGCTGGATTTGGGGAAACCAAACAGTCCAACATACAGATCAAAATGACCATTAATCTTCTACATTCTCTAGTTGTGTAGACTTGGGATAATTCACATGATGAATATTTTAACTCTTGAGAGTTAAAATACCTCTCTCTAAAATAACTCTCAAAGAGTTACATCTGGTTAACCAACTTTCCATCATTTAGCCTGGGGACCACCTGGACTCCATTTTAACCACTAGTCCTATACCCGTTGTGAAATATATGATCTGGAAATGATGTCTAGATCACATTGATCTATCACAATTGGAGGGAATTCTTCTGGCTGGGGAAACGCGTGGCTTTAGCAACCGTTGACGTGAGCTTGTACACAGGCTATTTTTGGGCGTGTTCGTAAATGCGCCCTAAACACACTGGTGTGGCCTGTTGTAGTTTCATTTATACCTGGTGTATTTGGGGCATTTGTTGCTCGTCATTTGTTCATTCACACTGGTGTGTTTGGTGCACGCACTCAGCAACCCTACGCTGGAGACGGGGTTGGCCGGTGTGGAAGGCATAAGCTGTGTCTCGAGCGCTTCCGTTTAATGAAAAGCAATGCAACTGATGTGAGCTATAAGCTAGGCCATGGCTAACACTGTACTGTGGTCCCCTAACTTTTCCATGTAAAAGTTTGGAGAGAAGTGGATGCCGTGGCGGCCGCGCGTAACGAATATACAGACGTGTAGATTTCAATGGTAGTAGAAATAAGTCGTAGCCAGAGGGAGGTGATCCCGTGTTGCACGACAAACTGTGACCACAAATAAATGTGTGTCGGTGTGACGTAATCTGCGCGGCGAGATGTTGATTCAAATCTATAAGTAGCGCACATTGGTGCTGGATGACAGGGCTGTGCTATGCGAGGTTCATGGAGGCTGTCCGTGCGCCGTGGCATGTGTGGGTGATCCTCATTGCACAGTGCATTTGCGCAGGTAACAGACACACATTCCTAGAATTATATAGAGAGATGACAGATTGAACTAAAACTACCAATCTTTTTCTGGTGACTGATATTGTCCTCCTAATACGTGAGAGGCCTGTGGAATTTCATTTATTTTTAAAATATTGTTTTATTCATTTGGGTCAGTGTGTGTCAGTCAGTGTGTTTCTCATTGTTTTCTCCTGAGAAAAAGACACTTGGATTCGGCTTTCCTCTGGGAAGAAGTACAAGATTTCACATGTATTTTTTTCCATATGGGGCTTTGTTTTGTTTTGTTTTGTTTTGTTTTGTTTTGTTTTGTTTTGTTTTGTTTTGTTTTGTTTTGTTTTGTTTTGTTTTGTTTTGTTTTGTTTTGTTTTGTTTTGTTTTGTTTTGTTTTGTTTTGTTTTGTTTTGTTTTGTTTTGTTTTGTTTTGTTTTGTTTTGTTAGAGAACAGATACATAAACAGTCACAACGTCTCTGTACTGTAATTAAATCAGGTTTTAATGAGTTAAACCCAGAGTCGATCCAACAGCCTGTTTGACCCTCTGTCTGTGACACACACACATCACTACACTCACGTGTGTGTGCGTATGCACGTGCGTGCACATACACACACACGCACACACACACACACACACACACACACACACACACACACACACACACACACACACACACACACACACACGCACACACATAATTATAATTATAACTCATAATTATGTGATTATGTTGATTAGAAGCATAAAATAGTAAAACGTATACAGTATATACATTTACATGTCATAGTGTGTATTACAAAGATCAGTTTTCATTGATCTGGTATTTTTTCTGGTATTTAGAAAATGTAGAAGAATTATTATTTTGACCAACTTTGGGCCAGTTATCTCTCCTAAATTGTGGACAAAAACTTCCTGGGGAAAATCCTCAGATTTGAGTCAGAGAGACTAAACTCAACATCAACTGGTGGTCCTCTGTGGATAAAAATACAGAATAAATAGTGGTCCCTGGTATAGAAAAAGCTAGAAAACCACTGCTCTAAAAACTATGTATGTATTGTCTAACTCACATGTCAAACTCAAGGCCCGGGGGCCACATCAGGCCCGTGAATGAATTATCTTCGGCCCACAGGATGATATTAAATTAGTATTAGAACTGGCCCTCTGGTATATTACACACACATGATAAGAAATGATGCAACTAATTGTTTTACTTCCTCAACTCAGTCTCATTTACTTTCTCAATTAACGATGAAAGCAGCACTTGGTGAGGATCATAGAAGATCCCTGAAAAATAGCAAAACCTGCTAATTTTAATTCATTAAAACTTAAAACAGTTTTTAAGGCAGGGAGTTTCATCTTTAAATTACTTTTTACTTTTACTTTTTTACTGTTTGACAGGAACGTCATCGTAAACCGGTGTTGAAACACAGACCGGTATCTCCGGCCCTCGTAACAATTTTTCTCTTTTGGCCCACTCTGTGTTTGGGTTTGACACCCCTGGTCTAACTACTGCTGCAGTGCACTGTCGTAGTGCTGTGGCGTGATGCGAGCTGATCTACAAGCTCATCTACAAGCTGATCTCCAGGCCCTGTGAGCTTGTAGATCAGCTAGACTCTCGTGACATCCCCTGTTCCAGAATTTGATTCCCCAGCATTTATTTTTCTCAAAGACTTTTCAAAAGTAATGACCAAAAAGAGAAATGAAACAAAAAGTGTTGTATCCTGACGTTTATGTTTGTTCTTGATAATTAGATGTTGTATGCTAATATTCTGCTTGTTGTCATGATTTGTCACGACCCGCGGTGTAATCGTATTTATATAGATGACTTTCTACCACCAGTGGTCCCTGAGATGGTCCCAGGTGGTCCCCAGGCTAAATGATGGAAAGTTGGTTAACCAGATGTAACTCTTGAGAATGTAAAAATGAAACCAAATGGACCCTTGCGGGTCCATTTGGTTTCATTTTTACACTCTCAAGAGTTAAAATATTCATCATCTGAATTAGCACCACTTAATTAAGAAGTTTACAATTGTTTTGTTTGCTAAATCCAGCCTGGAATTGTGAACTAATCCAAAATAATTCTTTGGTTTTAGGTCTTTGGGGTGAAATTGTCATCAAATGGTGGTCCGTGGCTCAAATGCTGAATAAATGGTGGTCCCTGGTGTCAAAAAGGTTGAACCACTGTTCTATAGGACATGTTAACCAGGTGTTTTCTGTCTGTGTTCTACAGGAGGTCATGTTAACCCAGCGGTATCATTAGCCATGGTTCTGTTAGGTGAAGGTGTTTTCTGTCTGTGTTCTACAGGCGGTCTCTCTAGCCATGGTTCTGTTGGGTGAACCAGGTGTTTTCTGTCTGTCTTCTATAGGAGGTCTCTCTAGCCATGGTTCTGTTGGCTGAAGGTGTTTTCTGTCTGTGTTCTACAGGAGGTCATGTGAACCCAGCTGTCTCTCTAGCCATGGTTCTGTTAGGTGAAGGTGTTTTCTGTCTGTGTTCTACAGGAGGTCATGTGAACCCAGCGGTCTCTCTAGCCATGGTTCTGTTAGGTGAAGGTGTTTTCTATCTGTGTTCTACAGGAGGTCATGTGAACCCAGCGGTCTCTCTAGCCATGGTTCTGTTAGGTGAAGGTGTTTTCTATCTGTTTTCTACAGGAGGTCATGTGAACCCAGCGGTCTCTCTAGCCATGGTTCTCTTAGGGAGGCTGAAGGTGTGGAAGTTTCCTCTGTACGTTGGAGCTCAGTTCCTGGGAGCGTTCACTGGAGCGGCTGCTGTGTTCGCTCTGTACTATGGTAAATATATACTATTAATATACAGTATACTATTAATATATACTATATATATATATATATATATATATATATATATATATATATATATATATATATATATATATATATATATATATATATATATATATATATATATATATATATATATATAAACTATACATATATACTATTAATATATACTATAACTATATACTATTAATATATACTATACATATATACTATAAATATATACTATTAATATATACTATAACTATATACTATTAATATATACTATTAATATATACTATAAATATATACTATACATATATACTATTAATATATACTATAACTATATACTATTAATATATACTATACATATATACTATAAATATATACTATTAATATATACTATAACTATATACTATTAATATATACTATAAATATATACTATTAATATATACTATAAATATATACTATACATATATACTATTAATATATACTATAACTATATACTATTAATATATACTATAAATATATACTATTAATATATACTATAAATATATACTATACATATATACTATTAATATATACTATAAATATATACTATTAATATATACTATAAATATATACTATAAATATATACTTATACTGCTGCTGTGTTCGCTCTGTACTATGGTAAATATATACTATTAATATATACTATGGTAAATAATACTATAAATATATACTATAAATATATACTATAGTAAATATACTGCTGCTGTGTTCGCTCTGTACTATAGTAAATATATACTATTAATATACAGTATACTATGGTAAATATATACTGTAATATATATAAATAATAATACCCTGTGATATACTGCTGCAGTCTTTGCTCTCTACTATAGAGCAGCACAGCCCCGCCCCCTCATGATGTCGTCCTCTACTATAGAGCAGCACAGCCCCGCCCCCTAGTGATGTCGTCTACTATAGAGCAGCACAGCCCCGCCCCCTCGTGATGTCGTCTACTATAGAGCAGCACAGCCCCGCCCCCTAGTGATGTCGTCCTCTACTATAGAGCAGCACAGCCCCGCCCCCTCATGATGTCGTCCTCTACTATAGAGCAGCACAGCCCCGCCCCCTCATGATGTCGTCCTCTACTATAGAGCAGCACAGCCCCGCCCCCTAGTGATGTCGTCTACTATAGAGCAGCACAGCCCCGCCCCCTCATGATGTCGTCCTCTACTATAGAGCAGCACAGCCCCGCCCCCTAGTGATGTCGTCTACTATAGAGCAGCACAGCCCCGCCCCCTAGTGATGTCGTCCTCTACTATAGAGCAGCACAGCCCCGCCCCCTCGTGATGTCATCTACTATAGAGCAGCACAGCCCCGCCCCCTCGTGATGTCGTCTACTATAGAGCAGCACAGCCCCGCCCCCTCGTGATGTCGTCTACTATAGAGCAGCACAGCCCCGCCCCCTAGTGATGTCGTCTACTATAGAGCAGCACAGCCCCGCCCCCTAGTGATGTCGTCCTCTACTATAGAGCAGCACAGCCCCGCCCCCTCATGATGTCGTCTACTATAGAGCAGCACAGTCCCGCCCCCTCGTGATGTCGTCCTCTACTATAGAGCAGCACAGCCCCGCCCCCTCGTGATGTCGTCTACTATAGAGCAGCACAGTCCCGCCCCCTCGTGATGTCGTCCTCTACTATAGAGCAGCACAGCCCCGCCCCCTCGTGATGTCGTCCTCTACTATAGAGCAGCACAGCCCCGCCCCCTTGTGATGTCGTCTACTATAGAGCAGCACAGCCCCGCCCCCTAGTGATGTCGTCCTCTACTATAGAGCAGCACAGCCCCGCCCCCTCATGATGTCGTCCTCTACTATAGAGCAGCACAGCCCCGCCCCCTCATGATGTCGTCCTCTACTATAGAGCAGCACAGCCCCGCCCCCTCGTGATGTCGTCCTCTACTATAGAGCAGCACAGCCCCGCCCCCTCGTGATGTCATCTACTATAGAGCAGCACAGCCCCGCCCCCTCGTGATGTCGTCCTCTACTATAGAGCAGCACAGCCCCGCCCCCTTGTGATGTCGTCTACTATAGAGCAGCACAGCCCCGCCCCCTAGTGATGTCGTCTACTATAGAGCAGCACAGCCCCGCCCCCTCGTGATGTCGTCCTCTACTATAGAGCAGCACAGTCCCGCCCCCTCATGATGTCGTCCTCTACTATAGAGCAGCACAGCCCCGCCCCCTTGTGATGTCGTCCTCTACTATAGAGCAGCACAGCCCCGCCCCCTAGTGATGTCGTCTACTATAGAGCAGCACAGCCCCGCCCCCTCGTGATGTCGTCTACTATAGAGCAGCACAGCCCCGCCCCCTCGTGATGTCGTCTACTATAGAGCAGCACAGCCCCGCCCCCTAGTGATGTCGTCTACTATAGAGCAGCACAGCCCCGCCCCCTAGTGATGTCCTCTACTATAGAGCAGCACAGCCCCGCCCCCTCATGATGTCGTCCTCTACTATAGAGCAGCACAGCCCCGCCCCCTCATGATGTCGTCCTCTACTATAGAGCAGCACAGCCCCGCCCCCTCATGATGTCATCTACTATAGAGCAGCACAGCCCCGCCCCCTAGTGATGTCGTCCTCTACTATAGAGCAGCACAGCCCCGCCCCCTCATGATGTCGTCTACTATAGAGCAGCACAGCCCCGCCCCCTCATGATGTCATCTACTATAGAGCAGCACAGCCCCGCCCCCTAGTGATGTCGTCTACTATAGAGCAGCACAGCCCCGCCCCCTCATGATGTCGTCTACTATAGAGCAGCACAGCCCCGCCCCCTCATGATGTCATCTACTATAGAGCAGCACAGCCCCGCCCCCTCGTGATGTCGTCTACTATACAGCAGCACAGCCCCGCCCCCTCGTGATGTCGTCCTCTACTATAGAGCAGCACAGCCCCGCCCCCTCATGATGTCGTCCTCTACTATAGAGCAGCACAGCCCCGCCCCCTCATGATGTCGTCCTCTACTATAGAGCAGCACAGCCCCGCCCCCTCGTGATGTCGTCCTCTACTATAGAGCAGCACAGCCCCGCCCCCTCGTGATGTCGTCTACTATAGAGCAGCACAGCCCCGCCCCCTCGTGATGTCATCTACTATAGAGCAGCACAGCCCCGCCCCCTCGTGATGTCGTCCTCTACTATAGAGCAGCACAGCCCCGCCCCCTTGTGATGTCGTCTACTATAGAGCAGCACAGCCCCGCCCCCTTGTGATGTCGTCTACTATAGAGCAGCACAGCCCCGCCCCCTCGTGATGTCGTCCTCTACTATAGAGCAGCACAGCCCCGCCCCCTAGTGATGTCGTCTACTATAGAGCAGCACAGCCCCGCCCCCTTGTGATGTCGTCTACTATAGAGCAGCACAGCCCCGCCCCCTTGTGATGTCGTCTACTATAGAGCAGCACAGCCCCGCCCCCTTGTGATGTCGTCTACTATAGAGCAGCACAGTCCCGCCCCCTCGTGATGTCGTCCTCTACTATAGAGCAGCACAGCCCCGCCCCCTAGTGATGTCGTCTACTATAGAGCAGCACAGCCCCGCCCCCTAGTGATGTCGTCCTCTACTATAGAGCAGCACAGCCCCGCCCCCTCATGATGTCGTCCTCTACTATAGAGCAGCACAGCCCCGCCCCCTCATGATGTCGTCCTCTACTATAGAGCAGCACAGCCCCGCCCCCTCATGATGTCGTCCTCTACTATAGAGCAGCACAGCCCCGCCCCCTCATGATGTCGTCTACTATAGAGCAGCACAGTCCCGCCCCCTCGTGATGTCATCTACTATAGAGCAGCACAGCCCCGCCCCCTTGTGATGTCGTCTACTATAGAGCAGCACAGCCCCGCCCCCTCGTGATGTCATCTACTATAGAGCAGCACAGCCCCGCCCCCTTGTGATGTCGTCCTCTACTATAGAGCAGCACAGTCCCGCCCCCTAGTGATGTCGTCTACTATAGAGCAGCACAGCCCCGCCCCCTCGTGATGTCGTCCTCTACTATAGAGCAGCACAGCCCCGCCCCCTTGTGATGTCGTCTACTATAGAGCAGCACAGCCCCGCCCCCTTGTGATGTCGTCCTCTACTATAGAGCAGCACAGCCCCGCCCCCTAGTGATGTCGTCTACTATAGAGCAGCACAGCCCCGCCCCCTCGTGATGTCGTCTACTATAGAGCAGCACAGCCCCGCCCCCTCATGATGTCGTCTACTATAGAGCAGCACAGCCCCACCCCCTCGTGATGTCGTCTACTATAGAGCAGCACAGCCCCGCCCCCTCATGATGTCGTCCTCTACTATAGAGCAGCACAGCCCCGCCCCCTCGTGATGTCGTCTACTATAGAGCAGCACAGCCCCGCCCCCTAGTGATGTCCTCTACTATAGAGCAGCACAGCCCCGCCCCCTAGTGATGTCGTCTACTATAGAGCAGCACAGCCCCGCCCCCTCATGATGTCGTCTACTATAGAGCAGCACAGCCCCGCCCCCTTGTGATGTCGTCCTCTACTATAGAGCAGCACAGCCCCGCCCCCTTGTGATGTCGTCCTCTACTATAGAGCAGCACAGCCCCGCCCCCTCATGATGTCGTCCTCTACTATAGAGCAGCACAGCCCCGCCCCCTCGTGATGTCCTCTACTATAGAGCAGCACAGTCCCGCCCCCTTGTGATGTCGTCCTCTACTATAGAGCAGCACAGCCCCGCCCCCTTGTGATGTCGTCTACTATAGAGCAGCACAGCCCCGCCCCCTAGTGATGTCGTCTACTATAGAGCAGCACAGCCCCGCCCCCTCATGATGTCGTCTACTATAGAGCAGCACAGCCCCGCCCCCTTGTGATGTCGTCCTCTACTATAGAGCAGCACAGCCCCGCCCCCTCGTGATGTCGTCTACTATAGAGCAGCACAGCCCCGCCCCCTAGTGATGTCGTCCTCTACTATAGAGCAGCACAGCCCCGCCCCCTCGTGATGTCGTCCTCTACTATAGAGCAGCACAGTCCCGCCCCCTCGTGATGTCGTCCTCTACTATAGAGCAGCACAGCCCCACCCCCTTGTGATGTCGTCTACTATAGAGCAGCACAGCCCCGCCCCCTCATGATGTCGTCTACTATAGAGCAGCACAGCCCCGCCCCCTTGTGATGTCGTCCTCTACTATAGAGCAGCACAGCCCCGCCCCCTCGTGATGTCGTCTACTATAGAGCAGCACAGCCCCGCCCCCTAGTGATGTCGTCCTCTACTATAGAGCAGCACAGCCCCGCCCCCTCGTGATGTCGTCCTCTACTATAGAGCAGCACAGTCCCGCCCCCTCGTGATGTCGTCCTCTACTATAGAGCAGCACAGCCCCGCCCCCTTGTGATGTCGTCTACTATAGAGCAGCACAGCCCCGCCCCCTCATGATGTCATCCCTGTTACAGCCCCGCCCCCTCGTGATGTCGTCCTCTACTATAGAGCAGCACAGCCCCGCCCCCTCGTGATGTCGTCTACTATAGAGCAGCACAGCCCCCCCCCCTTGTGATGTCGTCTACTATAGAGCAGCACAGCCCCGCCCCCTCGTGATGTCATCCCTGTTACAGCCCCGCCCCCTCGTGATGTCGTCTACTATAGAGCAGCACAGCCCCGCCCCCTCGTGATGTCGTCTACTATAGAGCAGCACAGCCCCGCCCCCTCATGATGTCATCTACTATAGAGCAGCACAGCCCCGCCCCCTCGTGATGTCATCCCTGTTACAGCCCCGCCCCCTCGTGATGTCGTCCTCTACTATAGAGCAGCACAGCCCCGCCCCCTAGTGATGTCGTCCTCTACTATAGAGCAGCACAGCCCCGCCCCCTCATGATGTCGTCCTCTACTATAGAGCAGCACAGCCCCGCCCCCTCATGATGTCGTCCTCTACTATAGAGCAGCACAGCCCCGCCCCCTCATGATGTCGTCTACTATAGAGCAGCACAGCCCCGCCCCCTCGTGATGTCGTCCTCTACTATAGAGCAGCACAGTCCCGCCCCCTAGTGATGTCGTCTACTATAGAGCAGCACAGCCCCGCCCCCTAGTGATGTCCTCTACTATAGAGCAGCACAGTCCCGCCCCCTAGTGATGTCGTCTACTATAGAGCAGCACAGCCCCGCCCCCTCGTGATGTCGTCCTCTACTATAGAGCAGCACAGCCCCGCCCCCTTGTGATGTCGTCTACTATAGAGCAGCACAGCCCCGCCCCCTCATGATGTCGTCCTCTACTATAGAGCAGCACAGCCCCGCCCCCTTGTGATGTCGTATACTATAGAGCAGCACAGCCCCGCCCCCTCATGATGTCGTCCTCTACTATAGAGCAGCACAGCCCCGCCCCCTCATGATGTCGTCCTCTACTATAGAGCAGCACAGTCCCGCCCCCTCGTGATGTCGTCCTCTACTATAGAGCAGCACAGCCCCGCCCCCTCGTGATGTCGTCCTCTACTATAGAGCAGCACAGCCCCGCCCCCTCGTGATGTCGTCCTCTACTATAGAGCAGCACAGCCCCGCCCCCTAGTGATGTCGTCTACTATAGAGCAGCACAGCCCCGCCCCCTCATGATGTCGTCCTCTACTATAGAGCAGCACAGCCCCGCCCCCTCGTGATGTCGTCCTCTACTATAGAGCAGCACAGCCCCGCCCCCTTGTGATGTCGTCTACTATAGAGCAGCACAGCCCCGCCCCCTTGTGATGTCGTCTACTATAGAGCAGCACAGCCCCACCCCCTCGTGATGTCGTCTACTATAGAGCAGCACAGCCCCGCCCCCTCGTGATGTCGTCCTCTACTATAGAGCAGCACAGCCCCGCCCCCTCATGATGTCGTCTACTATAGAGCAGCACAGCCCCGCCCCCTCATGATGTCGTCTACTATAGAGCAGCACAGCCCCGCCCCCTCGTGATGTCGTCTACTATAGAGCAGCACAGCCCCGCCCCCTTGTGATGTCGTCTACTATAGAGCAGCACAGCCCCACCCCCTCGTGATGTCGTCCTCTACTATAGAGCAGCACAGCCCTAGCCTGATTGTCAGACTCTGAGCCATGGCTCAAGAGTCTGACATTGGCCCCATTGTAACCGATTTACAAGGAGGCGGGCCCTTGATTTTCCCTCGACCAATCACTGGAGACGTTGTTTGCAGTCGACAACAACAGTTAACTAGCAGTTAACTAGCAGTTAACTGACTAGCAGTGCAGTTAGCGTCGGACATTTTCACTATTTATAACTAAATGCAGTATTAAAGAATGAAACTCTATTTACAATGAAACTCTAGTTACAATGAAACTCTAGTTACAATGAAACTTTAGTTACAATGAAAATGAATGGATGTGTGCTGTTTTTTTTATGGGAAACTGTTCTGTTGTGGCAGTTAGATGATCCTCGGTGTTGATTGGCTATTTTTTTAGACCCGCCTCCAACTCCAGCTCATTGGCCGAGCCGTTTTTCCGGACGAGATAAATCGAAACTCTTTATCACAACACCAGACCACAGAACCCAGCTGAGTGGGCGGGGCCTGTGGGCTGAACCCAGGCTAGCACAGCCCCGCCCCCTCGTGATGTCGTCTACTATAGAGCAGCACAGCCCCGCCCCCTCATGATGTCGTCTACTATAGAGCAGCACAGCCCCGCCCCCTCATGATGTCCTCTACTATAGAGCAGCACAGCCCCGCCCCCTCGTGATGTCGTCCTCTACTATAGAGCAGCACAGCCCCGCCCCCTTGTGATGTCGTCTACTATAGAGCAGCACAGCCCCGCCCCCTCGTGATGTCGTCTACTATAGAGCAGCACAGCCCCGCCCCCTCGTGATGTCGTCTACTATAGAGCAGCACAGCCCCGCCCCCTTGTGATGTCGTCTACTATAGAGCAGCACAGCCCCGCCCCCTAGTGATGTCGTCCTCTACTATAGAGCAGCACAGCCCCGCCCCCTCGTGATGTCGTCCTCTACTATAGAGCAGCACAGCCCCGCCCCCTCGTGATGTCGTCCTCTACTATAGAGCAGCACAGCCCCGCCCCCTCGTGATGTCGTCCTCTACTATAGAGCAGCACAGCCCCGCCCCCTCGTGATGTCGTCTACTATAGAGCAGCACAGCCCCGCCCCCTAGTGATGTCGTCTACTATAGAGCAGCACAGCCCCGCCCCCTCGTGATGTCGTCTACTATAGAGCAGCACAGCCCCGCCCCCTCGTGATGTCGTCTACTATAGAGCAGCACAGCCCCGCCCCCTCGTGATGTCGTCTACTATAGAGCAGCACAGCCCCGCCCCCTCGTGATGTCGTCCTCTACTATAGAGCAGCACAGCCCCGCCCCCTAGTGATGTCGTCTACTATAGAGCAGCACAGCCCCGCCCCCTCGTGATGTCGTCTACTATAGAGCAGCACAGCCCCGCCCCCTCGTGATGTCATCCCTGTTACAGCCCCGCCCCCTAGTGATGTCGTCTACTATAGAGCAGCACAGCCCCGCCCCCTCATGATGTCGTCCTCTACTATAGAGCAGCACAGCCCCGCCCCCTTGTGATGTCGTCTACTATAGAGCAGCACAGCCCCGCCCCCTCATGATGTCGTCCTCTACTATAGAGCAGCACAGCCCCGCCCCCTCGTGATGTCGTCCTCTACTATAGAGCAGCACAGCCCCGCCCCCTCATGATGTCGTCTACTATAGAGCAGCACAGCCCCGCCCCCTCGTGATGTCGTCCTCTACTATAGAGCAGCACAGCCCCGCCCCCTCGTGATGTCGTCCTCTACTATAGAGCAGCACAGCCCCGCCCCCTTGTGATGTCGTCCTCTACTATAGAGCAGCACAGCCCCGCCCCCTCGTGATGTCGTCCTCTACTATAGAGCAGCACAGCCCCGCCCCCTAGTGATGTCGTCTACTATAGAGCAGCACAGCCCCGCCCCCTCATGATGTCATCTACTATAGAGCAGCACAGCCCCGCCCCCTCGTGATGTCGTCTACTATAGAGCAGCACAGCCCCGCCCCCTCATGATGTCATCTACTATAGAGCAGCACAGCCCCGCCCCCTAGTGATGTCGTCTACTATAGAGCAGCACAGCCCCGCCCCCTCATGATGTCGTCTACTATAGAGCAGCACAGCCCCGCCCCCTAGTGATGTCGTCCTCTACTATAGAGCAGCACAGCCCCGCCCCCTCGTGATGTCATCTACTATAGAGCAGCACAGCCCCGCCCCCTCGTGATGTCGTCTACTATAGAGCAGCACAGCCCCGCCCCCTTGTGATGTCGTCCTCTACTATAGAGCAGCACAGCCCCGCCCCCTCGTGATGTCGTCCTCTACTATAGAGCAGCACAGCCCCGCCCCCTCATGATGTCGTCTACTATAGAGCAGCACAGCCCCGCCCCCTCATGATGTCGTCTACTATAGAGCAGCACAGCCCCGCCCCCTTGTGATGTCGTCCTCTACTATAGAGCAGCACAGCCCCGCCCCCTTGTGATGTCATCTACTATAGAGCAGCACAGCCCCGCCCCCTCATGATGTCATCTACTATAGAGCAGCACAGCCCCGCCCCCTTGTGATGTCATCTACTATAGAGCAGCACAGCCCCGCCCCCTCGTGTTGTCGTCTACTATAGAGCAGCACAGCCCCGCCCCCTCATGATGTCGTCTACTATAGAGCAGCACAGCCCCGCCCCCTAGTGATGTCGTCTACTATAGAGCAGCACAGCCCCGCCCCCTAGTGATGTCGTCCTCTACTATAGAGCAGCACAGCCCCGCCCCCTCGTGATGTCGTCCTCTACTATAGAGCAGCACAGCCCCGCCCCCTAGTGATGTCGTCCTCTACTATAGAGCAGCACAGCCCCGCCCCCTCATGATGTCGTCTACTATAGAGCAGCACAGCCCCGCCCCCTCATGATGTCGTCTACTATAGAGCAGCACAGTCCCGCCCCCTAGTGATGTCGTCCTCTACTATAGAGCAGCACAGTCCCGCCCCCTCATGATGTCGTCTACTATAGAGCAGCACAGTCCCGCCCCCTCGTGATGTCGTCTACTATAGAGCAGCACAGTCCCGCCCCCTAGTGATGTCATCTACTATAGAGCAGCACAGCCCCGCCCCCTCATGATGTCCTCTACTATAGAGCAGCACAGTCCCGCCCCCTAGTGATGTCGTCCTCTACTATAGAGCAGCACAGTCCCGCCCCCTAGTGATGTCGTCCTCTACTATAGAGCAGCACAGCCCCGCCCCCTCGTGATGTCGTCCTCTACTATAGAGCAGCACAGCCCCGCCCCCTCATGATGTCGTCCTCTACTATAGAGCAGCACAGCCCCGCCCCCTCGTGATGTCGTCCTCTACTATAGAGCAGCACAGTCCCGCCCCCTAGTGATGTCGTCTACTATAGAGCAGCACAGCCCCGCCCCCTCATGATGTCATCCCTGTTACAGCCCCGCCCCCTCGTGATGTCGTCCTCTACTATAGAGCAGCACAGCCCCGCCCCCTCATGATGTCGTCTACTATAGAGCAGCACAGTCCCGCCCCCTAGTGATGTCGTCCTCTACTATAGAGCAGCACAGTCCCGCCCCCTAGTGATGTCGTCCTCTACTATAGAGCAGCACAGCCCCGCCCCCTCATGATGTCGTCCTCTACTATAGAGCAGCACAGCCCCGCCCCCTAGTGATGTCGTCTACTATAGAGCAGCACAGCCCCGCCCCCTAGTGATGTCGTCCTCTACTATAGAGCAGCACAGCCCCGCCCCCTCATGATGTCGTCTACTATAGAGCAGCACAGCCCCGCCCCCTCGTGATGTCGTCTACTATAGAGCAGCACAGCCCCGCCCCCTCATGATGTCGTCTACTATAGAGCAGCACAGTCCCGCCCCCTAGTGATGTCGTCCTCTACTATAGAGCAGCACAGTCCCGCCCCCTCATGATGTCGTCTACTATAGAGCAGCACAGTCCCGCCCCCTCGTGATGTCGTCTACTATAGAGCAGCACAGTCCCGCCCCCTAGTGATGTCATCTACTATAGAGCAGCACAGCCCCGCCCCCTCATGATGTCCTCTACTATAGAGCAGCACAGTCCCGCCCCCTAGTGATGTCGTCCTCTACTATAGAGCAGCACAGTCCCGCCCCCTAGTGATGTCGTCCTCTACTATAGAGCAGCACAGCCCCGCCCCCTCGTGATGTCGTCCTCTACTATAGAGCAGCACAGCCCCGCCCCCTCATGATGTCGTCCTCTACTATAGAGCAGCACAGCCCCGCCCCCTCGTGATGTCGTCCTCTACTATAGAGCAGCACAGTCCCGCCCCCTAGTGATGTCGTCTACTATAGAGCAGCACAGCCCCGCCCCCTCATGATGTCATCCCTGTTACAGCCCCGCCCCCTCGTGATGTCGTCCTCTACTATAGAGCAGCACAGCCCCGCCCCCTCATGATGTCGTCTACTATAGAGCAGCACAGTCCCGCCCCCTAGTGATGTCGTCCTCTACTATAGAGCAGCACAGTCCCGCCCCCTAGTGATGTCGTCCTCTACTATAGAGCAGCACAGCCCCGCCCCCTCATGATGTCGTCCTCTACTATAGAGCAGCACAGCCCCGCCCCCTAGTGATGTCGTCTACTATAGAGCAGCACAGCCCCGCCCCCTAGTGATGTCGTCCTCTACTATAGAGCAGCACAGCCCCGCCCCCTAGTGATGTCGTCTACTATAGAGCAGCACAGTACCGCCCCCTCGTGATGTCGTCCCGGTTCCAGAAGTGTTTTCCCCATTCATTTTTCTCAGACTTTTTGAAAATAATTCATGTAAAGATGATTACGCCGCGGACAAAGCCAACTCGGTGTCGTGATGAATCATGACGACACACACAAACTTTCTGGACAATCAAATAATTTCTGAATGAAAAACGAAACAAAAGTGTTGTATCATGCCGTTTTCTACTTCTTGCTAATTAAGATATTATATGATAATATTGTGATTATTGTCATGATTTGTCACGACCCGAGTTGGTTTTGTCAGTGGCACAATCGTGTTTTTATTAACCATTTTCGAAAAGTCTATGAGGAAAATGAATGAGGATTCTATTTCTGGTACACGGGCGACATCATGAAAGGGTTGGACTGCGCAGCCCTATGGTAAACACCTATATAAATAGTATAGTAAATACACTGTAATGTATACTGAATTTGACTATGATAAATCAATATACTGCACTATAGTAGAATGCACTAGGGCAGGCCCTGAGCACTAACCCTACACTTTAACGGCGGGGATGGATTAAAAAACATCGCCCGATATGAGCGACGCCGACGGTCATTACCGTAAATTCTCGCTTAGAATGGCATGCAAAATGAGTACCGTAAACGACGGTGCTGTGGTGCACTGAAAAAAAAATATTATGGTGGAGGAGGAAGTGGGGCGGAACTAGGAACCAAACTGCGCTGAATGGTTTGGGGTCGAGGGCAAAAAAAGCAGCACTTGGCTCTGATTGGTTATCCCCGGCCAAACGTCGGCCGATTCGGGCGAAAAGCTCAACAATTTTTATCTTTCCGGGCGACGTCGCCCCGCCCACGTCGCCCGACGTCGCCCGTTCTGCTGCTGTCGCCCGAATCGACGTCTCCCATAGAGAAATAATGGATGTCGGGCGACGTGGCTTTTATCCTCGCCCGCCATCCCCGCCGTTAAAACGTAGGGTAAGAGGGATTGTACTCAGTCTTTAACACTAGAATAATCAGAAAAGGCAAATAAAGCTGATATCTCTCACCCAGTGTAAACTCTGAATTTTTTTACTTCCAGACTCCATCATGGACTTCACCAACGGCATTCTGTCAGTCACAGGCATCAACGCAACAGGACACATCTTCAGCTCCTACCCTGGAAGACACCTGTCTGTGCTGGGTGGACTGGTGGACCAGGTGGGTGGACCTAATGGTTCTGGTGGACCAGGTGGGTGGACCTAGAGGTTCTGGTGGACCAGGTGGGTGGGCCTAGAGGTTCTGTAGGACTAGTGGACCAGGTGGGTGGACCTAGAGGTTCTGTAGGACTAGTGGACCTAGAGGTTCTGTAGGACTAGTGGACCAGGTGGGTGGACCTAGAGGTTCTGTAGGACTAGTGGACCTAGAGGTTCTGTAGGACTAGTGGACCAGGTGGGTGGACCTAGAGGTTCTGTAGGACTAGTGGACCTAGAGGTTCTGTAGGACTAGTGGACCAGGTGGGTGGACCTAGAGGTTCTGTAGGACTAGTGGACCTAGAGGTTCTGTAGGACTAGTGAACCAGGTGGGTGGACCTAGAGGTTCTGTAGGACTAGTGGACCTAGAGGTTCTGTAGGACTGGTGGACCTAGAGGTTCTGTAGGACTGGTGGACCTAGAGGTTCTGTAGGACTAGTGGACCTAGAGGTTCTGTAGGACTAGTGGACCTAGAGGTTCTGTAGGACTGGTGGACCTAGAGGCTGTAGGACTAGTGGACCTAGAGGTTCTGTAGGACTAGTGGACCTAGAGGTTCTGTAGGACTGGTGGACTAGTGGACCAGGTGGGTAGACCTAATGGTTCCGTAGGACTAGTGGACCAGGTGGTTGCCCCCCCTAAATGCCCTGACTGCCCCACCAAACACGATGGCATGAAAAACAACGCAAATTTCAAAGATATTTCAAATTAAAGTGCTTCTATTTAAAATGATGTGAAACACTACTACTGCTTAGTGTTGTAGTTCTCGAGACATTGTCTCGTCTCGATGCCAGTCTCAAGACAAATTTTCATTGTCTCGGTCTTGTTTTTGTCTCGCTTTGTTTTGTCTTGGTCTTGTCTCGACCTTACGGCTCTCCACTTCATTTGTCTTGTGGTCTCGTCTTGTCCTCGTATAATTTTGTCTTGGTCTTGTCTCGACCTCGGAGCCATTGTCTCGGGTCTTGATCGCCAACAAGACCTC
This sequence comes from Benthosema pterotum, assembly GCA_039105355.1. NCBI lineage: Eukaryota > Metazoa > Chordata > Actinopteri > Myctophiformes > Myctophidae > Benthosema > Benthosema pterotum. Next base: position 189,645 of record CM076969.1, on the reverse strand, counting down.
TCGAGACAAGACAATGCAAAGGAAAAGTTCTATTCATTGTGCGGAGCGAGGACCTATTCATAAAGACAGCTGCAGGCACAAATAGCAATATACTTTTTTCTTCTGTAAATTTTGAAAAGAAAGAAGACAGACACTGGGATGTGTCTGATTAGGTTTTTTTTTTATATCCTTGTTATGAACCATTTCGCCCCAGCCCTATTATATTATTAGTAGTTTTGTTTAAAAATGTAATGGTGGACGGGGGCAAAACAATCAAATTCAGTGTTACTAATAATAGAAGATTGAAAATCATTAAGAACGTTATTACCCTATTGGCCTGAATATAAGACTATGTTTTTTTCCCAATGGAAATATCCCAAAAATGGAGTCGTCTTATATTCAGGGACTATACTATTTGACATTCAATGTTCTTTTTTCTGTAAATGGCTCTTGAAAAATGAGGGTCGTCTTATAACCGAGTCGTCTTATATTCGGGACAATACGTATGTTAAAATGGGCATGACAAGACTAGGTCTTGGCCTCGGTCTTGACCAGTCTTGGTCTTGTCTTGTTCTCGGCCCCGCTAGGTCTTGGTCTTGTCTTGATCTCGACCCTCTAGGTGCTAGTCTCGTCTCGATCTCGTCTCGATCAAGTCCGTGGGTGTCTTGGTCTCGTCTTGTTCTCGACCCTCTAGGTGCTAGTCTCGTCTCGATCTCGTCTCGATCAAGTCCGTGGGTGTCTTGGTCTCGTCTTGTTCTCGACCCTCTAGGTGCTAGTCTCGTCTCGATCTCGTCTCGATCAAGTCCGTGGTTGTCTTGGTCTTGTCTTGGTCTCGATTTAAGTGGTCTCGACTACAACACTACTACTGCTACTAACTAACTACAGCTGTGTCACCACTAAACCAACAGCATTTCATCATTGAAAACAGAAAACTCTCTGAGTCAGACCTTTAGCTTTATGCATGCTGCGTGTCTGTTGCAACTTCAACAACAACTGATGTTATTATTGATGCTTTACTTGACTAATAAAAGTCCTGTACAAGATATAAATCTTTTAGGTGACAGATCTAAAGACTTTAAATGAAGATGGTATGAGGACGGCTTCATGTCCTGCCCTCAGGCTCCCCTCATAGCATTTTCCTGAAATGCTGTTGGTTTAGTGGTGACACAGCTGTAGTTAGTTAGTAGCAGTAGTAGTGTTTCACATCATTTTAAATAGAAGCACTTTAATTTGAAATATCTTTCAAATTAAACAATTGTTTGCATGCCATCATGTTTGTTAGGGCATTTAGGGGGGCATTGACCCCCCCTATTCCCGTGCCTAGATCCGGACCTGACATGGAACCAAATGGACCCTTCCATGGTCTAATAATTCATTGACAATAGACTGTATAATCCAGTCTGTTCTAGTGGTGAAAACAGAAAACAGCTGTTCTGACGGAAATGTGACTAAATGATAATTGATTGTCCCACTTAACACCCCCCCCCCCCTACCCCCCCCCCCCCACACACACACACACACACACACACACACCGACCTACTAACAGTCATTCAATGAATAATCAGATCTTTATACACATCCTGTCTGTCTGTCTGTCTGTCTGTCTGTCTGTCTGTCTGTCTGTCTGTCTGTCTGTCTGCCTGTCTGCCTGTCTGTCTGCCTGCCTGTCTGTCTGCCTGTCTGTCTGTCTGTCTGTCTGTCTGTCTGTCTGTCTGTCTGTCTGTCTGTCTGTCTGTCTGCCTGTCTGTCTGTCTGCCTGCCTGTCTGCCTGTCTATCTGCCTGCCTGTCTGCCTGCCTGCCTGCCTGTCTGTCTGTCTGTCTGTCTGTCTGTCTGTCTGTCTGTCTGTCTGTCTGTCTGTCTGCCTGCCTGCCTGCCTGCCTGCCTGTCTGCCTGTCTATCTGCCTGCCTGTCTATCTGCCTGCCTGCCTGCCTGCCTGCCTGCCTGCCTGCCTGCCTGCCTGCCTGCCTGCCTGCCTGCCTGCCTGCCTGCCTGCCTGTCTGTCTGTCTGTCTGCCTGTCTATCTGCCTGTCTGTCTCTAAACATTTCATTGATCAGGTCATAACCATCTGTAATCATATTGTATTGTATGTTTTATATCATATTCCAGGTCATAACCAGCTGTAATCATGTTGCACAGGTATTCATATTGTATTGTATTAACCATATCTACAGGTATCCTGGTGCTCTGCATCCTGTATTGTATTGTATTGTATTGCATTGCATTGCATTGCATTGCATTGCATTGCATTGCATTGCATTGCATTGCATTGCATTGCATTGCATTGCATTGCATTGCATTGTATTGTATTGTATTCTAGGTGATAGCTACAGGTATCCTGGTGCTGTGTATCCTGTATTGTATTCATATTGTATTGTATTGTTGTATTCATATTGTATTGTATATCTTATGTTATTGTAGGTGATAGCTACAGGTATCCTGGTCCTCTGTATCCTGTATTGTATTCATATTGTATTGTATTGTTGTATTCATATTGTATTGTATATCTTATGTTATTGTAGGTGATAGCTACAGGTATCCTGGTGCTGTGTATCCTGTATTGTATTCATATTGTATTGTATTGTATTGTATTCTAGGTGATAGCCACAGGTATCCTGGTGCTCTGTATCCTGTATTGTATTGTATTCATATTGTATTGTATTGTATTGTATTCTAGGTGATAGCCACAGGTATCCTGGTCCTGTGTATCCTGTATTGTATTCATATTGTATTGTATTGTATTGTATTCTAGGTGATAGCCACAGGTATCCTGGTCCTCTGTATCCTAGCCATCGTAGATGGAGGTAACCTCGGAGCTCCTAAAGGGGTGGAGCCTCTCGCCATCGCTCTGATCATCATATTGTATTGTATTGTATTGTATTCATATTGTATTGTATATGTTATGTTATTCTAGGTGATAGCTACAGGTATCCTGGTGCTCTGTATCCTGTATTGTGATGTGATGGAGTCTCCCGTCGATCCGACGGATGAGTAGACAAGCAGTTATTTCCTTTTAGCGTGGCTCCTCATGTGGGAGCGCAGCCCTATCCCTGGGACACACAGTCTTCCACAAATGCTGCAGGGAGTTTTGTCCGGTGTTGAGGTGAGAGGTTCGCGTTTCCTGCGGTCTCTCTTGTCTTGGATGGATTTTGCCCTTGCCAGTTCGAAGGCCTCAATGCCTTGGGTGATCTGGTGCCACCTTTCCCTGTCACTAGCTGCATCTTCCCAGCTTGCTGCATCAATTTTGCAGCTCCTGAGGTTGGCCTTCAAGGTGTCCCTGAAGCGGAGAAGGGGTCTTCCCACGCCACGCTGTCCCTCCTTCAGCTGACTGTAGAGCAGCATCTTTGGGATGCGGTTATACGGCATACGGACAACATGGCCTGCCCATCGGAGCTGGGCCTTGATGACCAGGCTTTCAACACTGGGTAGGTCGCACTTCTGCAGGACCTCAAGATTAGACACTTTGTCTTGCCACTTGATAGTGCAGATTGAACGCAGGCACCTCTGGTGGAACCGTTCTAGCTGCTGGATGTGACGACGGTAGGCTGTCCAGGTTTCACAGCCGTAGAGCAGTGCACTCAACACCACTGCTCTGTAGACAGAGATTTTTGTGTGCAACTTTATGCCACGGTTCTGCCACAGCCTCTTTGTTAGTCCACCAAAGGATGAGCTGGCTTTGGAGATGCGCAGTGAGATCTCGTTGTCCAGAGAGCCATTGCTGGAGATGGTGCTGCCTAAGTAGCAAAATTTCTCCACGGTCTTCAAATCTGTGTCGTCAATGGTCACAGCTGGTGGAGGGAGGGCAGCAGTGTTCTGTGGTGATGGGGGTGGTTGGAACATGGCCTCTGTCTTCCCCAGGCTTATAGTCAGACCAAAGCGCCTACAGGATACCGAGAAGCAGTTCACAATGTGCTGGAGGTCATCAAGACTTGTAGCTGCCAGAGCACAGTCATCAGCAAAGAGGAATTCCCGCAGTAGAGCCTCGAACACTTTGGTCCTTGCCTGAAGTCTACGCAAGTTGAAGAGCTTGCCACTGAAGCGGAACTGGATGTAGACCCCTCTTTCACAGCCTGTGAAGGCATCCAGCAGCATTGCAGAGAATAATATAGAGAAGAGGGTTGGCGCCAAAACGCATCCTTGCTTTACTCCATTCCTGACTGGGAATGGCTCGGATGTATCACCATTCTCTTGGACCATTCCCTCGAACTTGCCGAGGATCTGCCATAGGCCCTCACGGTTGACAGTGTCAAAGGCCTTGGTGAGGTCGACAAACACCATATAGAGACCCTGGTTCTGTTCTCTGCACTTCTCTTGCAGCTGTCGGATAGCAAAGATCATATCACAGGTACCTCTGCCTGCACGGAAACCACATTGCGACTCAGGGACGACATTCTCAGCTACATGGCTGATGAGCCGGTTGAGGATGATTCTTGCCAGGATCTTTCCAGCGATGCTCAGGAGGGCTATGCCGCGATGGTTATCGCAGGATGCCCTGTCTTCTAGTATTCTAGGTGATAGCCACAGGTATCCTGGTGCTGTGTATCCTGTATTGTATTCATATTGTATTGTATTGTATTCATATTGTATTGTATTGTATTGTATTCTAGGTGATAGCCACAGGTATCCTGGTGCTGTGTATCCTGTATTGTATTCATATTGTATTGTATTGTATTGTATTCTAGGTGATAGCCACAGGTATCCTGGTCCTCTGTATCCTAGCCATCGTAGACGGAGGTAACCTCGGAGCTCCTAAAGGGGTGGAGCCTCTGGCCATCGGGTTGATCATCATATTGTATTGTATTGTATTGTATTCATATTGTATTGTATTGTATTGTATTGTATTGTATTGTATTGTATTGTATTGTATTGTATTCATATTGTATTGTATTGTATTGTATTGTATTGTATTGTATTGTATTGTATTGTATTGTATTGTATTGCAGGGGTTTTCAACCTTTTTCATCCCAGGGACCACCATTTATTCAGGATTTGAGCCACGGACCACCATTTGAGGGTATTTTAGCCCCACAGAGCCCAAATCTAATGATTTATTTTGCTTTTGTCCACAATTCCCGGCCGGATTTGGGAAACAAAACAAGCAAAACATACATTCCAAAATGGCTAATTCAGATAATGAATATTTTAACTCTTGAGAGTGTAAAAATGAAACCAAATGGACCCGCGAGGGTCCATTTGGTTTCATTTTTACGTTCTCAAGAGTTACATCTGCTTAACCAACTTAGCTGGGGACCACCTGGAACCCTCTCAGGGACCACTGGTGGTCCCCGGACCACCTGTTGAAAACCCCTGTTGTATTGTATTGTATTGTATTTGTATTTGTATTCGTATTGTATTGTATTGTATTGTATTGTATTGTATTGTATTGTATTGTATTGTATTGTATTGTATTGTATTGTATTGTATTGTATTGTATTCATATTGTATTGTATTGTATGTTATTCTAGGTGATAGCCACAGGTATCCTGGTCCTCTGTATCCTGTATTGTATTCATATTGTATTGTATTGTATTGTATTCATATTGTATTGTATTGTATTGTATTGTATTGTATTGTATTGTATTGTATTGTATTGTATTGTATTGTATTGTATTGTATTGTATTCATATTGTATTGTATTGTATTGTATTGTATTGTATTGTATTGTATTGTATTGTATTGTATTGTATTCATATTGTATTGTATTGTATTGTATTCATATTGTATTGTATTGTATTGTATTGTATTGTATTGTATTGTATTGTATTGTATTGTATTGTATTCGTATTGTATTGTATTGTATTGTATTGTATTGTATTCATATTGTATTGTATTGTATTCATATTGTATTGTATATGTTATGTTATTCTAGGTGATAGCTACAGGTATCCTGGTCCTCTGTATCCTGTATTGTATTGTATTCATATTGTATTGTATTGTATTGTATTCTAGGTGATAGCCACAGGTATCCTGGTCCTCTGTATCCTGTATTGTATTCATATTGTATTGTATATGTTATGTTATTCTAGGTGATAGCTACAGGTATCCTGGTCCTCTGTATCCTAGCCATCGTAGATGGAGGTAACCTCGGAGCTCCTAAAGGGGTGGAGCCTCTGGCCATTGGTCTGATCATCATGGCCATCGGGGTTTCCATGGGTCTGAACTGTGGGTACCCTCTGAACCCTGCCAGGGACCTGGGACCGCGACTGTTTACCGCCGTGGCTGGGTACGGCATGGAGGTGTTCAGGTAACTGATATTATACTGATACTGATACTGATACTGATAACTGATACGGCATGGAGGTGTTCAGGTAACTGATATTATACTGATACTGATACTGTGGCTGGATACGGCATGGAGGTGTTCAGGTAAATGATACTGTAGAATGGATGTGGTTATAATGCCTTGTACATGGTTTATAACATGCTGTACATGGTTTTATATATATATATAACTTTATTTACAGGCTCATGGCCCACAGCTTAAGAACAATACAACACAGATAATAAAAAAAAAAAAATAGTAAAACGTTAGAGTTAATAGAGGCACTTATGCCAGTGTCCTCGAATAGTGGAGGTGAACCTGACAGAACTTCGGCCAGGATCAGTCAATTGGACTATTATTCCATTTACTGAGTTGTCCAGTCTGCACATGAATTTATACATCAGGTTCCTAAGCAGAGCCATGAAGGTGGTGAGGCCCAGTGAACAGAAAAGTTCACTGGCTCTGGTGCTCCTGGGTTTCTTCAACAGAATCCGAAGACAGTCATTGTAAGCTACTTGTAGCTTGCGTAAGCTCTCTGTCTTATATGTGACCCACAGAGGGGCAGTATAAAGAGAAGAGCAATAAGCTCTGAACAGGTTAACCTTGACAACAGTAGAACAGTGATGAAATTTACGAACCAACATGTTTGCTTGTACATTAAGGCTGTATACCGAAGCTCGGGATTCGAACCATTCGCTCGTTAAGGTCGCCACGCGAACGAATATTAATGATCCCGAACCATTCGCATTTATTTATTTATTTAACTTTCCCCCCATCTAGTGGATCTGCGACATTGAAAGGGTCAGAAACTCGCTGTGAAACGCGCTGTTACTGCAGTTGGAAACACTGAAGGTGTCCCATTCTCAATATAAGTCTATGTAGGCGATCCGCCATTAGACTAGCTCTAGGAAGAGAACGGAGTTTGCGCAACTCCGTCTGTCTGTACTCTATAGAGCTGCACGCTGAGCGGTTGGTCTTATGGTTCACTGACCACCAGCGCAGGCTGGTGGGCAGCAGGCTTAAGCCTATATATATATATACTGTATATACAATAGACACGTAGTCGAATCTCGGCAAACAAATAATTAAACCAGCCTTTGGTTAAGGTTGGTCTTATGGTTCACTGACCACCAGAGCAGGCTGGTGGGCAGCAGGCTTAAGCCTATATATACAATAGACACGTAGTCGAATCTCGGCAAACAAATAATTAAACCAGCCGACGGACAGCATGTATTGGCAATCAAAGGAGAGAAAGGACAGCGGTGTCATGACTGACGTATTCACTAATGTCAGGCACATCTCAGGGCAGTAGAAAACTTATCTACCGATGGCAACATCCACGATGTTAATAGTTAGTAGAGGCGCACGCACGGGGGGGGGGGGGGGGGGGGGGGGGGGGGGTAGCATGCTTCTTTTTTTTTAGCGAAGGTTCGAAGCTCGCCCTATAATTCCCGTCGAACGTTCGAAGGCCAAATACAGCAACTATACAGCACTATTGTACATAGAGCATTCTCCTCTGTCTCATCATATCCTCATCATCCTCTAAGGTGTCAGTTATAATGTGACCAAGATATTTAGTGCTTTTTGACACACACATGGTTTGACCAGACAGGTAGAAAGCAGGGTACTTGAGTTCAAGGTCATCCTTATATCTACATATTAATACTGTGCTCTTTTTAGCATTATAGTTGATATCAATATAACATGTTGTACATGGTTATAACATGTTGTACATGGTTATAACATGTTGTTCATGGTTATAACATGTTGTACAGGGTTATAACGTGTTGTACATGGTTTATAACATGTTGTACATTGTTTATAATGTGTTGTACATGGTTATAACGTGTTGTACATGGTTATGATGCCTTGTACATGGTTATAACATGTTGTACATGGTTATAATGACTTGTACATGGTTATAACATGTTGTACATGGTTATAAAATGTTGTACATGGTTATAACATGTTGTAAATGGTTATAACGTGTGGTAAATGGTTATAACGTGTGGTAAATGGTTTATAACGTGTGGTAAATGGTTGTTACAGCACGGGGGGCTGGTGGTGGTGGGTCCCCGTGGCTGGGCCCATGCTGGGGGGTTCCGTGGGGGCGGGGCTCTACTTCCTGTTGGTCCAGATGCACCACGCCCCCTCCTCCTCTGGCTCCGCCCCCAGCCCCGCCCCCGAGGAGGAGGAGGAGAACGAGGAGGAGGATGAAGATCTGGATGAGGAAGACGAGGAGGACAGCTCCGTGAAGGACAAATACGAGATGATTGAACCCTGACCCCTGATGACCCCTGATGACCCCTGATGACCCCTGACCCTGACCACAGACATATAGAGCAGTGGTTTTTCAACCAGTGGTCCCTGAGAGGGTTCCAGGTGGTCCCCAATGCAGCTAAACGATGTAAAGTTGGTTAACCAGATGTAACTCTTTGAGAGTGTAAAACATGAAACCAAATGGACCCTTGCAGGTCCATTTGGTTTCATGTTTTACACTCTCAAAGAGTTAAAATATTCATCATGTGAATTATCCCAAGTCTACACAACTAGAGAATGTAGAAGATTAATGGTCATTTTGATCTGTATGTTGGACTGTTTGGTTTCCCCAAATCCAGCCTGGAATTGTGGACAAAAACAAAATAAATCTTTAGTTTTGGGGTCTGTGGGGCTAAAATCAGTGATGGTTCAAGTTACTGGAAAATGTAGTGAAGCTACACTATTTAAAGGCAATAGAAGCAACTTTTTAGCCAAAAACCCAAGAGATACTGTATATAGTTATGTTTTGTCTTTTCCTCTCTGCTTCTACTTTGATGCTGCAGCTGTTTCCCTGCAGACAGACACTTGCTTCGTCCTGCAGACGGTCCAGAACTTTGTTGTTGTCAACAAATCATGAAAACTAAACATTTGTCGGGCTCGGGACAGGCGGTGCTAATATGTGATGGGGGGGGGGGGGGTTGTGTGGGGTGAGGCAGCGTTTTAGCCAATCACAGCACAGCAGCAGTCTCCAGCAGAATGATAATGAGCCAATAGAGTGGAGGTGGGTGGAGTTAGATTCTGTTTACAAACACAGTGTTTGTACACACTGAGGTTAACTATGTTACCTTTAAATGTGTTTAGTTTTTCCACCCAAAAAATAACAGGACTTCTAGGATTTCTAAAGAGTGTTTGTATGAAGCAGTGCAGGGGCGGATTGGCCATCTGGAGTACAGGGAGTTTTCCCCGTGGCCTGTGCCAGGCCCAGGCCAGGCAAACTAGTGCGCTGGCGCTGCTGGAGGCAGTGTTGCCAACTGCCAAGATCCAAAATGCACTAGTGGCACTTCCAAAATGCACTAGAATGTGCTAGATGCTCGCCTGGAACATACAGATCAAAATGACCATTAATCTTCTACATTCTCTAGTTGTGTAGACTAAGTTGGGCTAATTCACATGATGAATATTTTAACTCTTGAGGGTGTAAAAATGAAACCAAATGGACCCGCAAGGCTCTCAAAGAGTTACATCTGGTTAACCAGCTGCCCTCACCGGGCAAAATTGCCCCAGTGGGAAAATATGTGCCAATCCGCCCCTGAAGCAGTGAGTGTTGTGACATCAGGAATCAAATGGAGTTGGAGTTAAATCTGAGTTTAACTTCATCTGTAAATACAAACCCTTCACATTATTAGACTTCTTATTTATCTGCGTAGATGTCGACTCATCACATGTATTCACTCTTCTTGTTATTTATTAATTATGTTAATACTTTACTTATTACTTGAATCACAGAATAACGTATTACATATTACAATATTACCTTCCCAAGTCCCTCCTCCTCACATCCACAAAGGAATATAGCTGTACAACACAATGTGTTTAGTGACAACTTGCCACTACTGTGATAACTTAAAGTGTACTGTAACAATAATGATCTTTATTTGTATAGCACCTTTCATGACATAAAATGCAGCTCAAAGTGCTTTACATTGCAATAGAGAAGAAGACAAAATTTGTTGGAATGAATTAAAGAGATCATTAAAATAGCAAAACATCAAAGCAGTACAGTGAGGACCTGAAATAAGGCATAAAATATAAAATCACAGAGAATCAGTTAAAAGCAAGTGCATAGAAGTACGTCTTGAGTTGTGCTTTAAAAATGTCTACAGAGGCTGCCTGTCGAGGCTGCCATGTTTGTTCCACGCCGTCGGTCCATAGAAGCAAAAGGCTGCTTCACTGTGTTTTTAGTTTGTTCCAGTTGGTCCATAGAAGCAAAAGGCTGCTTCACCGTGTTTTTAGTTTGTTCCAGTCGGTCCATAGAAGCAAAAGGCTGCTTCACTGTGTTTTTAGTTTGTTCCAGTCGGTCCATAGAAGCAAAAGGCTGCTTCACTGTGTTTTTAGTTTGTTCCAGTCGGTCCATAGAAGCAAAAGGCTGCTTCACTGTGTTTTTAGTTTGTTCCACACCGTCGGTCCATAGAAGCAAAAGGCTGCTTCACCGTGTTTTTAGTTTGTTCCAGTCGGTCCATAGAAGCAAAAGGCTGCTTCACTGTGTTTTTAGTTTGTTCCACACCGTCGGTCCATAGAAGCAAAAGGCTGCTTCACTGTGTTTTTAGTTTGTTCCACGCCGTCGGTCCATAGAAGCAAAAGGCTGCTTCACTGTGTTTTTTAGTTGCCATTTTGGGCACCGCAAGCAGGCCAGCAGTGGAAGACCTGAGGGGACGGCCTGGGACATACTTAGGCAGGCAGTCATGTAGGTAGGAAGGTGCAAGACCATTAAGCGCTTTATAGACAAGTAAAAGAATTTTAAAATCAATTCTAAACACAACCGGTAGCCAATGTAGTGAGGCTAGGACAGGAGTAATATGTTCTCTCTGTAGGTCATGTGTGCAGAATACTGCACTGGTTTAGGATCTACAAACTACTGCACATCTCTGTTGTTATGTGTTGATAGCTTGTAGATCTGTTCTGTTTTCACATCATGCAACAACAAGCTCAAAAGTATAAGATTTTACTTATTACACATTTTGGCAGAGTAATATCTTTACTTTACTTTACTTTTGCTGGAAAAGGTCATAATATTACCGTAATATGTAATATTTAATTAGTTATTGCCGAACACTGTTAATACACATAACTTATAACTTTTACTTATTTTTTCTGCTTTTTTCCTAAATAAAACTTGACAGAAAACAAAAATATTTCATTTCATTTCTTCTTCATCTCAAAAACACAAGAATGGACATTGTAATGGACATAATATTATATAATAATAGAATAATTAATGCATAGCTGGTGTTAAATATAGTGTACATCTGAAAGTGCCGTTCAGAACATCCATGTACAGATCTATAATATGGACCCAAACAGTTTGACTGTTTGGTTTCCCAAATCCAGCCTGGAATTGTGGAGAAAAGCAAAATAAATCTTTAGTTTTTGGGGTCTGTGGGGCTAAAATGTCATCAAATGATGGTCCTCCGTGGCTCAAATGCTGAATAAATAGTGGGCCCTAGCTGGTATGAAAAAAAAAAAAAAGCAAAGATCTATAAAGTCATCCACAGTTAACATTTAATTAAATTCAATTTAATTCAAATGAACTTTATTAGCCTGAGGAAACAAACGTTTACAAACGTCACAAATACAACACAATAAATAAAAAAAGAGATATAACAAAGTTATATAACATTGCATGTTATCACTGGGCGTACAAAGTGTCACAGACATGGATAATCTGCGTTCTGCCTCCATCTAGTGTTCACCAGCGGACACTGCATGTGCCTCAGTAATATTTATTGCGCTACTGTAAATCAATGTAAAACCCAATTCTCGTGTCAGCGATTGATTGATTGAATGATTGATTGGTTGCATCATGAAATTTATAGGCCTATATATTGTATAACCCGTTAAAGGGGAATTCCACCCATTTTCAAAATGTTCCTGAGAGGATACAAATGTGAACCTAATGGACCCTAGCGGGTAGTGTTGTAGAGGTACTTTTAGAAGTGGGGGGACGCCTCTTAAGACACGTGCACGCACACATGCATGTGCATACGCGTGCACCTGCACAACGCAGACAGACACACTATTAAAACATGCATATTGAATAGTATATTGAGAAAGATGGTTTACAATGCTTAATTGTATCCATAAAAGTAAATGACAAGTCAAAAAAACAATTTTTGCCCCCCAAAATATTTTAGATGTGAGAGAAGTGCGTACCCCTGCTAGCGGGTTCATTTGATTCTATTTGTACCCTCTCAGGAAAAATGGGTCTGAAAGAAAAATCATTAACACGGTGAAATACATCTTGATGATGTCATCAGATGCGTTTCACCTTGTTAATGATTTTCAGACCTCCATTTCTAGACTTGTTATCATGTCCACCCAGCACCTCTAAGGTATACAGCTATTTATGACATATTAAAATGTTGAAAATTTAAGTTATATAATACTGACTGAGCGGCTATGCAGCCATCCACCAGAGCCTTACAGTATAGACAGAGTTACGCCAACCCCGTTCACTTCATGGGGTCAGTCCAATGGAGGCTCTTCCACATAGACTGCCATTGAGAATGGGACAAAAAATAGGGACCTGAAGTGAGCAGAAAATGCAGTGGACTCAGACAACAGCCTCAGCTTTAATGCTGTTAAATCCTTTGATTTTACACAACATAATAAACACTATAGTCTACAGAGTCTTTAGTCGTTGCTCTACAATAGGCTACTTTAAACAGTTGTCATGTTCCTCTTAGGCCCTGGAGCAGCTCTGCCCCTCGTTGAAAACAATACATTTCCAACTCCTGTTTGTCCCCTCAATGTCGCAACTCTGACACTACACGACTCTGCCATAGATATATATATAATAAAGCTAGATGTCTCTCCCGCGCTGCTGGCCAATGGGGAGTGACGTCGTCACGCTGCTGGCCAATGGGGAGTGACGTCGTCACGCTGCTGGCCAATGGGGAGTGACGTCGTTACGCTGCTGGCCAATGGGGAGTGACGTCGTCACGCTGCTGGCCAATGGGGAGTGACGTCGTTACGTGGCGGCCATCTTGTGAGAGGATAGCATAACATTGTGTCTATGAGCGTAATAAATGAAGATAACTCGCTTATTATTCAACCGATTTTCAAACGGATTGGTTTGATGTAAACGTCAGAGACGTCCGCATACATAGATAGTAGTTTGCTAAAAAAAAAAAAAAAAAAAAAAAAAAAGCAAAATTTATAGTCACATTGATATCGTTCATAATAAAGCAATCCGTTTGTAAATCCGTCAGGTTTTGAGCGAGTTCTATCTGTTTTTGTTTGGGCTGTCATAGAGCATAGTGTACTGAGTTCCTCTCACAAGATGGCCGCCGTTGAACGACGTCAGAGGCTCCGCCTCCAGACATCTAGCTGGTGAAAACAGCCAGCCAATGAGCCAGCCTCCACGGGGCGTGTCCGCACCAGAGCCTTGGTCCGCACGTGCGCCAGTGACTGTAGAACCACGAGTCAGTCAGTGTGTGTGTGTGTGTGTGTTAAATCTCCACCATGAGGATAGAGAAATGTTACTTCTGTTCAGGACCTGTTTATCCTGGACACGGAATGATGTTCGTCAGGAACGACTGCAAGGTAAAAACACACTGAACAAGACACTGAAATATATACAACAACAACAACTGGAGGAATCAGTGGTAGCAGTTAGCAGTTAGCTAGCGGCTAACTGCTGCCTGCTATGCTAACTGTCCCACTCACTGCAGCGCTGAGTGGCGACATTGAGGGGTCAGAATGGAGAGGGACAGAGCATTGAGGGGTCAGAATGGAGAGGGACAGAGCATTGAGGTCAGAATGGAGAGGGACAGAGTGGAGTTGGAAATACATTGTTTTCAACGAAGGAGCGACGCAGATAGACACGACAACTGTTTTAAAATGTTGTACAGCAAGTGGTTTTCAACCTTTTTCATACCAAAATTTATTCAGAATTTGAGCCACGGACCACTGACCGTTTGATGACGTTTTAGCCCCACAGACCCCAAAACTAAAGATTTGGTTTTAATAATAAAGACTCAATAGAAGTATGTAAAGCAGCCGCCATTAGAACTTTACATGGGAGTGAACGGAGATGTCGTGTGTGTGTGTGTGTGTGTGTGTGTGTGTGTGTGTGTGTGTGTGTGTGTGTGTGTGTGTGTGTGTGTGTGTGTGTGTGTACTAGCTTCCTTCACGTGGTGAAAACAACACTCCATTTGGTTAGAATGCTGATGTCGAGGACCCCCAATATATGTAATATAAAATATTATAAAGTTAATGTTGGTTTAACATTCAGATTACAGTTTACAAATATAATTGACTGACTGTGTGTGTGTGTGTGTGTGTGTCTGTGTGTGTGAGTGAGAGAGAGATCTCTCCTCTCACATTACCTTAAATTACTCTTGATGTACAGTAACATGTTTTCAACCAGTGGTTTCGGGGACCACCAGTGGTCCTTGAGAGGGTTCCAGGTGGTCCCCAGGCTAAATGATGGAAAGTTGGTTAACCAGATGTAACTCTTTGAGAGCGTAAACATCATGTTTACGCTCTCAAAGAGTTAAAATATTCATCATGTGAATTATTCCAAGTGAAGATTAATGGTTTGATCTGTATGTTGGACTTTCAACCTTTTTCATCTCAGGGACCACCATTTATTCAGGATTTGAGCCACAGACCACCATTTGAGGACATTTTAGCCCCACAGACCCCAAAACTAAAGATTTATTTTGCTTTTGTCCACAATACCAGGCTGGATTTGGGAAACAAAACAGGCAAAACATATACAGACCAAATTGACCATTAATCTTCTAGTTGTGTAGAGATATTTTAACTCTTGAGAGCGTAAAAATGAAACCAAATGGACCCACAAGGGTCCATTTGGTTTCATTTTTACATTCTCAAGAGTTACATCTGGTTACCAGCTTAGCTGGGGACCACCTAGAATCCTCTCAGGGACCACAGGTGGTCCCCGGACCACCTGTTGAAAACATGTTATAAAAGGGCATATAGATTTCTTTACTCTTTTCTGTTTTGTTTCATTTATTTTTAATAAACAAACTGAATCAATTATTTGCTTCTCCAAGACAACATTATGCAGAATAAGAAAGATAACAAACATATTTACCATCTGTTAAATCATTTTAGCTCTGTACAAAACACCTTTTGGTGTTTTAAGGAACGTTTAGAACTGAAAAATATGCAATTAAATTGTGATTAATCAAAGATTAACTATGGATAATCATGCTGCGATCAATTACAGCTCATAATACACTATTCTTGGAATACACTTGTTTCCAATGTCAGCCACCATGTTCATTTCATCTAAACATTTAGAGACATATCAGGGCTTGACACTAAGGTCTCTGAGGCACTTGCCCATCGGGCAAGTGCAAGTCAGGTTCTACTTGCCCTCAGCTCATGGTCACTTGCCCCCCAAAAATATATTGTAAATTTTGCAGATGTAAAATTTATCATCTTAATTAGCCCAGGTCTACACTGTAGAAGATTAATGGTCATTTTGATGTATGTTAATTTGCCTGTTTTGTTTCCCAAATCCAGCCTGGAATTGTGGACAGCTAGAAAGCAGGGAAGGACACAGAGGCAGAGCGCAATTCAAGACTAATTTATCTTGTGTTGTGTTATAGTGCACTAAGTTGCACACTTGCCCGATCGGGCAACCAGGTAGCAGTCTTAACTTGCCCCACCATTTTTTTTTTACTTGCCCCGGGCAAGCGGGCAAGTGTTAGTGTCAAGCTCTGCCATATTCATATTCACTTCTCTAAAGTCAGAAACAGCAGATCATAGTGGAGAGAAAAGGGAAAAGAGAGATATATACAGTAAGGGGAGGGAGCGAGAGCGGGAGGGTTTGGGAATCATATTTTCACGGAGGCCAGTTTCTGATTGCAGCAGTCCATAGTCATCCTTTTGAGAGTGGGGTTTTGAAGGAGGCATGTCTTAATGACTGTTGGTAGGGCGTTCACAGAAACACTATTCAGTCATATCATTTTAGGTCTGATTAATTGAGATTAAAGGAGAATTCCACCTATTTTCAGATTTTTCCCGAGAGGATACAAATGTGAACCAAATGGACCCGCTAGGGTCCATTTGGTTCACATTTGTACCCTCTCAGGAAAAAGGGGTTTGAAAGAAAAATCATTAACATGGTGAAATACATCTTGATGATGTCATCAAATGTGTTTCACCAATCACCATGTTAATGTTTTTTCTCAGACCTCCATTTTTAGGAAATACAGAATTGGAACTTTAGGAACTTCTTTTTTATCATGTCCAGACAACATCTCTAAGGTTTATTAATGACATATTAAACTGTTGAAAATGGGCGGAGTCCCTCTTTAATTAATTACAGAAACAATAACGTGATTAACCAAATGAACTCATTTTAATGTCAAGTAGATTTTGCACCACAGAACCTTTTTCACTGGATGAATTTCAGGTGTAGCAGAAAACCCACCAATCAGAGTAACCAATAAGGGCTGCCGTTGATCCAAACTCCCAGTGTTCCGTCCTCCCATTGGTCCAAAAATTACTAACCCTTAATACAGAAATGCTTCTTGGGCCAAATATTGGTATGCGATTAATTGAGATTAATTAATTAAAAAGCTTCAAATTAATTAGATCAATTTTTTTTAATCGAGTCCACTCTCCGATATCATTTCAAAGGTCAAGGTCAAGGTAAACTTTATTGTCCACAAGGGAAATTTGTCTTGGGCTAACACCCTGCTTCAGCCACACATGAAACATAGATGACACACAAAATACAAAACAGAGGGAGACAACATTACACAGTGCACACAGTGTGAAAATCTGGTCTGCTACAATCACTGCTGTTTCAAAGCATCATTCAACATTTTAGTTGATGCTGGTACAAATGATTTTTTGAACCTGATATACTTCCACTTAGGTTCTTTGTACCTTCTCCCTGAGGGCAGGAGTACAAACTCTCCATTTAAAACATGGGTGGTGTCGGCGACAATTTTTTGGGCCTGTTTTAGTGTGTCCTGCTCATAAATAGACTGCAGAGACGGGAGTTGTCTAACCCCCATGATCTTCCAGCTGTTTGCACCAATCTGAACAGTTTGGACCTCAGTTGCACTGAGAGGTTACCGAACCAAACTGTGATGCCAAATCTGATCAGGCTTTCTAAGACTGCGCGATAGAACACCAACCAAGGTTCCATTTGTACGCTCTCAGAAAAATACACTGTTGAAAATGGGTGTAATTCAGGGGTTGACACTAAGGTCTCTGAGGCACTTGCCCATCGGGCAAGTGCAAGTCAGGTTCTACTTGCCCTCAGGTCGTCACTTGCCCCCAAAAATATATTGTACATTTTGCATTCTTCGGTGCTTTAAACCAGGGGTTTTCAACAGGTGGTCCGGGGACCAACAGTGGTCCCTGAGAGGGTTCCAGGTGGTCCCCAGTTAAGTTTGTTAACCACGTGTAACTCTTGAGAATGTAAAAATGAAACCAAATGGACCCTTGCGGGTCCATTTGGTTTCATTTTTACACTCTCAAGAGTTAAAATATTCATCATGTGAATTAGCCCAAGTCTACACAACTAGAGAATGTAGAAGATTAACTCCTTAACTGTTTTACCACGACTTTTGGAGTGATTGATTATTCTGTTGTCTGTTCATCACTCCAAAAGTCGTTTTGGGTTTTGTTTTATTAACAAGCTCATTAACTCACTGCACACCACCTGATGAAGTCCTTTGAGTGGTGATTGCACTACAAAACCCAGAAAACACCTCACACACTTTACAACTATCATTGATAAATGATAAATGATATAACTTTAAATGCATTTATCTCTGAATGAGCCCTGGAAACAGTGAAATGTGAAAATACAGCCTGTTTTGCCAAATGTATTAAAAAAAAGCCAAAACACTTGATCAACTCATTTTATTTTTTCCCTTAAAGTAGACACCTTAAGGTGTCTTTGGATATCATTCATTTGTACAAATTCACAACAGAGGAATTTCTATAAATTATTGTGTTAATATTGAGCCTAATGGGAGCGAGCCTAGCTTTTCTGCTGATCTGTCAAAGAGTTAATGGTCATTTTGATGTGTATGTTAATTTGCCTGTTTTGTTTCCCAAATCCAGTTTTTCAAGTTGCACACTTGCCCGATCGGGCAACCAGGTCGCAGTCTTCACTTGCCCCACCATTTTTTTTTACTTGCCCCGGGCACAGCAGGGGCGAAATCCATTCAAGCCCTCGCCCGCGGGCGCCCGCCTTCAAAAACGGGCGCCCGTTTTCACAAAAACGGGCGCCCGTTTTCACAAAAACGGGCGCCCGTTTTCAAAAGCGGGCGCCCGTTTTCACAAACGGGTGCCTTAAATATTTAGGGTTAGGGTTAGGGTTTTTGTGAAACCGGGCGCCCGCTTTTGAAACCGGGCGCCTGCTTTCAAAAGCGGGTGCCCGCGGGCGAGGGCTTGAATGGATTTCGCTTGCTCTCCCCGGGCAAGCGGGCAAGTGTTAGTGTCAAGCCCTGTAATTCTCCTTTTAACGTTGCTGTTCTCTCCTCAGATGTTCCGGTTCTGTAAGTCCAAATGTCACAAGAACTTCAAGAGAAAGAGGAACCCCAGGAAGTCGCGTTGGACCAAGGCCTTCAGGAAGGCGTCAGGGAAGGAGCTGACAGTGGTGAGTATTAAATATTAATACTGTCTATTATCCTACCAGGGGCGGATCTAGACATGGACATGGGGGGGCAATGCCCCCCTAAATGCCCAGTCTGCCCCACCAAACACGATGGCATGCGAAACAACCCAAGATATTTCAAATTAAAGTGCTTCTATTTAAAATGATGTGAAACACTACTACTGCTACTAACTAACTACAGCTGTGTCACCACTAAACCAACAGCATTTCATCATTGGAAACAGAAAACTCTCTGAGTCAGACCTTTAGCTTTATGCATGCTGCGTGTCTGTTGCAACTTCAACAACAACTGATGTTATTATTGATGCTTTACTTGAGATAGGGAGTGAGTCTGTGGTTCTGACTGCACCCTCCACCAATTTGGGGAGGCAGCGGACTCCCGACTGGCCTCATGCTTCTTTCAATGCATGAGGAGTCCAAGCTGTCACTTCCACTTTGGTTCTTTGTACCTTCTCTCTGAGAGCAGAAGTACAAACTCTCCATTTAAAACATGGGTAGCATCAGGGACGGATTTTCAACCCTGTTTAAATAGACTGCAGAGAGAGTGCAGTGGTTAAAGATTTATTTTGCAGACTTATTTATTTTGTAGACTTGGAGCTAATTAAGATGATGATCATTTTAACTCTTGAGAGTGTAAAAATGAAACCAAATGGACCCTTGCGGGTCCATTTGGTTTCATTTTTACGTTCTCAAGAGTTACATCTGGTTAACCAACTTAGCTGAGGACCACCTGGAACCCTCTCAAGGACCACTGGTTGAAAACCCTTGCTCTAGAATTATTATTATCAGTAGTAATTGTTGTAGTAATACATGCTGTATCTCTCTCCAGGACAACTCTCTAGAGTTATTATTTTCAGTAGTAATTGTTGTAGTAATACATGCTGTATCTCTCATCCAGGACAACTCTCTAGAGTTTGAGAAACGCAGAAACTGTCCAGTGAAATACCAGAGAGAACTGTGGGGAAAAACAGGTAAGAGTTTTATTACTGAACTTCTGTGGAAACTGCAAGATAAATATGAACTAATATGCATAAAACGCCATAATGATAACAAGCACAATATGACCTAATATGCATAATACCTGTATGCCATAATGATAATAAGCACAATATGACCTAATATGCATAATACCGGTATGCCATAATGATAATAAGCACAATATGACATAATATGCATAACATGCATAATGCAGGGGTTAAAGAGATATTCCACTTTCAAAAGAACTTTTGGTCATTTTATGGTCTACTCAGCCTCATGTGAACACACCAGACAGTTTATAAGTTACTCCTTTCAGTATTTAGATATTTGATGTTCATTAGTCTGCCGGAACGTCCTTCCTATACAAACCCATTATAACTTAAAACTCCATTTTAACCATGACAGATTATTCGAAAACAACCAATCTTTTTTTCTGGTGACTGATATTGTCCTCCTAAACCAGGGGTCAGCAACCTGCGGCTCCTGAGCCGCATGCGGCTCCAGAACACAGCCCTAGTAGCTCTCTGGCTGTAGCATTATTACATACACACACTGGGGTGATCCGCACCAAAATAATATAAACATTTCAGTCACCCAAAACGTTGCGCTGTCTGACAGTTGCCAGTTAAAGTAGCACTTGGCCATGTCAAAAAAGCCCAGCAGTTATCAGAGGAGCTTTCAATCTGAACCACCCATTTAAAAAGGTTTACTCAGTTTACTACGTCATTAATATACCTTAGAGATGTTGGGTGGACTAGAAATGGAGTTCTGTAAAACTCCTTTATTTTTTTTAGAAAGTCCATTTCTGAAGAAAGGTTGTGTTTCACCATGTTAATGATTTTTCTTTGAGGACCTTTTTTCTGAGAGTGTGCACTGTGCAAATGGAACCAAATGGACCTGCCAGGGTCCATTTGATTCACATTTGCACACTCAGGAAAAAAAAAAAAAAATGCGGCTCCAGACAGATTTTGAATTTCATTTTGGGTCGAAAATGGCTCTTTCAACATCTTGGGTTTATTTATTTTTAAAACATTGTTTTATTCATTTGGGTAGGCCTACCCGAATATGGAGGCGGCTACATTTTCCAAAACAATATTTTAAAAATAAATGAAACCTGTGAATGAAATTCCACAGCCCTCTCACGTATTAGGAGGACAATATCAGTCACCAGAAAAAAGATGGGCTGTTTTCGAATAATCTGTCATGGTTAAAATGGAGTTTTAAGTTATAATGGGTTTGTATAGGAAGGACGTTCCGGCAGATAAAATGACCAAAAGTTTTTTTGAAAGTGGAGTACCCCTTTAAAGTTGTCAGTCCTGGGGGACTGATTTCAGTCTTGAGGATTCCATAGGGGTTATTTCTGAGATCAGTGCATATCTGCAAAAATAAATAATAAGGTGTAGTGATGGAGCGTTGTGGATGACGTCAAAACAGTAGTCACGTGATCTCCAAACTAAAAACCAAGATCTGGGCAGACTAGCAACAGAATACAACAGAACTTTAGAAGATACTTCTATCTATAAAATGAAGCATTATTGGCAGTGCACTCACACATTCAGTGAAGGCAGTCCAGAACTAAAATATTGCTCTGCGTTGCTCGTGTCATGTTTCTAAAGTTTTGGCTTTAACCCCTGATAATGATAATAAGCACAATATGCATAATATGCCGTAATGACAATAAGCATAATATGGCCTAATGATAATAAACATAATATGACAATGTTCATAATGATAATAAATATAATATGACAATGTTCAGACAGAGAGTAGGAGGCTTGAATATTTATTATTAAATGACCATTTGAGTTCAGAAGAGTTCCTGTTGGTTTTAGACTGACAGGTGTTGATATTCTGTAATCAAATGTTATGCATTTATGTCAAAATAAGACTAGATATATTAAAGTTTAAAGTGATCAGAATTAAACTAGATATATTCAAGTTTAAGATTACCAGAATAAGACTAGATGTATTAAAGTTTAAGACTAGATGTATTAAAGTTTAAGGTGATCGTTAAGTGAATAGATTAATATGAACATAATGGTTAGTTTCAGCCCTTATTGTCCACATTTTAACTGACATCATGGCATGAAGGTGGAAAAAATATCAACTAATCAGTTGCTGATCTAATCAATCAATGACTAAATTTATTGACAAATAATTGCATTTTTGATTTGATTACAAATAATCAATGAATGGTTGCAGCCCTAGTTCAGAGTTCAGACTCTCAGAAGAGAGATCAAGATTCTTCACTAAAGGTTCAAGGGATATTTCACTCCCATAAAACCTTTTGGTCATTCTATCATCAGACAGTTTAGAACTTATTCAATTCAGTATTTAGATGTAAGGCTGTAAAGAGATAATAATACATTATTGTTCGCTGTTCTTTTCTCCTAAAATTGTTTATTGTTTAAAATAAATGAATCAGCTAATGATTCCTGAGCGCAGCAAGCCGCAGCTCACCGCTCCTTGGAGCTCACCACTCCAAGTGATGGGTCAAAAGAAGAGAACCAATTTCACTGCGGTAACGTAGTGACAAATCATGCGACTTTGACTTTGAAAACAGTAAATGAGAAAGCACAGCCCTCTCATGGATTAGGAGGACGATATCAGTCACCAGGAAACAGATTGTGTTTGTGATGAATTTATCATGGTTAAATCTATGATGGTTAAAATATGAATCTATTATGGTTAAAATGATTACTTATGCTTAATTATTGCTCTATATGGTTAAAGAGTGTTACATTTATATTCCTGATTCCCTGAATAAGGAAACAAAGAAAATGTGTTTTTTTTTTTCTTTTCTTTTTTTTTGTCCTAACAAGGAATAAAGACATTAGACAGAGTGATACTGGCCAGGATTTATGTATTTATAAACATGACATAATTATAATATATGTACTGCTTAATCTGGGAACAATCCTGATGTTTTAATTTAAGATATTTTATATTTCAGTTTGCTAAAATATTGTATTTTAACGTCCAAAGTATTTGAAATGTAGTGTTAATGTTACTCTCCCGGCTTCCAATTCAACAGATCACAGTTTTAACAGCCGGCGGAGAAAATAGTTGATCTAGTTGATCTACAAGCTCCAGAGTCATCTTTATTATTATTTCTTTCCTAAAGTATTATTATTATTGAGGCTCTGAAATTTCACAGAACATTATAAAGTAAAAAGTTGCCTTTTTTTTTCTTTTTTCCAAACGCAAAAAAGTGAACCGTTTATCCTCAAAAAATATATAAATAAAAAAATATATAAAATATATAAGCTCACATTCTCATAAAGAATGAGATTGATTCCAGATACACATTAATACCATTTCAACAGAGTGTATCAGTTGTTCACACTAATATCCAGCAACTTGACACAGCCATTGAAGAGGAGTGGACCAACATTCCACAATCTGATAAACTCTATGTGAAGAAGCAAATGGTGATGATCACACCAGATACTGACTGGTTCTGAGTCCACACACCCACAATAAAGCCAAAAGAAATGCACATTTCAGGGTGTCCTTTTATTGTGGACAGTCTAAGGCACACCTGTGCACTAACCATGATGTCACACCTGCATCTTGATGTGGCAGAAGTGCTCAATATCACACATTTAGACAGATTTGTGAACAATGTTTGAGAGAAATGGTAATATTGTTTATCTGGAATGAATTTTAGTCCATCTCATGACCAATGGGGGTAAAACAAAAGTGTTGTGCTTGTATATTTGTTGAGTTTATGTAGCATTAACTGTAGTTTGTCTTGATGGTAGAGTGCACTGTGTTAAACTGTCCAGGAGGGGGAGCCAGAGGATGAAACAATGTTTACTCCTATCATAATGTTAGATTCATTCCAGGTATTAACTGTATTGTATTGACGGTTAGATTAAAATAATAGCATTCATGTTTTTAACTATTAATTGTGTTTATTTTCCCAGTGGAGGCGATGAAGAAAGTAGAGGAGATTAAACAGAAACGACAGGCCAGGTTCATACTCAACAGGTGAGTTTGATTGACAGGTCTGTCTGTCTGTCTGTCTGTCTGTCTCCCAGATAGCAAAATGCATTGATTCAACGTTGAATTCTGGTTAGATAACCAGAAATCAACGTTGAATCAATGGATTTTGCTATCTGGGCTGTCCGTCTGTCTGTCTGTCTGTCTGTCTCTATCTCTCTCTATCTCTCTCTATCTCTCTCTCTCTCTTGCGAAAAATAGGAAGAGTGGAAGAGTATATGTAGCAGGTGGCTACAGCCTCAAAAGTTTAGTATCTTGGATGTCTGTGTGCGCGGCCCTCGTCTGTTTTTGTAGAAATATAACTTACATTAACAATGCTCTCATCAGCAGACCAGAACTCTTTAAATGCGCTATAATGCGTGTCCAGTGCTTTCCAATACAAAGTCTTTTCCCAAGCTGTTTCCATTCCTCATTTGTGCATTAGACTCTTTCGATACGCTCCAAACTCTGACAGCTTGCAGCGTAAAAGTATTTTTGCGCAAAATGGAAACTTATTCGCATTTTGAAGTGTTTCCAGTGTCTCCGCAACAGCCGTTTTGGAGCAAAAACAGGGTTTATGAAAGAGAGAGAGAGAGAGAGAGAGAGAGAAGCCTCTCTCTCTCAGCCTATTGGCCAATAGGCTGATATAGGCTATAGGCATTAGACTGATATCGTAATTTATAGCAAATTACAAATGGTTTAAAATTTGACAAAACATCACACAAGTCAAAGTATTACTAACACTAAAACCTGGAAGAAAAACGCATCCATGGTTTGAGCTCTGGGTGAGACGATTCATTTCACTGCTTCCATTAGAACATGGAGAAACATTTGAAAAGTTCAACCATACAACAATGTAGCCTGATAAGTCAGTCAGTCTTTCTGACACGAGGGAATGAATACAGTATATACTTAAATATTTAAAAAAAAATCCATTTTGAACCTGGCGAAACGATGTAATGATATAGAGCAGTGGTTTTCAACAGGTGGTCCGGGGATCACCAGTGGTCCTTGAGAGGGTTCCAGGTGGTCCCCATGCTAAGTTGGTTAACCAGATGTAACTCTTGAGAACGTAGAAATGACACCAAATTGACCCTTGTGGGTCCATTTGGTTTCATTTTTACACTCTCAAGAGTTAAAATATTCATCATCGTAATTAGCCCAACTTAGTCTACACAACTAGAACTATTAATGGTCATTTTGATCTGTATGTTGGACTGTTTGGTTTCCCCAAATCCAGCCTGGAATTGTGGACAAAAGCAAAATAAATCTTTAGTTTTGGGGTCTGTGGGGCTAAAATGTCATCAAATGATGGTCCTCTGTGGCTCAAATGATGAATAAATGGTGGGCCCTGGTGTCAAAAAGATTGAAAACCACTGATATAGGGTTTTAACCAGTGGTTTTAACTACTCTTAACCGATCGTCGTCAGACCACTGCCGGTTAATCACCGTTAACCGATAAGGGAAAAATGAGCTATTTTAATCCATTAAAAATGGCAAATTATACGCGGCTACAAGCGCCTTTTTCCGAGTCCCTTTTCCACCTCAAGCACTAAGCAATAACAATGGCTGCATTAGTTCTATGGACATCGCATCTGAGTTGTATATGGACACGTTCTGTTACTGTATCAGAAACAAATCAAATTTCGGGGACGGAAATGAGCAACCAATTATCAAATGCGTGCGTGTGTTACAGCACAAACACTTTGTGTTCGCTGCTCGACGAGATCACTTGTAACGCAGCAAGCACCCTGTGCATGTGTTCTGAGAGAATCGATGTTAGATTAGGCTACTGTTATTGTGTAGCCTGCCCTACATATTGCAGTATTTTATCAATTATATCCATCACGCGCAGCGATGGTCGAGGGAGAGGAAAGGGTTTGTCGTGTTTGCAGAGCCGGCTATAAAGTTGTGCACAGGGGCCAGGGGGGGAATGCCCCCCTAAACGCCCTTAATATAACAACGCTATAACGGCGCTGCCTCATAGAGCCCCCCCCCGCGTTTGAACGCACACTCCGCTCTTACTTTCGCATTACTTTCACATTAGAACGGTCAGTCCCAGTGCAAGATTTACGCACACGCAGGCGCAGCCGTGCGTGCACGGACACAATTCAATTAATTCAGTCGCGGTCTCTCACCGAATGAGTTTTCATCCGACACACGACGTTCTCCAAACATATAACACAGACGCGGGGCCGTCTTGCTGCGGAACAAATCCATAGTCAGAGACAGGAATATTTGTGCCTTTTTAGCCATGTTTATAATGTTCTCTCACACAGAGCTAAGTCACAGCAACAACGTGTGTAGTCCCACACTCGGCATCCTGCGTATACTGTATGATGCAATGTTAACAGCTGTGCGCTGCACGATAAATGTACAATCTACAAGCTCACAGATCATTATAAGTGAGCTGCAGCACCTAGTTCTAAAACTAGATGAATTATACCTCACGAATACTGCAGTGTATAGTATTTATTTTACAACGTACACATCTAAACATCACACATCTGTGGTGAGTCATCATTGAACGAGCCACGTGCGTAATCTCCATATAGCCATGCATATGCGCAGTGTGTGCCGTGATCAGTGTTGGGAATATTACTATACCTTGTTAATGTATTACTTATTGCTTATTACCTTCATTTTAAAGCAATATATTGTATTACAATATTACTGTCTGAGCAAGTGTAATATATTAATATTACTATTACATATTACTTAAAAGAAAAATGTTGTACAAAATATATAATTAAATATTTAGTGTCACTATTAATCAAATATTGTGTAGGCCAGTGGCATAGCTACAATAAAGAAAGCGCACTTGGCTATCTTGGAAATCCATATGAAATCAACTTGAAAAAACGTCCTCCTGAATAAATAATTTGATGACAAATTATAGAAAATAAGTAATTATTTAACTTCTGCAGTTGTCAATATAATTTCACAACAACATTTTCAACGAAATAGATTGACAGAAAGTAATATTGAAAGTAATGCAGTAATGCAGAAAGAAAAGTATAACATATTAGATTGTTTTGGTTCAGTAATATATTTATATTACAAGTTACTGCATTTTGGTAATATATTATGTAATATATTGAGTTACGTAGTGCACATGTCCCAACACTGGCCGTGATGCAGACAGACCGATAGAGCAATGGCCTTACTGACATCCATAAAATAAAACTATAGGCTTAAATACATACAAAGATAGTTATTACCAAAGTTTAGTGAAAGCTCAGTGGCTGCTGGCTGCAGCGCACACACTATTTTTTATTTTATCAGTTAATCATTAGTCGTTAATGTTGTCGATAACCGAAATTCTTAACGATTAACGGTTAACTGTTGGACATCCCTAGTTTTGACCAGTGGTTTTGACCAGTGGTTTTGACCAGTGGTTTATGACCAGTGGTTTATGACCAGTGGTTTTAACCAGTGGTTTTAACCAGTGGTTTTGACCAGTGGTTTTGACCAGTGGTTTTGACCAGTGGTTTTAACCAGTGGTTTTAACCAGTGGTTTTGACCAGTGGTTTTGACCAGTGGTTTTAACCAGTGGTTTATGACCAGTGGTTTATGACCAGTGGTTTATGACCAGTGGTTTATGACCAGTGGTTTTGACCAGTGGTTTATGACCAGTGGTTTATGACCAGTGGTTTATGACCAGTGGTTTATGACCAGTGGTTTTGACCAGTGGTTTATGACCAGTGGTTTTGACCAGTGGTTTATGACCAGTGGTTTTGACCAGTGGTTTATGACCAGTGGTTTTAACCAGTGGTTTATGACCAGTGGTTTATGACCAGTGGTTTTGACCAGTGGTTTTAACCAGTGGTTTTGACCAGTGGTTTATGACCAGTGGTTTATGACCAGTGGTTTATGACCAGTGGTTTTGACCAGTGGTTTTGACCAGTGGTTTTGACCAGTGGTTTTAACCAGTGGTTTTGACCAGTGGTTTATGACCAGTGGTTTATGACCAGTGGTTTATGACCAGTGGTTTATGACCAGTGGTTTATGACCAGTGGTTTATGACCAGTGGTTTTGACCAGTGGTTTTAACCAGTGGTTTTGACCAGTGGTTTATGACCAGTGGTTTATGACCAGTGGTTTATGACCAGTGGTTTTGACCAGTGGTTTTAACCAGTGGTTTATGACCAGTGGTTTTGACCAGTGGTTTTGACCAGTGGTTTTGACCAGTGGTTTATGACCAGTGGTTTTGACCAGTGGTTTTGACCAGTGGTTTTGACCAGTGGTTTTGACCAGTGGTTTATGACCAGTGGTTTTGACCAGTGGTTTTAACCAGTGGTTTTGACCAGTGGTTTATGACCAGTGGTTTATGACCAGTGGTTTATGACCAGTGGTTTTGACCAGTGGTTTTGACCAGTGGTTTTAACCAGTGGTTTATGACCAGTGGTTTTGACCAGTGGTTTTGACCAGTGGTTTTGACCAGTGGTTTATGACCAGTGGTTTATGACCAGTGGTTTTAACCAGTGGTTTTGACCAGTGGTTTTGACCAGTGGTTTTGACCAGTGGTTTATGACCAGTGGTTTTAACCAGTGGTTTTGACCAGTGGTTTTGACCAGTGGTTTTGACCAGTGGTTTTAACCAGTGGTTTTAACCAGTGGTTTATGACCAGTGGTTTATGACCAGTGGTTTATGACCAGTGGTTTTGACCAGTGGTTTTAACCAGTGGTTTTGACCAGTGGTTTTGACCAGTGGTTTTGACCAGTGGTTTTAACCAGTGGTTTTGACCAGTGGTTTATGACCAGTGGTTTATGACCAGTGGTTTATGACCAGTGGTTTTGACCAGTGGTTTTGACCAGTGGTTTTGACCAGTGGTTTTAACCAGTGGTTTATGACCAGTGGTTTATGACCAGTGGTTTATGACCAGTGGTTTTGACCAGTGGTTTATGACCAGTGGTTTATGACCAGTGGTTTATGACCAGTGGTTTTGACCAGTGGTTTTAACCAGTGGTTTTGACCAGTGGTTTATGACCAGTGGTTTATGACCAGTGGTTTTGACCAGTGGTTTTAACCAGTGGTTTTGACCAGTGGTTTTAACCAGTGGTTTATGACCAGTGGTTTATGACCAGTGGTTTATGACCAGTGGTTTTAACCAGTGGTTTTAACCAGTGGTTTATGACCAGTGGTTTATGACCAGTGGTTTATGACCAGTGGTTTTGACCAGTGGTTTTAACCAGTGGTTTTAACCAGTGGTTTATGACCAGTGGTTTTAACCAGTGGTTTTGACCAGTGGTTTTGACCAGTGGTTTTGACCAGTGGTTTTAACCAGTGGTTTTAACCAGTGGTTTATGACCAGTGGTTTATGACCAGTGGTTTATGACCAGTGGTTTATGACCAGTGGTTTTGACCAGTGGTTTTGACCAGTGGTTTATAACCAGTGGTTTTGACCAGTGGTTTTGACCAGTGGTTTTGACCAGTGGTTTTGACCAGTGGTTTATGACCAGTGGTTTATGACCAGTGGTTTTAACCAGTGGTTTTGACCAGTGGTTTTGACCAGTGGTTTTGACCAGTGGTTTTAACCAGTGGTTTATGACCAGTGGTTTATGACCAGTGGTTTTAACCAGTGGTTTTAAACAGTGGTTTTAACCAGCGGTTTATGACCAGTGGTTTTGACCAGCGGTTTTGACCAGCGGTTTTGACCAGTATTGTTGTGTTTTCAGACTGAAGAAAGGCAAACAGCTGGAGAAGGAAGAGGCCATCAACGAAGTCAAGAAGAACATCCACCTCATCAAAGCTCCTCACGCAGGTAAACTAACCATTAATAATAACATCCACCTCATCAAAGCTCCACACGCAGGTAAACTAAACATTCATAATAACATCCACCTCATCAAAGCTCCACACGCAGGTAAACTAAACATTCATAATACTTGACATATTGGTTTAATGTTCAAACTGATACACTTTGTTGTTTTTTTTTATTGTTAATACTCAATAAGCGTTTTGGGAACCGAGGACACTGAACTTAAGTGTTGACGTTTTGCAGGGGGAATTATTTCCAGTCACTGCTGGATGAACGACTTCATTTGTCTCTTTTTTTCTCACTTTGTGCTTCATAATTTGCCAGACATTGTATTATTATTATTATTACTAGCAACACACTGTATGGCGTGTGAAACCAAATGGACCCGCAAGGGTCCACTCTCAAGGACCACTGGTGGTCCCCGGACCACTGGTTAACCCATTGTGTCCTGACCCTCAATTCAACTTTCTGACACCAGATTATACAGTAGTTCCTGACACCAGATTATACAGTAGTTCCTGACACCAGATTATAGCAGCAGCAACATTCTAGCTTTTGACGCTAGATTCTACAGTAGTTTCCGACACTAGATTCTAGTTATTGACACTAAATTATAGTTTCTGATGATAGGATCTAGTTTTTGACACTAGATTCTATAGTTTCTGACACTAGATTCTAGTTTTTTCTGAAGAATCTGTGTTCCTGTGTCAGTGATGCCAACATATTTCAAGCCAAGGACCACCAGAATTATCCATATTTGGCTGCAGACCCCCATCTGAAAACATGTTGTTCTAGGGATCCCCCAGAAGCAAAGATTTGAGTTAAAATGTTTGCTTCCAAAATAATGTATTCAGAGATTTACAGCACATTTTCACAATTTTTCAAAAATAGCAGAACTACAAGCTCATATCGCGCCACTCGGTGGCACGATATGAGCTTGTAGATCTGCTATTTTTCAACAGATAAAACACCAAAATGCTCTCTCTCTCTGTCTGCAGGAACAGCCAAACATCTGGAGGAGAAGATGGTGCAGAAACTGCAGGAAGACGTGGAGATGGGAGGAGAGGTTGACCTCTGAACCCTGACCTCTGATGACCCCTCCTGACCTCTGACCCCCACAGCGTTTCCATGGCAACAACCATAGATGTGTATATATAATAATAACGAACGTGGTTACGTGGCGGCCATCTTACTGAGGGTGTCTATGAGCATATACTTTTTAAATGACCATAACTCCCTTATTTTACAACCGATTTTCAAACAGATTGGTTTGTTGTAAACGTCAGAGAACGTCCGCATACATACGAGCATTTATATGACGTTTTTGGAAATAATAAATTAAGTATAAGCATCTTAAACCATAGCCATGTTGATAATGTTCATAATAAAGCAATCCGTTTGTAAATCCGTCAGGTTTTGAGCGAGTTCTATCTGTTTTTGTTTGGGCTGCCATAGAGCATAGTGTATTTAGTCCTCTCACAAGATGGCCGCCGTGAACGACGTCAGAGGCTCCGCCTCCAGACATCTAGCTTCATTATATATATCTATCACGACCTTAATCTGACCCCGCCCTGGCTGCAGTTCACCATGTGGACGATATTATTTAGACTTGATATTAATATTTCATGCTTTTGAGGGACCCCTAGGGTTATCTGTGTGTGGCTGCGGACTGAGGACCCCCTCCTCCCTGTAAGGACCCCCCCGTCCCTGTAGGGACCCCCCCGATGAATCAACGGTTAGATTTAACCCTCTAACTGCCTCCCCATCGGTCTCCATTACTCCAACATTACTACTTTAGTTTTCATGGTTTGTATTTATCAGTGAATCCCAACCAAATAAAAGTCTATACTTCCAAACATGTTGTGAATTATACTGTACTTCCCATTATGATCTATATACAGCTCCATTCTAAAAAAAAATAGAATATCATGGAAAAGTTGTTTTATTTCCACAATTCCATCCAAAAACCCGAACTTTCACTTTCCGAACATTGCATGGAGACTGGACATGACACAGCCGTCTTTTTAGAGTACAGTGGTTCGGTATGTCGACAAGCTTCATGGAGATGTTAATCCTCCTTTCCAATTCAATTTGGCACCTGCCCATAGAGCTAAAACTACTAGTAACTGCTGTACTGACCTACTGGTATTACTGTGATTAACTGACCAGCCAACAACCAGTTTAACCAGCCAGAGAATCTGGTTGTATTGTCAAGACCAGAGGTGGGCAATTATTTTTCCCAAGGAGACAAATGAGATACATAAAATATTGTGGAGGGCCAAGACGAAAATTTCAAGATAAAAGTAATCGTAAGACCAACCATTTTGACACCAGTGCCCTCTATTTATTCAGCATTTGAGCCATGGACCACCATTTGATGACATTTTAGCCCCACAGACCCCCCAAACTTAAAGATTTATTTTGCTTTTGTCCACAATTCCAGGCTGGATTTGGGGAAACCAAACAGTCCAACATACAGATCAAAATGACCATTAATCTTCTACATTCTCTAGTTGTGTAGACTTGGGATAATTCACATGATGAATATTTTAACTCTTGAGAGCGTAAAAATGGTTTAATTTTTACGCTCTCAAAGAGTTACATCTGGTTAACCAACTTTCCATATTTAACTGGAACTCTCTCAAGGACCACTGGTGGTCCCCGGGCCGGTCAGAGTCAGCCAAAGGGCCGCATTTGGCCCCCGGGCCGCATAATGCCCAGGTATGGTCAAGAGGAAGGTGTGAGACATAAGACTGAACAATACAAATTCATTTATGGCCGTTATCAAAGCAAAACTGGGCTTCACCTAACACCTGAACAGTGCTACAGGTTGATTGATGAAATAATTTGTTCTAAAGTAGCCCAGACCAAGTATTAACTGCATACATTAATATACTTTCAGACAGTCAACATTTCTAGTTTAAAACATCATTTTAGTGGTCTCATAAAATCTTTTTTGGTGGGTTTTGAGCTGGAAGCCAAAATTGCGTAAAAAAAATAAATACTTGAATCATTTAAAATGTGAGCACTGAATCTATAATTAATTAAAGTTGGGGTTTTTGAATGGATTTGTGGCAATCACCCAACTTTTCCATGATATTCTAATTTTTTGTAATGGATCTGCATATCAGATCTATATATACAGTGGTTTTCCACCATTTCATGTCGAGTTTAGTCTCCCAGAAAGGTCCTTTCACCAACCCTGCCTCGGGTATGAGCACTGATCACACGGAGGAGTTTTCTGTTTTCAATGATGAAATGCTGTTGGTTTAGTGGTGACACAGCTGTAGTTAGTTAGTAGCAGTAGTAGTGTTTCACATCATTTTAAATAGAAGCACTTTAATCCCCCCCCCCCCGGTCCATGTGAATTTTCATTAACATGGTGAAATACATCTTGATGATGTCATCAAGATGTATTTCACCATGCTAATGTTTTTTCAGACCTCCATTTCTAGGAAAGATGGAATGGGGGAATGTTTTTTATCACGCCGCCAGCACCCACCAGCGGGAATCGAACCCACGACCTTCTAGCTGTGAGGCGACGATTACACCGCGGACAAAGCCAACTCGGGTCAGGACAAATCATGACGACACACACACTGTTTTGGGACGATCAAATAATTTCTAAGATGAAAAACGAAATGAAAAGCTAATTAAGATTTGCTAATTATATGATAATATTGTGTTTGTTGTCATGATTTGTCACATCCTGAGTTGTCTTTGTCCGCGATTGTGTTTTTATTAACCATTTTCAAATATTCTATGAGGAAGGAAGGACAATTCTGTTTCTGGAACACAGGACGACAGTATATATATATATATATATATATATATATATATATATATATATATATATATACATACAGTGAGGAAAGTAATTATTTGATCCCCTGATGATTTTGTAAGTTTTCATGATTAGAAAGAAATGAGCACTCTGTCACTTTTATGGTACTTTTATTTAAACAAATAGAGACAGAATATGAACAAAAATGTCCATAAGAAAATAATATTTAAAGGTTATAAATTAATTTGCGTTAGAGCTCGTGAAATAAGTATTTGATCCCTAAGCACAACCTGACTTAGTACTTGGTGGAAAAACCCTTGTTGGCAAGCACGGAAGTCAGACGTTTCTTGTAGTTGGTCACCAAGTTTGTGCACATCTCAGGCGGGATTTTGGCCCACTCTTGTTTAGATATCCTCCCCAAAACCTTAAGGTTTCGAGACTGTTGCTTGCCAACTCAAAGCTCAATCTCCCTCCATAGATTTTCTTCAGGATTAAGGTCTGGAGACTGGCTAGGCCACTCCATGAGCTTAATGTGCTTCTTCAAGACCCATCTTTAGTGCTCTGGCTGAGGGAAGGAGGTTCTTGTCCAAGATGTTGCAGTGCATGTCTCCATTCATCGGCCACACAATGCAGTGAAGTTGCTCTGTACCCTTAGCAGAGGAACAGCCCCAAAGCATAATGTTTCCACCTCCATGCCTGACGATGGGGATGGTGTTGTTAATGATTTGAAGTGAGCTGGGACCACAGTCACCAAAAAAAACATTGGTAACATAGTACACCATAACGGATTGAAATCCTGCAGTGCCCAGTCATGTCCCTCTGCTCAAGAAGGTGCATAGAGGCCCGTCTAAAGTTCACCAATGAACACCTAAATGATTCAGACCAGGCTGCGGGGAAGGTGATGTGGTCAGAAGAGACCAAAATTCAACTCTTTGGCATCCATTTGACTTGTCGTGTTTGGAGGGAGTGAAATGCTGAATACAAACCCAACAACACCATCCCCACCGTCAAGCATGGAGTTGGAGACATTATGCTTTGGGGCTGTTTCTCTGCTAAGGGTACAGGGCAACTTCACCGCATTGTGTGGCCGATGGATGTGGCCATGTACCGCAGGATCTTGGACAAGAACCTCCTTCCCTCAGCCAGAGCACTGAAGATGGGTCGTGGCTGGGTCTTCCAGCATGACAACGACCCAAAACATACGGCCAAGGCAACAAAGGAGTGACTCACGAAGAAGCACATTAAGGTCATGGAGTGGCCTAGCCAGTCTCCAGACCTTAATCCTATAGAAAATCTATGGAGGGAGCTTGAGCTTCGAGTTGGCAAGCAACAGCCTCGAAACTTTCAGGATTTGGAGAGTAGATCTCACCAGGAGTGGGCCAAAATTCCTCCTGAGATGTGCGCAAACTTGGTGACCAACTACAAGAAACTTCTGACTTCCGTGCTTGCCAACAAGGGTTTTTCCACCAAGTACTAAGTTAGGTTGTGCTTAGCGATCAAATACTTATTTCACGAGCTCTAACGCAAATTAATTTATAACCTTTAAATATTATTTTCTTATGGACATTTTTGTTCATATTCTGTCTCTATTTGTTTAAATAAAAGTACCATAAAAATGACAGAGTGCTCATTTCTTTCTAATCATGAAAACTTACAAAATCATCAGGGGATCAAATAATTATTTTCCTCACTGTATATATATATATATATATATATATATATATATATATATATATATATATATATATATATATATATATATATATATATATATATATATATATATATATACCTTATACTTATACAGTATAAGGTCTAGAAATTTATTGAATAACTTTTAACTTATGGTGTGTATATATGATAAGAATTTAATACAACTCATTGTTTTACTTTGTCAAGTCAATTGGTTTATATTCTCATTTTACTATCTGAGGATCACAGAACCTGAAACTGAGCTTTATTTTTTCTTACTTTTAAAGGAAATTAACTTTTCTGCTGTTTTCCCAGGACATCCTGGTTAACCACTGTCTGTATTGAAACAGTCTGTTGGCTCCAGCCCTGGACTTGGACCAGTATTTATTTATTTATTTTTTCAGCTCGCTGTGTATTTCTACTTTTACGTCCGTGCTGTAAAGCGAGCGATACAGAGTCAAGTCAGAGTAAAGTCCACCTTCCTGTTTGGGGGGACAGGATAAAATTGTATGGCCGCACCCATACCATTTTCAGTTCCAGGACTTTTATTAGTCAAGTAAAGCATCAATAATAACATCAGTTGTTGTTGAAGTTGCAACAGACACGCAGGCAGCATGCATAAAGCTAAAGGTCATCATTTAAATATAAGCACTTTAATTTGAAATATCTTTTGGTTGTTTTGGTGGGGCAGTCGTCTGGGTAGTGCCCCCCCCCCCATGCCCATGCGTAGATCCGCCCCTGCCGCAGTCGGTCATAAAGCTGACTGTTACAGCACACCGTTGTTCTGAAGAGATTTACACACATTGTACAACCAGAAACTCCTTCGCCAGTTGCAGTGAACAAATCCTTGGGCGAAGTTTAGTTTTCTAACCAGAACCATGACGGAGAGTTGATCCTCATGAACCACATGCTACAGTGGTTCCCCAGGGGCCACCATTTATTCAGGATTTGAGCCACGGACCACCATTTGAGGATATATCAGCCCACAAGATCCCAAATCTAAAGATTTATTTTGCTTTTGTCCACAACTCCAGGCTGGATTTGGGGAAACAAAACAAGCAAAAACATACATTCCAAAATGGCTGATTCATTACGTTCTCAAGAGTTACATCTGGTTAACCAACTTAGCTGGGGACCTCCTGGAACCCTCTCAGGGACCACTGGTGGTCCCCGGACCACCTGTTGAAAACCCCGTGTCATGGAAACAGGGAATCAGGGTGACCTTATCACACTGACAGCAAACAGGTAACTGACAGTGATGGGCAGTAGCTTGTTACAAGTAGCTAACTACATAGCTTAACTACGTTTTCCTGTAACTTGTAGTGTAGCTTACTACATTTGTTCTGGGAATAGCTTGTAGTGAAGCTACACTACTTGTTTCGAGTAACAAGGGGTGTAGCTTACTACAATTTCCCACGCACATTTTCAAATTCCGCCCATTTTTAATGCGTAGAAAACCTCTAATATACATCCCAAAACCTAAACATGCCGCCATCCTATGTTCAAACCCACCCCTAGATTATGATTTTTATTTATATTATTTTATTATGATTATTATTTAGAAGGTTGTACATTAAGTTGAGATATATATATTTATATATATGTAGTGTTGATGTAGCAAGCTACATCAAGCTACTTTGGTCGTGTAGCTTGTAGTGTAGCTTGCTACAATTTTCTGGAGATTGCTTGTAGTGTAGTTTAGCTACATGTTTTTGAGAGTAACAAGTAGTGTAGCTTACTACATTTTCCCAGTAACTTGCCCATCACTGGTAATTGAACTTTGAAAATGTGCAAAAATGCACGTGAATGCACGTGGCGAGTGTTCAGTAACTGTAAACGTGTTCCCAGGGCTGTGAACTGTAACCACATCCTCATAATGAACTGTATCTACATGCATGATGTGGAAATAACGGATCTGAAACCACACACAGCCCTGGTGTGTGTGTAAGTTACTGTGTACATTACTGTCACACACAGCCCTGGTGTGTGTGTAAGCTACTGTGTAAGTTACTGTCACACACAGCCCTGTGTGTGTGTGTAAGTTACGGTCACACACATGCAGACAACTTCCTCCTTTCACTTCACTTTATTTTGACACGCTGCCGAACACATCGTATCTCCTCTTGTGTTCATTTTCTTGTGTTTTTGTCATCAAATTATAGGCTCTTCTTACCAGCACTGTTCAGGTAAGACTATTTCTATGTAGGTAGGCATCAGTGTTGTAGTGGTACTTTTAGTGGGGGACGCCTCTTAAAGGGGAATTCCACACATTATCATTTTTTTTCTGAGAGTGTACAAATGGAACCAAATGGACCCGCTAGGGTCCATTTGGGGCGGCTTTCACTTCCAGGACTTTTATTAGTCAAGTAAAGCATCAATAATAACACCAGTTGTTGTTGAAGTTGCAACAGACACGCAGCATGCATAAAGCTAAAGGTCTGACTCAGAGAGTTTTCTGTTTTCAATGATGAAATGCTGTTGGTTTAGTGGTGACACAGCTGTAGTTAGTTAGTAGCAGTAGTAGTGTTTCACATCATTTTAAATACAAGCACTTTAATTTGAAATATCTTGGATTGTTTTGTATGCCATCGTGTTTGGGGGGGCAGACTGGCATTTAGGGGTTCATTGCCCCACCCCCCCCCCCCCCATGCCCATGCCTAGATCCGGCCCTGGATATGACATGCATAGAATACAATGAAAGTTGTATAATTTATTTTGAAGGGGATATATTGTCTAATGTCGGTGGACATAATAGGACATATTGGCCTGCCTGTCAGAGAGAGAGAGAGAGAGAGATGTGGTGCTGTAGTAGTGTATTCTGCAGGTAAAACAGATGGTAGGCCTGCTCATCTTTGTGTTGTAAGTTGTTTCACATTGCTGAGGGTCGTGTGATGCACTCAGGGAAAAGCAAAAAGTTGTAGAACAGAGACAATAGCCTATTTAAGATTGGTAGAACGTCCAACCTACGAC
The DNA here is from genome assembly GCA_039105355.1 of Benthosema pterotum. Classification (NCBI taxonomy): domain Eukaryota; kingdom Metazoa; phylum Chordata; class Actinopteri; order Myctophiformes; family Myctophidae; genus Benthosema; species Benthosema pterotum. The sequence continues at coordinate 151,579 of CM076969.1, read as the reverse complement.
GCCAGTAATGAATGGCTCTGTGCTCGATACATAAGCCTCGCGGCCGTCCTACCCTCTCCTACGACGGCAGAACGCGGCTTTTTAACTCTTGAGAGCGTAAACATGAAACCAAATGGACCCTTGTGGGTCCATTTGGTTTCATGTTTACGCTCTCAAAGAGTTACATCTGGTTAACCAACTATACCAGGTAGAACAGGTCCATCACGCGCTGGTTGTGGTGGGCCGATCTAGGCCAAATTACGCTAAAAATGTCCGGGCCGATTTTTTTTTTTTTTGCCCAGTCCACCACTGTGTGTATCCGTGCCTGTGTAGGATGCTTTGCTTTGGGTGTATATAAGCTGATCTGCATCTGGTCAAACAAGTGTAAGCTGATCTGCATCTGGTCAAACTTAAATCGATGCATGATGATGCAGCAGTCGTGCGGTCCTGAATCCTCGCTCGCTGAATGACCGCTCGCATTTAGACCATGCGTCACCAATATTCCGGCAGGCACCGCGAGGCTCCTGTTCATGTAGCCCTCGCTGCATAGTCTGATCATCATCATGTTTGGAAATTATGTCAGTGTAGCGTGAGGCATGAACACGGACATGGATAATACAGAAACATCACAAATCCATTGGTCGTGTACAACTGGGCCATTTTCAGTGACACTGAGAGACAATGCCCTCCCCCAGAGAAGGATGGAGGGTGCTAATCAGTTTTACGACCCTTTGGAATGCAGGATAGGAACTCAAGAAAAAGGACACTTCAGTATTCACTTTCTGTGCCCCTACCTCATGAACAATACCACACAGATGAAACTGTGCACATTTTACATGTCTGGACCACAAATACAGTATATATATATATATTTGTATGCTATCTTATGAACCTTAACTATAAACTGCAAAGCATGTTGATTTGATTTGTAAATAATTTCTTCTTCTAATATTTGCCTGATCTCTGCATGGCTAATATATGGTGTTTAGTATCTAAACGTTCCCAGAATCAATTTGTTTGCAAATCCATGATCAGATGTTTTGCAATTAGTCACTAAGGGAAGTTAGAGAAATGTAGAGATATAGCAGGAGGTAAAAGGAGGGGCTGCCGGACCCCCCTACACACATGGACCCATGCATGGAAATGGCCAGTGAACTGGAAGGGAGGAGTTAAACTCCCCCAACTGAGTGAGGATGGTCAACAGGCCAGATGTGCTTGGTTTTTGGCGGAGGAACAGACAAGACGTCCTGTTCTGTCCTCTCCCTGTGCTCTTCTGAAACGGGTTTGACTAGATGTCCCCGTTTCGCCCTCTGTTCTGTTTGGTCGGACTGTGGGGTTAGACGAAACGTCCCCCGCATAGAGCGCTACTGACTTGTTTCGAGGATAAGACACTGAGTCTCCTCATCGCTCTCCAGTCCGGGTTTGACTGCATGTCCCCACACCAAAGAACTTCTGAGCAGACCTCAACGCCACAACCAGCCAACCCTCAGAGACTCAGAACGGTGCTCCTCTCAACGCCACAGCGAAGACAAGACACCCATCTCCTACACGACTACATCCTTCAAGGAGCCAACTCCAATCCAAGCCGGCGTCACCAAGGACACAGAGCTGACTCTGACGGGGTATAAACTGCCTGGAGGCCTGCACCTCCAACTGTCCACTCTCCTTCCCAAGATGGCCGCCGCCAGCTACTACCACTACTCCTGGCTATCACCACAGGCCTGCTAATGGCTGCCACTACCACATGGCTGTCTCCTCCTACACACAGGCAAGCATATCACATTACATGTGAAAAATGGCAACCCCCAGGTTAGCAGGCAGAGTAGAGAAGTTGTAGATCTGCTGTTTCTCAAACCTTTTATTGCTTTTATTTCCAAGTGTCTCTTTTCTTTGTCTGCACCATTACCTGACAATACACACGACCTTGCTATGATCGACATTTAATCCTGCCGTCCATTTTAGGATGTTTTATACCAATTTAGTTTACATGTAATAAATTGATTATTTTTATTAAAAGGATCCCTGTCTAATAAGATAAACATCGCTTAAAGAATTATACTTTCCCTATATAACTAAAATAAACAAATAAAAACACCAATGGCATCTTATTTCTTTCATAAATAGAGAATATTTCACTCAACAGGAACTGCTCCTGGCGCAGGATGATGATGTCACGTGTGGTCTAGCTCTATACAATATATGGATGAACATGCTCTGTGACATCATCATCCTGCGACAGGAGCACCTCCTATAGAGTGAAAGATTCTCTATTTATGAAAGAAATAAAGTATTGAAGGTGTTTTTATCTGCATGTTTTAGTTATAGAAGGCAAGTATAGTGTTTTAAGGCACATTTGTCTTATTAGGCAGGGATCCTTTTAAGAAGTTGTTGTGTTTTCTATCTCATGGTTTACAAATTGTACAGATGGGGTATTTATTGCTAGTCTGTCCAAGAACTCATGTTACATTAACAGTGATGTGAGCATATAATTTCAGTATGTTTCAATATTAATATTTTCATAATTTCATAAAATATGGAGAATTAATATTGAAATATTATGTCCTGTTCATAAACACTACATCAGGGTTATTTATATTTGATATTTGACCACTCACAGATATGGGAAAATCACAATCTGTGTGGGGAAAAAAATCCTTTAGTATAATTTCTAACGACAAAGAAATGATGAGGGGTCCTGAAGGCACCTCCCGGGCGATAAATTAAGTCTATTGTAAGCGGGCATCCCGGTATTAAACCCTATTAGACACCATTACAAACACATTGGTGAAGACATTTACAGCCTTCCCTTACTATTTTTACTTTTCTTGACAGCTGCCTCATCCAGAGAAGACCATGGCTTCCTCTCACGTAGCTCCTGTTCAGGTTGGTTTACTGGCAAATAGAAACTCAATATAATTATAAATAAGTACTTTGTACTTTATTGTCAGTTAAACCCAGTTAATATAACGTGTCATATTGTTGCGGATTTGGAAACAGGACTGTAGAAAGTAATAGTACAGTAAAGAACTTAAATTCACACAAATCATGTTTCCAATATTGCAAGTAATGCCAGTAATGGCAACTAAATGGAAACTAAAAAAACAGTGATTTTTGCCCCTAAAGGCCGACGGCCTGAAACAAACTAAAAACACAGTGAAGCAGCTTTCTGCTTCTATACTAGAGGAACAAACTAAAAACACAGTGAAGCAGCTTTCTGCTTCTAGAGGAACAAACTAAAACACAGTGAAGCAGCTTTCTGCTTCTATACTAGAGGAACAAACTAAAAACACAGTGAAGCAGCTTTCTGCTTCTAGAGGAACAAACTAAAACACAGTGAAGCTTTCTGCTTCTAGAGGAACAAATTAAAAACACAGTGAAGCAGCTTTCTGCTTCTAGAGGAACAAACTAAAACACAGTGAAGCAGCTTTCTGCTTCTAGAGGAACAAACTAAAACACAGTGAAGCAGCTTTCTGCTTCTAGAGGAACAAACTAAAACACAGTGAAGCAGCTTTCTGCTTCTAGAGGAACAAACTAAAACACAGTGAAGCAGCTTTCTGCTTCTAGAGGAACAAATAAAACACAGTGAAGCAGCTTTCTGCTTCTACGTGACAAACTCCCACTATAGCTTTGACAGGCAGCCTCTGTGGACATTTTCAAAGCACAGCTCAAGACCTACTTTTCTTAATTGATCTTTTAAATTCCTTGCTGTCCATGTCCTTGCTGTACTCATTCCTATAGGACTCGTCTGTGGACATATTGGTGGCCAACAAGGTGGAACTGATCAAGTGGCTCAGCTCAGATCTCCACATCCTACAGCATGCTCATTCTGATGGAATTATTGATGAAAGAATCTATAAACGCCTGAGGAATATAGAACAGCCAGAAGAAGTTTGTATTGGACTTATTGATACTGTGGTCAATAGAGGAGAGAAAACGTCATCTCAGTTCCTTAAACTTCTCAATAAAACAGAGATTCTCGACACGTATCCACAACTCAAGAAATGGAATTATCCAGGTAAGTGAGGGTGTGTGTGTGTCTGTCTGTAATCTAGAAGAACACAGTTTGATTCTTCACTAGTCCACAGCTAAACACAGCTTGCAGGACACTGTTACAGACAGTAAAAAGTGTGAGTAAAAAGCCACAGTGAAAACAAACAAATATCTGCCAGTTATTGTAAAATTGTACAGGCCACTATCTGTGGTGTTGCCGGTGTAGCAGTGGAAACAGGACAGTGTAACAGCTGGAACGGTGCATGGCCTGCGTGTGTAACGCTAGGGGTGGGTGGGGGGGGTCGGAGTTCCCATGTAAAGCTGATGGGGAAGATTTAATGAAGTATTCATTTAATGATTAATCAACAATTGATTCATTTGAAAAAAAAAAGGGCTTCGTTAATCTCTTCCTAACGTTATGCTCAATGACTGTGTGAAAACTCTGGGTGTTTGGTGCAGCCAGCGAGGAGTTATGCTGGTTTCTGACATTCATTCAGACAGACATTTTCTCAATTATAGTATGGGTTATTTTTATTATTATTCATGTCCTTCAGACATCCCATCACCACCAGGAGGCAGACGGATGACATCGATGGTTATTTCACTCATCATCTTGATCGCAGCAGTGCTGCTGAAATACTGTAAGTTTACTGTATCCATACTGTAAGCCTATAGCACTGCTGTATTCATACTTATCATTTTAATACTACTAAAAACTTAACTCTTACTAATTTTTACTTTGCCTTGATCGAAACTCAATACAATGATATATTATATAATATGATATATTACTCTATTGTCAGTTACTCCAGGTTAATATAAAGTGTCATATAGTTGTGGATTTGGCAACTAGACTGTAGAAAGTAAGAGTACAGTAAAGAACTTTTTAATTCGCACATAAATTGTGTTACCAGTATTGCCTTTTTCACCTTAGAAACATTGCACAAATCAGAGCCTATCTGTCATTAGATGATGCTAAAACGCTGATCCACGCCTTTGTAGTATTTTCTCCGGTTGATCACTGCAATGCAGTTTTTTCTGGACTGCAAAAGAAAACAACTGACAGATTACAACTTGTTCAAAATGAGGGAACAAGAGATTTAACTAAAACTAAGGTTTGTGGTATCAGGCAATGAGGGCCTCCGCACCTCCCAGGCTGAGGGGCAGCCCGGGGAAATCCTCCAACACAGCAGTGCCAGACGGGTCCAAGATCCAAGCATAAATCCACGGAAAACCGGTAGGTAAACCGACGTGCCGAACTTTGAAAAAAAGCTCCAGCCAAAAAAATACTCAAAATTGAAACTTCGATTTCCTGCCCCGAGGGGGTAGATTGCAGTGCAGGTGAAGTTACAAAGTTGTTAAAAAGCACAGGTTAAGACACAGTAAAAAGAGGAAAAGCGACCTTAAAACTAAGAAATAGAAATATAATGCCTATACTCTTAACCCGCAAAGGGGGGTATTAAAGATAGAATATGCTTTATTCATTACAGGTCTGTCGGAAGGTCTGCCGGAAAAATATGAAAAAGGTCTTCAGGAACATTTTAACAGTACATATCGGACTGTACGGTTGGGCACAGCGCTGCCAGTCGAGTTTGAAAACGTCTTCACTCCGCTCTACAATGTAGACATCAATGTCACAGACATCCACAGCCACCATGAGGTCAGACAGATGGAGATGAACAAGCCAGGAGAGGGAAAAGAAATACAACTCAGTGAAATGTTCAAACACCCTTCTGGAAGGAACATCAGAACAGTCCTGACTGTCGGCTGTGCAGGAATTGGAAAAACATTCCTTGTGCAAAAATTTGTGTCTGACTGGTTCAGAAATCGTTTCCCCAAAGATCCACACCTCGTGTTCCCGCTCAAGTTCCGAGACTTAAATCTGCTACAGGGGCAAACGTTTAGTTTGGCACAGCTAATTCACCACTGCATCAAGGAAACCAGATTCATTGAGGAAGACAGTCTCAATGACATCTTTAAAGAATTGCAGAAGTCAGTAGACTACAACAAAAGCCTGTTTAAAGTTATGTTCATTATAGATGGGTATGATGAAAATAATTTTCAGTTTGATTTCAGCGATGCTAGTTCCATGAATGTCAGCAGTCGTTACCCAGTGGAAGTTCTCCTAGCAAAGCTCATCAAAGGAGATCTGCTTCCCTCTGCTCACATCTGGATAACCTCACGACCTGTAGCAGCCAGTCAGATCCCTGAGGACTCTGTAGACAGGATGACAGAGGTACGAGGTTTCATCAGAGAAGACCAGAAGAAGGAGTTCTTCATGAAGGCGTTCAGTGATGAGAACCAGGCCAACTCAATCTACTCACACATTACGAAATCAACGACACTCCACACCATGAGTGAAATCCCAGTCTTTTGTTGGATCCTTGCTAGAGTTGTGCAGAACATGGGGACGACAGAGAAGAAGCTGCCCAAAAACCTGGTTGAACTTTACTGCTACTTCCTGATGGGTGAGATTCAGCGGGTGGATAAGAATAATACTTCACTAGGCAAGGCAGGTAAAGATAAGCTCATGAAGGATGCGAAAGAAGTTCTTCTAAAGCTGGGAAAGCTGGCATTTGACCAACTGATCCAAGGCAACATCATTTTCTATGAGGAAGACCTGGAAGCGTGTGGTCTTGATATTAACAAGGACTTGAAAAACTTGGGTTTTTGCACAACCTTCTTCAAAGAAGACATTATTCTCTTCGAAAAAAGGGTCTACTGCTTTGTTCATCTGAGCATCCAGGAGTTTCTGGCTGCAGTCTACATGTACAACTGTGTCAGTCAGAAGAACATGGAGGTCCTGAAGACATTCCTGGGGGACACCCGTTTCAACAGTGACAGTTCCCTGTCTGACTTCCTGGGGGCTGCTATGAGGAAAACCTTGCAGAGTGAGAGTGGCCACCTGGACCTCTTTGTCCGCTTCCTTCATGGCCTCTCACTGGAGTCCAACCAGAGACGGTTTAGAGATCTGCTGGGTCAGACAGAGAACAGTCCAGAGGAGATCCAGAGAGCCATCAACAACCTGAAGGCGATGAGCACCGATACTGACATCTCTGCTGATGAAAGATGTATCAACATCTTCCACTGTCTGATGGAGATGAATGACCTGTCACTGAGTCAGGGGATCCTACAGTACCTGGAGTCAACAAGCAGATCAGGGAAGAAACTCTCTGAGGTCCAGTGTTCAGCTCTGGCCTCCATGCTGCAGATGTCAGAGGATATTCTGGAGGAGTTGGACCTGGATAAGTACAACACTCACAATGCTGGGCGACTGAGACTGATTCCAGCTGTGAGGAACTGCAGAAAGGCTCGGTTAGTAGTCATGTTGAATGCAAAAACTTCACCGGCAGCAGTTACTTATCCAACCAAGGAACATCATAAAGTAAAAAGTAAACAAACATTATAATAGCTATGAATTCAGCACACACGTATGGTCCTGACGTATGGATTAGTGACCCCCCCCCCCCCCCACACACACACACACACACACACACACAACATACACGCGCACAGCTGTTTATGCTGGAAATTGGATAGAGTAGGCTAAAATTAATTCAAAGTGTGTGTGTGCGTGTGTGCGTGTGCGTGTGTGTGTGTGTGTGTGTGTGTGTGTGTGTGTGTGTGTGTGTGTGTGTGTACATTTGATTGTGTCATTACAGACTTGTTGGTTTTGGCGCTCACCTCCTGAAGGAGAACATTGAACATGTGTCTTCAGCTCTCAGTTCTAATCCGTCTCATCTGAGACACCTGGACCTCAGTTACAACCACCTGGACCCAAATATGGAGCTGCTCTGTGACGCACTGAAGAGTCCACACTGTAGACTGGAGACTCTACGGTCAGATGAATTTACAATCATTACTTCCATCAGTGATTCTAATATGAATTATGTGGCTAGACTTTATTTGAAGAGTATGAAGAAATCACCTGTTACTGCAGTTGTTTTCTGGATCAGTGAGTGGTTCTGTGTGTTCTCTGTATTGGTGAAACAGCACCCCCTGTTGGTAAACATAGATATAACGGTACAGCTGTGTGGTCATGGAGACAAAGTCAGGCCTTGGGAGTGTTTGTACCACTCAAACAAACAAACAAACAAATAAAAAAAAACAGTATGTACAGTAAGTCGTTGGTTGGTTGGTTTATGAGATTTTAGGTATTAGAATTGTTCTTCCCTGTCTGTGTACTGCATGTGTTGTTTTATTTCTCATTCAGACTGAGTCACTGCTGGTTGTCAGAGAGAAGCTGTGAACTTCTGGCCTCAGCTCTCAGATCTAATCCTCATTTGAGAGAATTAGATTTGACCTTCAACGTCTTGCCGGTGTCTGGACTGGAGAACTTCTCTGGACTGAAAACGCTCCAGTGAGTAGACTTGGTCTGTTTCCATTGGTTGGCCAAAATGCCCATACATGGAGTTCAGTGGAAGACATGCCCAAATATGGAATCCAGGGTAGTCTATGTAATCTGCTAGGAAAGTATCCCATGCACCCGTAAGATATTTGTTTTTTATTATCCTTAAAGGTAGGGTAAGTGATTTGAAATTCATGGTGTAGTACCAGCCTGGTGCACTAGGGGCGCCCGAGAGTAGCTACACTATGTGAACTTGCTACTCGATCCTGATTGGAGGAGAATTCACCCTCCACCTGGGGAACTTTTATTAGCTCCTCTGCTAACGTGGGGAGGGGAAAACTCCATATATGGTCTGCACACCTTATAATAGAGCATTTTAACAGAAAAAAATATTTTTTGGATGATATCTGACAAAAGTCAGATATCAGATATTAGTCAGATATTACCTACCTTTAATCCTGATTTGATGTTACAAACGATATAGCTAAGCTTTTCTGGAGCAGGTCTGACTAGTTGATTGATTTAAGTCAGTCTGTTCTCAATCTGACTCTCTAATTCATCCAGGAATGTCCGTCTTTAGTGGACTGGATTTGTGTTGGTTGAAATCAAGTGATTATTCTGGGAAAGATCTGACTAGTCTTGGATTACCTTGATTTGGACACAATCAAGACACTAATTTGTTAATTAATTAATTAAATAATTAAAGAAATCGCCAGTGGAAGAGGTGGATCCCGTCAGCGTCGCCTGCTTTCTTAACTATGTTGGGCTTCTGGTGCATCTGCATTATTACATACACACTGGGCTCTAGAACACAGCCCTAGTGGCTCAGTGGCTGTAGCATTATTACATACACACTGGGCTCTAGAACACAGCCCTAGTGGCTCAGTGCCTGTAGCATTATTACATACACACTGGGCTCTAGAACACAGCCCTAGTGGCTCCCTGTAGCATTATTACATACACACTGGGCTCTAGAACACAGCCCTAGTAGCTCCCTGTAGCATTATTACATACACACTGGGCTCTAGAACACAGTCCTAGTGGCTCCCTGGATGTAGCATTATTACATACACACTGGGCTCTAGAACACAGCCCTAGTGGCTCCCTGTAGCATTATTACATACACACTGGGCTCTAGAACACAGCCCTAGTGGCTCCCTGTAGCATTATTACATACACACTGGGCTCTAGAACACAGCCCTAGTGGCTCCCTGTAGCATTATTACATACACACTGGGCTCTAGAACACAGCCCTAGTGGCTCCATGGCTGTAGCATTATTACATACACACTGGGCTCTAGAACACAGCCCTAGTGGCTCTCTGGATGTAGCATTATTACATACACACTGGGCTCTAGAACACAGCCCTAGTGGCTCCCTGTAGCATTATTACATACACACTGGGCTCTAGAACACAGCCCTAGTGGCTCCCTGGCTGTAGTATTATTACATACACACTGGGCTCTAGAACACAGCCCTAGTGGCTCCCTGGCTGTAGCATTATTACATACACACTGGGCTCTAGAACACAGCCCTAGTGGCTCCCTGGCTGTAGCATTATTACATACACACTGGGGCTCTAGAACCCAGCCCTAGTGGCTCCCTGGATGTAGCATTATTACATACACAAACTGGGGTGATCCGCACCAAAATAATATAAACATTTCAGTCACCCAAAACACGTTGCGCTGTCTGACAGTTGCTAGTTAAAGTAGCACTTGGCCATGTCAAAAAAGTCCAGCAGTTATCAGAGGTGGAGCTTTCAGTCTGAACCACCCATTTTCAAAGGTTTACTCAGTTTACTATGGCATTAATATACCTTAGAGATGTTGTGTGGACTAGAAATGGAGTTCTGTAACAACTCCTTTATTTTTTTTTAGAAAGTCCATTTCTGAAGAAAGGTTGTGTTTCACCATGTTAATGATTTTTCTTTGAGGACCTTTTTTTTCTGAGAACCAAATGGACCCTGGTGGGTCCATTTGGTTACATTTGCACACTCAGGAAAAATAATAATAAAATGCGGCTCCAGACAGATTTTGAATTTAATTTTGGGTCGAAAATGGCTCTTTCAACATCTTCAGTTGCCGACCCCTGTGTTAGACAGTCAGACATTGATGTATTGTTGTTCTACTTCCTACAGAGTGAAACATGAACACTGGACTAATCCTCACCTCCTTACACAATGTGAGTGTCTGTCTGTCTGTCTGTCTGTCTGTCTGTCTGTCTGTCTGTCTGTCTGTCTGTCTGTCTGTCTGTCTGTCTGTCTGTCTTTATATGCAGTAGTTTAAAGTAAACTTGTACATTTTCCGAAGTAAATGTTTTGTGGACATGATAAAACCGTCCCCCCATTCTGTGTTTCCTGTGTTTCATCATTAACATGATGAAACACAACTTGATGATGATGAACACCATGTTAATGATTTTTCTTTTAGCACCTTTTTTTCTCTCTCTTTTTTTTTAGGGGAGTGTACAAATGGACCCGTTAGGGTCCATATCTGCACTCTCAGAAAAACATCTTGAAAATGAGTGGAATGATTTGTGAACAAATACTAGGTAAAACACTTAACTCATGTTTTTTTGTTTTTACTGTGTTTCCTCATCAGATTTCCATGGTGTCACTCTGGACCCAAACACAGCCAGCAGATCTCTACGTCTGTCTGATGACAACAGGAAGGTCACAGGGCCATGGTGGTGGAAGCTTCATCCATACCCTGATCATCAGGAGAGATTCAGTGATGATGTTCCTCAGGTTCTGTGTACAGAAGGACTGTCTGGAGGACGTTACCTGTGGGAGGTAGAGGTGAGAGGACAGGCTGAGATAGGAGTGTCTTACAGAGCAATCAGCAGCAG
>CM076969.1:92912-132912 GCA_039105355.1 Benthosema pterotum | reverse complement strand
TTCTGATTGGTTCTCCTCCATCATGGTCTGTCTGTCTGTCTGTCTGTCTGTCTGTCTGTCTGCCTGTCTGTAGAGCACTGTCTGTCTGCCTGCCTGCCTGCCTGCCTGTCTGTCTGTCTGTCTGTCTGTCTGTCTGTCTGTCTCCTCCATCATGGTCTGTCTGTCTGTCTGTCTGTCTGTCTGTCTGTCTGCCTGTCTGTAGAGCAGTGGTTTTCAAACACATCAGTGCTTACATCTGGTTAACCAACTTTCCATCATTTAGCCTGGGGACCACCTGGAACCCTCTCAAGGACCACTGGTGGTCCCCGGACCACTGGTTGAAAACCCCTGGGTTACCCTGATTGGCTGTTGAAAACCCCTGGGTTACCCTGATTGGCTGTTGAAAACCCCTGGGTTACCCTGATTGGCTGTTGAAAACCCCTGGGTTACCCTGATTGGCTGTTGAAAACCCTGGGTTACCCTGATTGGCTGTTGAAAACCCCTGGGTTACCCTGATTGGCTGTTGAAAACCCCTGGGTTACCCTTGGCTGTTGAAAACCCCTGGGTTACCCTGATTGGCTGTTGAAAACCCCTGGGTTACCCTGATTGGCTGTTTAAAACCCCTGGGTTACCCTGATTGGCTTCTTCTTCCATTGTGTGCACCGCTATGATTGGTTCCCCTGAAATTCGTCCAGTGAAAAAGGTTCAAAATCTACAGTATGTGTGATTAAAAATAGTTAGTTTTTTTAATTGTGTTATTTTTCTGTAAAAAGTCCCCGCCTTAATATATATATATATATATATATATATATATATATATATATATATATATATATATATATATATATATATATATATATATATATATATATATATATATATATATATATATATATATATATATATATATACATATTGCTCTTGATTTTTGCCATAGATTCCCCCTGCTCTACATTTAACCCTGAGGTGTATCTGATTCACTAGTTACTAGATGTTTACCATTGTAATGTTTTAGACCTTCCATGTGGTTTTACTGTTCTGCTTTCACTGCCTCCAGCACACACACACACACACACACACACACACACACACACACACACACACACACATGTGAGTGTCTAACAGGTTGGAACATGTCTGGTATGGAATGGATCTCAGTTTACTGTAGGAATGGAATGGAATGGAATGGAATGGTTTGGTCAGTGTCAACAGTCCACTGAATGGTTTGGACTGGATTGGAATGGATTGGAATGGTTTGGAATGGATTGGAATGGTTTGGAATGGTTTGGAATGGATTGGAATGGTTTGGACTGGATTGGAATGGATTGGAATGGTTTGGACTGGTTTGGAATGGTTTGGAATGGATTGGAATGGTTTGGAATGGTTTGGAATGGTTTGGACTGGATTGGACTGGTTTGGACTGGATTGGAATGGAGTGGACTGGTTTGGAATGGATTGGACTGGTTTGGACTGGTCAGTGCCAACAGTCCAGTCCCACAACCCAGAGACAGTCCAACTAACCATGTGTAACCCAGGTTTGGGACAAACACAGGGCTTAAAGGGGAATTCCACCCATTTTCAACATGTTACTGTCATGAATTGATACACATCAGAGATGTTATGTGGACATGATAAAAAATGCCCCCCCCCCCCCCCCCCCCCCCCCGATTCTGTGTTTCCTAGAAATGGAGGTCTGAAAAAACCCATTAACATGGTGAAACACAACTTGATGACATCATCAAGATGTGTTTGACCATGTTAATGTTCATTTTTAAAATGGGTGGAATTCAGCATTACTTTACATCATTGGCATTACTTTAGTTATTGAAAACCGCGTGTGCTTGTAGGTCTGATATTTTTGGAAAATGGTGAAAAATAATGTGGTCAAATTTTTGAATAATTTTTCCATCTCAGAATGTGTTAATAAAACCTTCTGCAGGCTGTGGAAGTCCAGCTGAATCCTCAGGACCTCAGAGTCTGTTTATAAATCCATCAGAATCTGTTTATAAATCCATCCATCAGAATCTGTTTATAAATCCATCAGAATCTGTTTATAAATCCATCCATCAGAATCTGTTTATAAATCCATCCATCCATCAGAATCTGTTTATAAATCCATCCATCAGAATATGTTTATAAATCCTTCCATCGTGTTCTCTAGGCTGTAGAACATCAGGATGTATTAATAAATCCTTCCATCGTGTTCTCTAGGCTGTAGAACATCAGGATGTATTAATAAATCCTTCATGTTCTCTAGGCTGTAGAACATCAGGATGTATTAATAAATCCATTGTGTTCTCTAGGCTGTAGAACATCAGGGTGTATTAATAAATCCTTCCATCATGTTCTCTAGGCTGTAGAACATCAGGGTGTATTAATAAATCCTTCCATCATGTTCTCTAGGCTGTAGAACATCAGGGTGTATTAATAAATCCTTCCATCGTGTTCTCTAGGCTGTAGAACATCAGGGTGTATTAATAAATCCTTCCATCGTGTTCTCTAGGCTGTAGAACATCAGGATGTATTAATAAATCCTTCCATCATGTTCTCTAGGCTGTAGAACATCAGGATGTGTTAATAAATCCTTCCATCGTGTTCTAGGCTGTAGAACATTAGGATGTATTAATAAATCCTTCCATCGTGTTCTCTAGGCTGTAGAACATCAGAATCTGTTTATAAATCCATCCATCAGAATCTGTTTATAAATCCATCAGAATCTGTTTATAAATCCATCAGAATCTGTTTATAAATCCATCAGAATCTGTTTATAAATCCATCCATCAGAATCTGTTTATAAATCCATCAGAATCTGTTTATAAATCCATCAGAATCTGTTTATAAATCCATCAGAATCTGTTTATAAATCCATCAGAATCTGTTTATAAATCCATCCATCAGAATCTGTTTATAAATCCATCAGAATCTGTTTATAAATCCATCAGAATCTGTTTATAAATCCACCAGAATATGTTTATAAATCCATCAGAATCTGTTTATAAATCCACCAGAATATGTTTATAAATCCATCAGAATCTGTTTATAAATCCATCAGAATCTGTTTATAAATCCACCAGAATATGTTTATAAATCCATCCATCAGAATCTGTCCATAAATCCATCAGAATCTGTTTATAAATCCATCAGAATCTGTTTATAAATCCACCAGAATATGTTTATAAATCCATCAGAATCTGTTTATAAATCCACCAGAATATGTTTATAAATCCATCAGAATCTGTTTATAAATCCATCAGAATATGTTTATAAATCCACCAGAATATGTTTATAAATCCATCAGAATCTGTTTATAAATCCATCAGAATATGTTTATAAATCCATCAGAATCTGTTTATAAATCCATCAGAATCTGTTTATAAATCCATCAGAATCTGTTTATAAATCCATCAGAATCTGTTTATAAATCCATCAGAATCTGTTTATAAATCCATCAGAATCTGTTTATAAATCCATCAGAATCTGTTTATAAATCCATCAGAATCTGTTTATAAATCCATCCATCAGAATCTGTTTATAAATCCATCCATCAGAATCTGTTTATAAATCCATCAGAATCTGTTTATAAATCCATCAGAATCTGTTTATAAATCCATCAGAATCTGTTTATAAATCCATCAGAATCTGTTTATAAATCCATCAGAATCTGTTTATAAATCCACCAGAATATGTTTATAAATCCATCAGAATCTGTTTATAAATCCATCAGAATATGTTTATAAATCCATCAGAATCTGTTTATAAATCCATCAGAATATGTTTATAAATCCACCAGAATATGTTTATAAATCCATCAGAATCTGTTTATAAATCCACCAGAATATGTTTATAAATCCATCAGAATCTGTTTATAAATCCATCAGAATATGTTTATAAATCCACCAGAATATGTTTATAAATCCATCAGAATATGTTTATAAATCCACCAGAATATGTTTATAAATCCACCAGAATATGTTTATAAATCCATCCATCGTGTCTCTCCAGGCCGTTGAAGTCCAGCTGAATCCTCAGAACTTCAGGGTGTGTTAATAAATCCATCCTGTCTCTCCAGGCCGTTGAAGTCCAGCTGAACCCTCAGAATGTCTTAATAAATCTTCTAATAAATGTTCTCCAGGCCGTTGAAGTCCAGCTGAACCCTCAGAATGTCTTAATAAATCTTCTAATAAATGTTCTCCAGGCCGTTGAAGTCCAGCTGAACCCTCAGAATGTCTTAATAAATCTTCTAATAAATGTTCTCCAGGCCGTTGAAGTCCAGCTGAACCCTCAGAATGTCTTAATAAATCTTCTAATAAATGTTCTCCAGGCCGTTGAAGTCCAGCTGAACCCTCAGAATGTCTTAATAAATCTTCTAATAAATGTTCTCCAGGCCGTTGAAGTCCAGCTGAACCCTCAGAATGTGTTAATAAATCTTCTAATAAATGTTCTCCAGGCCGTTGAAGTCCAGCTGAACCCTCAGAATGTCTTAATAAATCTTCTAATAAATGTTCTCCAGGCCGTTGAAGTCCAGCTGAACCCTCAAAATGTGTTAATAAATCTTCTAATAAATGTTCTCCAGGCCGTTGAAGTCCAGCTGAACCCTCAGAATGTCTTAATAAATCTTCTAATAAATGTTCTCCAGGCCGTTGAAGTCCAGCTGAACCCTCAGAATGTCTTAATAAATCTTCTAATAAATGTTCTCCAGGCTGTTGAAGTCCAGCTGAACCCTCAGAATGTGTTAATAAATCTTCTAATAAATGTTCTCCAGGCCGTTGAAGTCCAGCTGAACCCTCAGCAGCTCCATCTTCCTCCTCTGAGGAATCCAAACATCCTGGTTGGAGAAAACGATCTGACAGCTCTGAGCTACCTCCATGAACCTGCTGTCCTTCACAACCTCACCGTACGCTTCCTTCAGTCCAAGATGATCTACACCTACTGTGGTGAGTAGATCCATAGACCTGCTGTCCTTCACAACCTGATGATCTACACCTACTGTGGTGAGTAGATCCATAGACCTGCTGTCCTTCACAACCTGACCGTACGATTCCTTCAGTCCAAGATGATCTACACCTACTGTGGTGAATAGATCCATAGACCTGCTGTACTGTGGTGAGTAGATCCATAGACCTGCTGTACTGTGGTGAGTAGATCCATAGACCTGCTGTACTGTGGTGAATAGATCCATAGACCTGCTGTACTGTGGTGAGTAGATCCATAGACCTGCTGTACTGTGGTGAGTAGATCCATAGACCTGCTGTACTGTGGTGAGTAGATCCATAGACCTGCTGTACTGTGGTGAATAGATCCATAGACCTGCTGTACTGTGGTGAGTAGATCCATAGACATGTACTGTGGTGAGTAGATCCATAGACCTGCTGTACTGTGGTGAGTAGATCCATAGACCTGCTGTACTGTGGTGAATAGATCCATAGACCTGCTGTACTGTGGTGAGTAGATCCATAGACCTGCTGTACTGTGGTGAATAGATCCATAGACCTGTACTGTGGTGGATAGATCCATAGACCTGTACTGTGGTGGATAGATCCATAGACCTGTACTGTGGTGAATAGATCCATAGACCTGCTGTAATGTGGTGAATAGATCCATAGACCTGTACTGTGGTGAATAGATCCATAGACCTGCTGTAATGTGGTGAATAGATCCATAGACCTGTAATGTGGTGAATAGATCCATAGACCTGCTGTACTGTGGTGAATAGATCCATAGACCTGTACTGTGGTGAATAGATCCATAGACCTGCTGTACTGTGGTGAATAGATCCATAGACCTGTACTGTGGTGAATAGATCCATAGACCTGTACTGTGGTGAGTAGATCCATAGACCTGTACTGTGGTGAATAGATCCATAGACCTGCTGTACTGTGGTGAATAGATCCATAGACCTGCTGTACTGTGGTGAATAGATCCATAGACCTGTACTGTGGTGAGTAGATCCATAGACCTGCTGTACTGTGGTGAATAGATCCATAGACCTGCTGTACTGTGGTGAGTAGATCCATCAAAGTTCAAAGTTTATTTTTATTTGTCACTCCAGTGTTTGTCAGGACATATACAGGGATGAAATAACGTTTCCATTTTCCACAGTGCAATAAGACAATAGACAGTGCAATAAGACAATAGACAGTGCAATAAGACAATAGACAGTGCAATAAGACAATAGACAGTGCAATAAGACAATAGACAGTGCAATAAGACAATAGACAGTGCAATAAGACAATAGTCAAGACAATATATAGACGAGACAACAATAGTTTGCAGACCAGTAAAGTGCAAACTGTACACCTAACTTGAGGTGAAGGTGCTAAGCTAACCAGGTGTGATAAAGTGGCAGTAGTGTGAAGCTAACAGCGTGTTATAAATATCCTTCCAGGTGCAAGGCTCAAAAATACAAAGTGAAAAACAGAAAACTACCAGAACTCATTCACTGTCCTTAATGTGTGTCTTTTATTGACCTGGTCATGAGCAGCAGCAACGCGTTGCGGGTCCATTTGGTTTCATGTTTACACTCTCAAAGAGTTGCATGTTTATGCTATGTTTACACTAGTACAGAGGTGTCCAACCGGTCACAGACTAAGAGCCACGTTTTTAACTGTGTTACTGCAAAGAGCCACATCAAACGGTCACAACTGTTAGAAAACCGCCGCGACGGCCGTCACGGTCGCAAATAGATTTCCCCTCTCCTGCCATAAGACATGTGCGTTTGTGTGCAGGTGCACAATGCAAAGACACACATTTTGATCTGTATGTTTGACTGTTTTGTTTTCTCTGAAATCCAGCCTGAAATTGTTGACAAAAGCAAACAAAATCTTTAGCTTTGGGGTCTGTGGAGCTAAAATGTCATCAAATGGTGGTCTGTGGCTCAAATTCTGAATAAATGGTGGGCCCTGGAATATAAAAAGGTTGAAAACCACTGGTATAGGGAATGCATGACTGCGCCAGTCCGAGCGTTTTTGACAGTTTCATGTGGAAGCCCCTTAAGAGCCGCATGCACTAGCATGTTTGCCTGGGGGCGGGGCGCCATTCCGAAACACCGCCACTTAGAAACACCTCCATTTCGAAGCATCCCCATTCCGAAGCCCCCCCATTTCGAAATAATGTGATTTCGGAATGGTGATGTTTTCCCATTTTACTAAAGACATCGCCATTCCGACCCCCCCCCCCCCCCCCCCCCCCGCAAACCAATCAATAGCGCACGCTCTCTCTCCTCTCGCCCCCCCCCCCTGCCCAAACGCGCGCGCCCCTTCTCTCTCTCTGCTGCTCTATCGCCCCCCGACCGAACACCCCCCCCCCCCCCTCTGTGTTTATTTATTCATTTCGTAAAGTCTACAGATATAGCCTAGCCTTAGAGTCTTAGAGCCTTATTAAAGTTGCACATAGGCTCCTCACTGTAGGCTATGTCACGCTATACCAATAATGTATCCTATAACATAAAGCATCGGCATGGGCACATGTAATGTTCCCGACATGAAGCTGTGTTCGTAACTTCGTAATGTGTTCAGTACAGTGTCCAACAACACAGCCACGTGTTGCGCTTTACAGCTGAGCTGACAGGCAGGCAGGCGGGCGGACGGACGGACGCACAGATCTAAAATCGGGATCTAAAATGCACGCGCGGCTGTGCCAACGCTCAGTTACACACGCCTTTTCACACCGACACCAGGGCCCAATATTTTTTCTGTCACGGACCACCATTTGGTGTCGACTTTAGTCTCTCATTCTACCTGACCCAAAACTAAGGATTTTCAAGTTTTGGTCCACAATTTAGGAAATAACTGGTAAAACGTTGGTCAAAATGACAATTCTACTGCATTCTGTTCTTGAAAATTAATTAGGCCTAATTCAGATGTTTAAATAGCCTTTCACTCTTGAGAGCGTGAAGAGTACAGATCTATAAGTGTCCATTTGGCAACTGTCCATCATTTAGCTGGGACCACCTGGAATCCTCTCAGGGACCACTGGTGGTCCCCGGACAACTCGTTGAAAACCACCGCACTAACGGATCGCATTTCGTTAAGGCTGTAGCGCGCGGCACTGCTCTCCCTCTCTCTCTCTCTCTCTCTCTCTCTCTCTCTCTCTCTCTCTCTCTCTCTCTCTCCTCTCTCTCTCTCTCTCTCTCTCTCTAAGCTCTTAATAAAATAGAACTAGCCTACTATGCTGAATGAATGTCTAGGCTATAATATTTCAGAAATATTAGATTCACAAATAAATAGAACTACAATGTAGTTCTATTTATTTGTGAATCTAATATTAGATCACAGCGCAGTCAGATAAAATAGAACTTGAATGACAGAGTAGTTCAACTACTCTGTCATTCAAGTTCTATTTTATCTGACTGCGCTGTGAGAGGATCAATAAGGTCCCTGGTCTGTGGCTCAAATAGTAGGCATTATTTGGAGGCCTATTTGGCTATTATTTGGAGATTTTTTTTCTTCTCAATATTGGGGTGGCACTCATATAGGCTCGCTATAATAATGATCAATCAGAATATTCATATGAGGATCAGATTATTATTACATTTGTCCGAGGAGAGGAGAGCGTTTTCTCCTGCTCAGTGCACTGACAGCACGCATTCGGCCACCTATCAGCATGTTGTATTAGGCCTAATTCAATTATTGGCAAAAGCCGTTGTGTAACTTTACATCGAGACCCCAGGCCCAGGTGGGATAAATACCTTTATATCCTATGTATGTAGGGATATTCTTCTTCTTCATACCGGTACAATTTTGTCATGAAATGAAAGTAGCTGTCGATCTTTTTCCATAATGCAGGTGCAATCAATCTGTATAACGAGCCGTCCATCAGTGTTGCGCACCAACGGCTATAATATCATAGGGCTAAGATGCTCGCATCCCCTGTGTGAGTTTTAACGTGGTCAACGGTTCTTACAGCTATGCCAATTTGTGAGCCCAGACAGACTCCTAGGCCTACATGCATGATTATGAGTGCAGTGCATCCAGGGCCTGAAGTTGCATATGGGGCTATGTTCGTTGCTGTCGCTGCGCTGCTTACCAGAGAAAGCGGCGGTGGTGCTGCTGCTGGCTGCTTACAGTAGAAATATACAGTCTAGCCGCATTGTTTTCTATTTATTCCCATTTACCACCACCATTTTCCACATAATTTGGCAGGCCGCGGTTCTCAAACTTTTTTAGTGTCTTTTATCCACATGTGGGATTGAGAAGGATACGCTTTACGCTCAAGATATTTCCAAAATGAGCGCGCACGCACGCACACAGCTAGAGGAAAATGTGGCATGTGCAAATATGCGATCATGGGCCAACAGAGTAGACAAACAGACAGACAAAATAGCTGTTAAAACAGCATCGACTTTCAACTGATATCCTTCTTCGCTCGGCCCTGCTTTGCGCTATTTGATTGTGGCGCGCGTAGAGAGAGAGAGAGAGAGAGAGAGAGAGAGAGAGAGAGAGAGAGAGAGAGAGAGAGAGAGAGAGAGAGAGAGAGAGAGAGAGAGAGAGAGAGAGAGAGAGAGAGAGAGAGAGAGAGAGAGAGAGAGAGAGAGAGAGAGAGAGAGAGAGAGAGAGAGAGAGAGAGCGACTGGCGAGACAGAGTAATGATAAAAAGGCAAGGAATAATAATATATTCGGAAAGGCGTGGTCTTTAAAAAAAAGAAAAAACATCGCCATTTCGAAGTGGTATTCTTCGAAATAGCAGTGTTTCGGAATGGTGATGTGTGGCCTTCGGAAAGGCAGTGTCTTTTTTTCCACGGAGAAACCCCGCCATTCCGATTAATGGAAGTGAACGATCGGAATGGCGGGGCTTCGGAATGGCGACGTGTAACCGTTTGCCTGTTTACATCTAGTTAACCAACTTTACACCATTTAGCCCGGGGACCACCTGGAACTCTCTCAAGGACCACTGGTTGATATTCCCTTTCATTGGGTGGGCAGGATGCACGTTTGCCCACCCCTGCCCGCCTCTAGATCCGGCCCTGGAGAGAGAGAGAGAGGGAGAGGGAGAGAGAGAGAGAGAGAGACAGAGAGAGAGAGAGAGAGAGAGAGAGAGAGAGAGACAGAGAGAGAGAGAGAGAGAGAGAGAGAGAGACAGAGAGAGAGAGAGAGAGAGAGAGACAGAGAGAGAGAGAGAGAGACAGAGAGAGAGAGAGAGAGAGAGAGAGAGAGAGAGAGAGAGAGAGAGAGAGACAGAGAGAGAGAGAGAGAGAGAGACAGAGAGAGAGAGAGAGAGAGAGAGAGAGAGAGAGAGAGAGAGAGAGAGAGAGAGAGAGAGAGAGAGAGAGAGAGAGAGAGACAGAGAGAGAGAGAGACAGAGAGACAGAGAGAGAGACAGAGAGACGGAGACAGAGAGAGACAGAGAGAGAGAATGAGAGGAAGTTTCTGTGAACAGATTGAATCAGACTCATATCTGACCCACAGTTCAACTCATATCTCTCACTTTCACATTTCTTTCTTTTTGTTGGTGTAAAAGTGTGAAAGGAAGTAAATAAACAATAGAATCCATCCATCAGTTCACAATGACTTGTTTTTGCCCTGGTCGATTCTGTGTTGTGGTTCTTTATATCAGAGGTTTTCAACAGGTGGTCCGGGGACCACCAGTGGTCCCTGAGAGGGTTCCAGGTGGTCCCCAGGTTAAATGATAAGCAGTTGGTTAACCAGATGTAACTCACAAGTAACTCAAGAGAGTTAAAATATTCATCATGTGAATTATCCCAAGTCTACACAACTAGAGAATGTAGAAGATTAATGGTCATTTTGATCTGTATGTTGGACTGTTTGGTTTCCCCAAATCCAGCCTGGAATTGCTCAAATGCTGAATAAATAGTGGTCCCTGGTGTGAAAAAGGTTGAAAACTACTGGTTTATAATCACTGAGCTCCGACAGAAGATCATTCTAGAGGATGTGCTTTAGGCCCAGTCACCAGGGGTGGATCTAGGCATGGCAGGGGGGGCGGGGAGGGGGGGGGGGGGGTGGTGGTCCCTGGACTAGTGGTGGTCCCTGGACCAGTGGAGGTTAAGCAGAGCAGCAGAGTGATCCATTCTGAGTCAGAATGAGCTCCAAGTAGACTTTGATCCTCCTGATCATAAACCATCTGACCTCACACGCACGCACGCACACACACACACACACACACACACACACACACACACACACACACACACACACACACACACACACACACACACACGCGCACACACACACACACACTCGTTCACACGTTCAACCTGTTCACGTTTGTCTAGAAGTAGCAAACATGACAAACCTGTAGGGTTTGTCATGTAGGAGTGTGAGCGTGTGTGCGTGTGTGTGTGTGTGTGTGTGTGTGTGTGTGTGTGTGTGTGTGTGTGTGTGTGTGTGTGTGTGCGTGTGCGTGCGTGTGTGTGTGTCAGTAGGGAGTTAACTCATTTGCATGTTTAGAGATATGAGGTTTCAGCGTGACGCTGCACAGTCTAATCTATAGAGTTCTATCCTTAAAGAGACAGTAACTTTTTCATACCAGGGCCCACTATTTATTCAGAATTTGAGCCACAGAGGACCACCATTTAAAGACATTTTAGCCCCACAGACCCCAAAACTAAAGATTTATTTTGTTTCTCTCCATGACCATTAATCTTCTAATTGTGTAGATTTGGACTAATTCACATGATGAATATTTTAACTCTTGAGAGTGTAAAAATGAAACCAAATGGACCTGCAAGGGTCCATTTGGTTTCTTCAGGCGTTCTTCAGGTGTGAAGGAGGCCGGCATGGCCGAAACTGTCGTGTTCATCTACTGCAAAGTACAAAGAAATGTAAGCATAAATTAATAAACTACAACTCTCCTGCAACCTGTCGTGCGACCTACCTCCTTTTTGATGTGATCCAGTTGTTTGGATAACGCACCAGCCAACGTTGTGACGCGCTGGTAATAGAAGAATTCGATCTGATCATTATGTCCATGTTTTATCCTCCAGGAATAGTTCTGGTAGCGATGTGATCATTATGTTTATGTTTATCCTCTAGGAATAGTTCTGGTAGCGATGTGATCATTATGTTTATGTTTATCCTCTACTGTAGGAATAGTTCTGGTAGCGATGTGATCATTATGTTTATGTTTATCCTCTACTGTAGGAATAGTTCTGGTAGCGATGTGATCATTATGTTTATGTTTATCCTCTACTGTAGGAATAGTTCTGGTAGCGATGTGATCATTATGTTTATGTTTATCCTCTAGGAATAGTTCTGGTAGCGATGTGATCATTATGTTTATGTTTATCCTCTACTGTAGGAATAGTTCTGGTAGCGATGTGATCATTATGTTTATGTTTATCCTCTACTGTAGGAATCGTTCTGGTAGCGATGTGATCATTATGTTTATTCTCTAGGAATAGTTCTGGTAGTGATGTGATCATTATGTTTATGTTTATCCTCTAGGAATAGTTCTGGTAGCGATGTGATCATTATGTTTATGTTTATCCTCTACTGTAGGAATAGTTCTGGTAGCGATGTGATCATTATGTTTATGTTTATCCTCTACTGTAGGAATAGTTCTGGTAGCGATGTGATCATTATGTTTATGTTTATCCTCTACTGTAGGAATAGTTCTGGTAGCGATGTGATCATTATTGTACATGTTTATCCTCTACTGTAGGAATAGTTCTGGTAGCGATGTGATCATTATGTTTATGTTTATCCTCTAGGAATAGTTCTGGTAGCGATGTGATCATTATGTTTATGTTTATCCTCTACTGTAGGAATAGTTCTGGTAGCGATGTGATCATTATGTTTATGTTTATCCTCTACTGTAGGAATAGTTCTGGTAGCGATGTGATCATTATGTTTATGTTTATCCTCTACTGTAGGAATAGTTCTGGTAGTGATGTGATCATTATGTTTATGTTTATCCTCTACTGTAGGAATAGTTCTGGTAGCGATGTGATCATTATGTTTATGTTTATCCTCCAGGAATAGTTCTGGGGGGTATTTCACGAAAGGTGGATTAGCAAATCGGGGATTTAAGCCAAAACCAGGCTTATTAGAGCCTGGTCTGTAGAGCCTGGTTATTCTGTTCCACTAAAGCCAAGCAAGGCTTAAAATGGGAGGATTTAGCAAGCCAGGATAGTCAAGCCTGGCTAAAAAAACAGCTTGGCTTTTTCTTTCTAGACCCCTTTGGTAGAAGCCAGAATCACTGATCCTTCTTCTTCGTGGGGTGTTATGGAAGCCGGCATCCTTAATAGTTGCATTATCGCCTCCTTATTCTGTATATCTTACTTGGTAGAAGAACTAACATCTATCCCACAGACTTACTGCTACATTGATACAATGACTTAATCTTCTAAGACAAATACTGATGCCATAATAGATACATGTATTTCCACACTCACTCAAGAGGGGCCACAATGCATATTACTGCCATTGCCAAAAATAGAGCTTGTAGAGTGTCTATTTTTGCTATATTTGAATTGAAATCCTGAATAAAAATCCTCATATTTTTAAATGGAATCCTTAAAAGTAATCATTTTTATTTATTTTCAATGCAATTATTTATACCAGTAACTTTATGAACTTTATGACACAGTACAATATGTAGTGTTGTATGACACAGTACTGTACTCACAGTACAGTGAGTACAGTACAGTATAATACAGTACAGTACAGTATGTACAGTACAGTACAGTATGATACAGTACAGAGCATAGAATACAATACAGTGCATTGTGGTGCAATACAGTATGATACAGTATAGTGCATAGAGTACAGTACAGAGCATTGTGGTACAGTACTGTATGATGCAGTACAGGAAAGCACAAGGTGGTACTGTACTGTATCATACTGTACTGTACTGTACTGTACTGTACTGTACTGTACTGTACTGTACGATACTGTACTGTGCCACACTGTACTTCACTGTATTGTAGCTGCATCATACTGTACTGTGCCATACTGCACTGTGCCAATTTCCACCTTAACTTACCGGGTTCTAAAGCACCTAGAAGGTGACAAAACGTATGCAAGACTTCTCTTTGTTGACTTTAGTTCTGCTTTTAATTCAATACATCCGGATGTTCTGTTAGACACGCTAAAACGGATGAAGGTGAACCCATTCTTAATAAGGT
This sequence comes from Benthosema pterotum, assembly GCA_039105355.1. Lineage (NCBI taxonomy): Eukaryota > Metazoa > Chordata > Actinopteri > Myctophiformes > Myctophidae > Benthosema > Benthosema pterotum. The sequence continues at coordinate 118,853 of CM076969.1, read as the reverse complement.
GGTATTTTTCCTTTCTCTCAAAAAGAGAACAACAAGTGCGATTCAACTCTGTGCTCTCTGACAAGGCAGTGAGCAGTACAGGGGCCCCTCAAGGGACCGTGAGCTCATCTCTATTGTTCACCCTGTATACTAATGATTGTGTCAGCTCACAACCTAATCATTACGTCATTAAATTCTCTGATGATACTGTTGTTCTTAGTCTACTCACAAAAGATGGTAGTATAAGTAGCTACACTGATGGAGTAGACAGGTTTGTAGGATGGTGTGACAACCATTACCTACAAATCAATACGAAAAAGACAGAAGAGATTGTTGTGGATCCTAGATCCATAGGTGACCATAACATGATCAGGATACATGGTCATGATATCAAACAGGTCACCTCATATAAGTACCTGGGTGTACAAATCGATGGTGAAATGAGCTGGCATACTCATGTTGAAAATCTTTGTGCTAGAATACATCAACGCTTGCACTTTCTTAGAAGACTAAGATTATTTGGAGTAAGTACGAATATAATGCTGATATTCTACAGAGCTAGTATTGAGTCAATAGTGAGATATGGTATCGCCAATTGGTTTGGAAACCTGACGGTTAAGTTTAAATCAGAAATCCTGAGACTAGTAAAGATGGCCGGGAAGATTATGGGGATGGCAACACCTCCCAACACCCCGCAGACCATCTTTGAGCAAGCCACACTAGGGCAGGCAAAGAAAACTGTGTCTGATCCCTCTCATATACTGTACCCTGAGTTTAGGTTACTGCCGTCAGGTAGGAGGTACGAAGCTCCAAAATGGAGATATAATAGATTTAAATACTCCTTTGTACCAATGTCCATTTCACTCCTAAATAATTCTCTTGCGGAGGGGGCAAGGGGAGGGAGGAGAAGACTGTGATTGTCGTTATGATGCTGCTAGAAGTTGCACTAGTTTTTGGTACTGTTGTATTTATTCTATCTATATTTATATTCTTTCTATGACTACTTAACTAAGCACTACTTTGGGAGGAGGTATGTAAGCCTGAGGTGCACCAGTCACTACTATTGTACTGTATGTACTGTACTGTATTGTCCTGTATTGTCTTACTTGTTGCTGCAAGTCTGTATGTCCAAGACAAATTTCTCGAACGAGACTAAATAAAGTAACCTTGAACCTTGAACCTTGAACCTTGGGCCATACTGTACCACACTGTATTGTACTGTAGGCCTACTGTATGTACTGTATAGTTCTTTGGAATATAGGACTTTTTTTTTTCTTTAATGACCAATATGGTGTTATTTATTGATCTGCAATATGACTGCAGACTGATAAATAAGGCAACATAAACCTTTAATAATTGAAGAAGTGTTAAAACTCATTGGTTTGTAATCAGATTGACTGTCTAATGCCCAGTAAAGACATCAGGATTAGATTAAACCTGACTGTTAGCCTGGTCCGGAGCAGGCTAAGTCCACAGCATTAGTTTCCATGGGAACTAATGTGGCATTGCTTTCATGAAACCAAATCAAGCCTCAACATATCCAGGTTAACTGGTCAAGTTAATCTGGCAAGATTAACCAGTTTTCATGAAACCGAATGAACGCTAATCCAGTATATAATAAACCGGATATCAGTTAAATCCTGGCTTTTTCCCTAATCCACCTTTCGTGAAATAGGCCCCTGGTAGCGATGTGATCATTATGTTTATGTTTATCCTCTAGGAATAGTTCTGGTAGCGATGTGATCATTATGTTTATGTTTATCCTCTACTGTAGGAATAGTTCTGGTAGCGATGTGATCATTATGTTTATGTTTATCCTCTACTGTAGGAATAGTTCTGGGGGGTATTTCACGAAAGGTGGATTAGCAAATCGGGGATTTAAGCCAAAACCAGGCTTATTAAAGCCTGGTCTGTAGAGCCTGGTTTATTCTGTTCCACTAAAGCCAAGCAAGGCTTAAAATGGGAGGATTTAGCAAGCCAGGATAGTCAAGCCTGGCTAAAAAAACAGCTTGGCTTTTTCTTTCTAGACCCCTTTGGTAGAAGGCAGAATCACTGATCCTTCTTCTTCGTGGGGTATTATGGAAGCTGCCATCCTTAATAGTTGCATTGCCGCCTCCTTCCTATATCTTACTTAGTAGAAGAACTTCCGTCTATCCCACAGACTTACTGCTACATTGATACAAGGACTTAATCTTCTAAGACAAATACTGATGCCATAATAGATACATGTATTTCCACACTCACTCAAGAGGGGCCACAATGCATATTACTGCCATTGCCAAAAAATAGAGCTTGTAGAGTGTCTATTTTTGCTATATTTGAATTGAAATTCTGAATAAAAATCCTCATATTTTTAAATGGAATCCTTAAAAGTAATCATTTTTATTTATTTTCAATGCAATTATTTATACCGGTAACTTTATGAACTTTATGACACAGTACTATAGTATTGTATGACACAGTACTGTACTCAAAGTACAGTGAGTACAGTATAGTATAATACAGTACAGTACAGTTGTACAGTACTGTATGATACAGTACAGAGCATAGAATACGATACAGTGCATTGTGGTGCAATACAGTATGATACAGTACAGTGCATAGAGTACAGTACAGAGCATTGTGGTATAGTACTGTATGATGCAGTACAGGAAAGCACAAGGTGGTACTGTACTGTACTGTACTGTACTGCATCAAACTGTACTGTGCCATATTGCACTGTGCCATACTGTATATACTGAAATATGGGACTTATGCTTTTTTCTTTAATGACCAATATGGTGTTATTTATTGATCTGCAATATGACTGCAGGCTGATAAATAAGGCAACATAAACCCATAATAATTGAAGAAGTGTTAAAACTCATTGGTTTGTAATCAGATTGACTGTCTAATGCCCAGTAAAGACATCAGGATTAGGTTAAACCTGACTGTTAGCCTGGTCCGGAGCAGGCTAGGTCCATAGCATTAGTTTCCATGGGAACTAATGTGGCATTGCTTTCATGAAACCAAATCAAGCCTCAACATATCCAGGTTAACTGGTCAAGTTAATCTGGCAAGATTAACCAGTTTTCATGAAACCGAATGAACGCTAATCCAGGATATAATAAACCGGGATATCAGTTAAATCCTGGCTTTTTCCCTAATCTACCTTTCGTGAAATAGGCCCCTGGTAGCGATGTGATCATTATGTTTATGTTTATCCTCTACTGTAGGAATAGTTCTGGTAGCGATGTGATCATTATGTTTATGTTTATCCTCTACTGTAGGAATAGTTCTGGTAGCGATGTGATCATTATGTTTATGTTTATCCTCTCCAGGAATCGTTCTGGTAGCCATCAACCCGTATGAGAGTCTCCCCATCTACGATGTTGACCTGATCTCTGCCTACAGCGGACAGAACATGGGCGACATGGACCCACACATCTTCGCTGTTACCGAGGAGGCATACAGACGCATGGCCAGGTAATAGGACTACAAACATGTAATAGGACTACAAACATGGAGGTCAGGTAATAGGACTACAAACATGGAGGCTTACCGACGCATGGCCAGGTAATAGAACTACAAACATGGACCCACACATCTTCGCTGTTACCGAGGAGGCATACAGACGCATGGCCAGGTAATAGGACTACAAACATGGAGGTCAGGTAATAGGACTACAAACATGGAGGTCAGGTAATAGAACTACAAACATGGAGGTCAGGTAATAGAACTACAAACATGGACCCACACATCTTCGCTGTTACTGAGGAGGCATACCGACGCATGGCCAGGTAATAGGACTACAAACATGGAGGTCAGGTAATAGGACTACAAACATGGAGGCATACCGACACATGTCCAGGTAATAGGACTACAAACATGGAGGTCAGGTAATAGGACTACAAACATGGGGCATACCGACGCATGGCCAGGTAATAGGACTACAAACATGGATGCATACCGACGCATGGCCAGGTAATAGGACTACAAACATGGAGGTCAGGTAATAGGACTACAAACATGGAGGTCAGGTAATAGGACTACAAACATGGAGGCCAGGTAATAGAACTACAAACATGGAGGTCAGGTAATAGAACTACAAACATGGAGGTCAGGTAATAGAACTACAAACATGGAGGTCAGGTAATAGAACTACAAACATGGAGGTCAGGCAATAGGACTACAAACATGTAATAGAACTACAAACATGGTCCCTACAGACGCATGGCCAGGTAATAGGACTACAAACATGGACGGCATGTAACAGAACTACAAACATGGGGGCATACAGACACATGGCCAGCTAGAACTACAAGCATGGAGGCCTACAGGCTTTGCTTTGCTTTGCTTTGCTTTACAGAGGCCTTTTCAGAAATTTCTTTTTAGAGAAAGAGAGTTAAAATATTCATCATGTGAATTATCCCAAGTCTACACAACTAGAGAATGTAGAAGATTAATGGTCATTTTGATCTGTATGTTGGACTGTTTGGTTTCCCCAAATCCAGCCTGAAATTGTGGACAAAAGCAAAATAAATCTTTAGTTTTGGGGTCTGTGGGCTAAAATGTCATCCAATGGTGGTCCTGTGGCTCAAATGCTGAATAAATGGTGGGCCCTGGTGTCAAAAAGGTTGAAAACCACTGGTATAGCCGGATACAGTGATGTCATTGTCTCGCACTGATGACATCATCATAATGTCTCCAGTGATGACAGGAACCAGTCCATCATCGTGAGCTCATTTTCATACCAGGGTCCACTATTTATTCATCATTTGAGCCACAGGACCACCATTTGATGACATTTTAGCCTCACAGACCCCAAAACTAAAGATTTATTTTTCTTTTGTCCACAATTCCAGGCTGGATTTGGGGAAACCAAACAGTCCAACATACAGATCAAAATGACCATTAATCTTCTACATTCTCTAGTTGTGTAGACTTGGGATAATTCACATGATGAATATTTTAACTCTTGAGAGTGTAAACATGAAACCAAATGGACCCGCAAGGGTCCATTTGGTTTCATTTTAAGACTTACATCTGGTTAACCACCTGGGGACCACCTGGAACTCTCTCAGGGACCACTGGTTGGAAACCACTGATTTATAGAATAATATTTCACTGTGATTATATATTAACTAAGGCTGTTGAGAGGATTCCAGGTGGTCCCCAGGCTAAATGATGTTCCAGGTGGTCCCCAGGCTAAATGATGGTCCAGGTGGTCCCCAGGCTAAATGATGGTCCAGGTGGTCCCCAGGCTAAATGATGGTCCAGGTGGTCCCCAGGCTAAATGATGTTCCAGGTGGTCCCCAGGCTAAATGATGGTCCAGGTGGTCCCCAGGCTAAATGATGGTCCAGGTGGTCCCCAGGCTAAATGATGTTCCAGGTGGTCCCCAGGCTAAATGATGGTCCAGGTGGTCCCCAGGCTAAATGATGGTCCAGGTGGTCCCCAGGCTAAATGATGGTCCAGGTGGTCCCCAGGCTAAATGATGGTCCAGGTGGTCCCCAGGCTAAATGATGGACAGTTTCTAACTAAACCATGTCTTCAGTGATGACAGGAACCAGTCCATCATCGTTAGCGGTGAGTCCGGAGCAGGGAAGACGGTCTCTGCTAAGTACGCCATGAGGTACTTCGCTACGGTCAGCGGAACCTCGTCTACGGAGTCCAGCATCGAGCAGAAAGTCCTGGCGTCTAATCCTATCATGGAGGTACGGTAAAAAACTACAAACTACCAGGGGCGGATCTATAGGCATGGGCGTGGGGGGGCAATGCCCCCCTAAATACCCAGTCTGTCCCACCAAACATGATGGCATGCAAAACAACCCAAGATATTTCAAATTAAAGTGCTTCCTTGACTATTTAAACTGATGTGAAACACTACTACTGCTACTAACTAACTACAGCTGTGTCACCACTAAACCAACAGCATTTCATCATTGAAAACAGAAAACTCTCTGAGTCAGACCTTTAGCTTTATGCATGCTGCGTGTCTGTTGCAACTTCAACAACAACTGATGTTATTATTGATGCTTTACTTGACTAATAAAAGTCCTGGAACTGAAAATGGTATGGGTGCGGCTTCATCGCCGATGAAGCCGCACCCATACCATTTTCTCCTGCCCCCCCCAATTGGGAAATGCTACATCCGTCCCTGCAAACTAGGGGTGGAGGTAGAGTAAAAACTACAAACTACTAGAGGTTGAGTTACAGTAAAAAAAAACTACAAACTAGTAGGGGTGGAGGTACAGTAAAAAAAAACTACAAACTAGTAGGGGTGGAGGTACAGTAAAAAAAACTACAAACTAGTAGGGGTGGAGGTACAGCAAAAAAAACTACAAACTAGTAGGGGTGGAGGTACAGCAAAAAATACAAAAAACAGCGTTGGGGCAATATTGTCGTAACTCTGTCTATACTCAACACAGAGCAAAGCAGAACGACGATAAAACCACAATATTCACTATATAGAGTTATATAGAGTCAAACAGCCATGATTTACCCACAATCCTTTTCTCTCTCTGTCTCTCTCTCTCTGTCTCTGTCTCTCTCTCTCTCTCTCTCTCTCTCTCTCTCTCTCTGTCTGTCTGTCTGTCTGTCTGTCTGTCTGTCTGTCTGTCTGTCTGTCTGTCTGTCTGTCTGTCTGTCTGTCTCTCTCTGTCTCTCTCTCTCTGTCTCTCTGTCTCTCTCTCTGTCTCTGTCTCTCTCTCTCTCTCTCCCTCTCTCTCTCTCTCTCTCTCTCTCTCTCTCTCTCTCTCTCTCTCTCTCTCTCTCTCTCTCTCTCTCTCTCTCTCTCTCCAGGCCATAGGTAATGCCAAAACAACGAGGAACGACAACAGCAGTCGCTTTGGGAAGTACATCCAGATCGGCTTCGACAAGAAACATCACATCATCGGAGCCAACATGAGGACCTACCTGCTGGAGAAGTCCAGGGTGGTGTTCCAGGTGAGGCTGGGGCGAGTGGAGCGTCGTCCAGGGTGTTTTAGAGAAGGATAGAAGAGTCTGGGACGTGTGGAGCGTTGTCCAGGGTGTTTTAGAGAAGGATAGAAGAGTCTGGGACGTGTGGAGCGTTGTCCAGGGTGTTTTAGAGAAGGATAGAAGAGTCTGGGACGTGTGGAGCGTTGTCCAGGGTGTTTTAGAGAAGGATAGAAGAGTCTGGGACGTGTGGAGCGTGGTCCAGGATGTTTTAGAGAAGGATAGAAGAGTCTGGAATGTGTGGAGCGTTGTCCAGGGTGTTTTAGAGAAGGATAGAAGAGTCTGGAATGTGTGGAGCGTTGTCCAGGGTGTTTTAGAGAAGGATAGAAGAGTCTGGAATGTGTGGAGCGTTGTCCAGGGTGTTTTAGAGAAGGATAGAAGAGTCTGTTTCCACTGCCATCAGTGGATGAATGTGGTGAATGTGATGCACAAGGTATGTAAAGCAGGGGCGGATGTAACATTTCCCAATTGGGGGGGCAGGAGAAAATGGTATGGGTGCGGCACCCATACCATTTTCAGTTCCAGGACTTTTATTAGTCAAGTAAAGCATCAATGATAACATCAGTTGTTGTTGAAGTTGCAACAGACACGCAGCATGCATAAAGCTAAAGGTCTGACTCAGAGAGTTTTCTGTTTTCAATGATGAAATGCTGTTGGTTTAGTGGTGACACAGCTGTAGTTAGTTAGTAGCAGTAGTAGTGTTTCACATCATTTTTAAATACAAGCACTGAAATTCCCTGGGTTGTTTTGCATGCCATCGTGTTTGGTGGGGCAGTCAGGGCATTTAGGGGGGCGTTGCCCCCCCATGCCCATGTCTAGATCCACCCCTGATGTAAAGTGTCTTGGATAAAGCTGCTCCATAAATGTACCATTTATTTCCCATTTACCCATAGGTATTCATACAGATATATTGTACCGTCATTTCTGGACTATAAGCCGCACCAGCTAAATTTGGGGGAAAATCCTGATTTTTCCTTGTATAAGCCTCACCTGACTATAAGCTTCATGTTAGAGCAGTGGTTTTCAACCTTTTTGATCCCAGGGCCCACTATTTATTTTTATTTGAGCTACAGACCACTATTTGACAACATTTTCACCCCACAGAACCCAAAGCTAAAGATTTCTTTTGGTTTTGTCCAAAAATCAAAATTAATATGACTTATTAATTAAGCGGTGCTAATTTAGACTGAATATCATAACTCTTGAGAGTGTAAACCCAATGGACCCTTGCGGGTCCATTTGGTTTCATTTTTACGCTCTCAAAGAGTTACATCTGGTTAACCAACTTTCCATCATTTACTCTGGAGGGCCCACCTGGAACCCTCTCAGGGACCACCTGTTGAAAACTCCTGTTAAAAAAAAAAAAAAAAAAACACCTGTAAAAATCCATAGATTATCCGCACCATTGTATAAGCCGCAGGATCAAAAGCATGTGAAAAAAAGTAGCGGCTTATAGTCCAGAAATTACGGTACATCTCCCCAACAGTTCAGAGGTCATCTCTCAGTTGATCTTCTCTCCTCAACACTTTAATCTTAACTCCGTGACCTCCATGTCTCTCTATCAAAGAACTGTCACTAATGGTCAAAGAGCGCCGTAAACACCATGTGACCTGAAGGTCATGTGACACATGTCAGCCAATAGCAGCGTGTCCAGGATAAAAACATACATACATAGAGAGAGAGAATGTTGTCGTTTCATGTTTTCAGATGTATACAAAACAAAACATATGCGTCACCATGGAAACCCATGGTGAGCTTGTAGTTTGTTTATATCATTGGTGTAGTAGGGCTTGTAGTTTGTTAATATCATTGGTGTAGTAGGGCTTGTAGTTTGTTAATATCATTGGTGTAGTAGGGCTTGTAGTTTGTTAATATCAGGGGTGTAGTAGGGCTTGTAGTTTGTTAATATCAGGGGTGTAGTAGGGCTTGTAGTTTGTTAATATCAGGGGTGTAGTAGGGCTTGTAGTTTGTTAATATCATTGGTGTAGTAGGGCTTGTAGTTTGTTATATCATTGGTGTAGTAGGGCTTGTAGTTTGTTAATATCAGGGTGTAGTAGGGCTTGTAGTTTGTTAATATCAGGGGTGTAGTAGGGCTTGTAGTTTGTTAATATCAGGGGTGTAGTAGGGCTTGTAGTTTGTTAATATCATTGGTGTAGTAGGGCTTGTAGTTTGTTAATATCATTGGTGTAGTAGGGCTTGTAGTTTGTTAATATCATTGGTGTAGTAGGGCTTGTAGTTTACATTAGGGGTGTAGTAGGGCTTGTAGTTTACATTAGGGGTGCCCACACTTTTTGACTTCAGAGCTACACATTTTTGATCTACACATCAAACATGTGATTATCACATTCAGTGTTGCCAACTGTCAAAATTCAAAATGCACTATGGGTGATTCCAAAATGCACTATAGTTTTCAACCATACCAGGGCCCACTATTTATTCTGCATTTTAGCCACGGACCACCGTTTTATGTTGAGTTTAGTCTCGGGGGCTAATTTAGGAAAAATAACTGGTCAAAATAACAATTCTTCATGTTCTAAATGCATAGGTTCTTTTAAATTAGGTAATCCAGATGTTTAAATATAATGTTACTCTTGAGAGCGTAAAATGAAATGAGAAATGAGATGAAGCCCATCTCAAGAGTTACAGTTCTATAAGGGTCCATTTGGTTACCAATGGTTTCTAGGAAGGAAGGAGGACTCTATCATAGGAGGAAAAATTGTGAAAAACGAAGGTTTTATCTCTGGTGCCTGTCAACCAATTTCACCACAACTCACCAGCAAAAAAGCAGAAAAGGTTTTCCACCAGGAGTTTTTCACTAATTTTGGCACTATGGGGAGTCTGGGAAAAAAAAAAGAAAAAAAAAAAAATAAATAGTGACAAATGCGCCAAACACTGATCTCATTACTGAAAATCCATTTCAAGGCTCTTAGAAAGTGGGAGCTTTGAAATAGTGGTGATGGTGTTACTTACTGTTATAGTGTTTAAGAATAATGCACTTAAAATGAAAAATAGAGGGGGAGAATTGGAAGGTTTTCTTGTATATGCTATTACTGACGTTTGAAAACAAAGTATTTGGGGTTTGAGTTGACAGTTTTATATTTTAGAGGACTGTCATGTGATCTACCTGCAGAGTCTGTGTGATCTACTGGTAGATCTACTGCTAGATCACCATCTAGTTTACGGGTAAACCTGGATCATATTCACATAACTGGGAAGTAAAGTTTTCAACACTGCAAAAAAACTCTGGACTATAAGCAAGTCTTCTAATCTTAAATCTAGACTTTAAGTATGATTGCTCTTGTTTTAAGAAGGATTCTCTAACCAAGAGCAAGTTTTATAAGATTATAAACCTTGTTTTTAGAACATATTTCTTATTATAAGAATTCTTACCAAGTAAAATTCACTTACCCCACGGACAGATTATTTTGCTTGTTTCTAGTACTATTACACTCAAAGATATATCTTTTTTCTTATATGTAGGACAGCATTTTTGCAGTGAAATTGATGTACTCAAACAATACATGAAATTGTCTCTGAGATGTTGTAGAGTAGAAGTAAACGTCAGGTTAAGTACAAATCCCTCTAATGCATACCTGGGCATCATGCGGCCCGGGGGCCAAATGTGGTCCCTTTGGCTGACTCTGACCGGCCCGGGGACCACCAGTGGTCCTTGAGAGAGTTCCAAGTTAAATATGGAAAGTTGGTTAACCAGATGTAACTCTTTGAGAGCGTACAAATGAAACCAAATGGACCCTTGCGGGTCCATTTGGTTTCATTTTTACACTCTCAAGAGTTAAAATATTCATCATCTGAATTAGTCCAAAGTCTACACATTCAATCAGAGAATGTAAGAGAATGGTCATTTTTGTTATCCTGTTTTGTTTCCCAAATCCAGCCAGGAATTGTGGGAAAAAAACAAATGAAATCTTTTGGGATCTGTGGGGCTAAAATGTCATCAAATGGTGGTCCGTGGCTCAAATACTGAATAAATTGAGGGCCCTGGTGTCCAAATGGTTGGTCTTACTCTTACTTTCGTATTGAAATTAACTGAATACTATGCAGACTTTAGTTCAGCCTTTAGTCTTGTCCCTCCACAATATTTTATGGATCTCATTTGGCCTCTTGGGAATAATAATTGCCCAGCCCTGATCTAAAGTGTAGTTAAGTAAATATACTTATAGTTACTTCTCACTGCTGCTGTGAGATGATTTATAGAGCATGTCCAAGGTCACGAGTTTTGTATGATGTCACCAATGTTACACACACACACACACACACGCACACACACACACACACACACACACACAGACACACACACACGCACGCACGCACGCACGCACACACACACACACACACACACACACACACCACACACACACACACACACACACACACACACACACACACACACACACACACACACACACACACACACACACACACACACAGATTCCATCATGTGTTCTATACTGGAGTGTGGTCCCTCAAAGCAACAAGTCTCACATTCAGTGATAGATTAATGTATCATTTAGACCAGTGGTTTTCAATCATTTTCACTACCACTATTTACTCAGTATTTGAGCCACAGAGATCCACCATTTGATGACATTTTAGCCCCACAGACCCCAAAACTGAAGATTTATTTTTGCTTTTGTCCACAATTCCAGACTGGATTTGGGGAAACCAAACAGTCCAACATACAGATCAAAATGACCATTAATCTTCTACATTCTCTAGTTGTGTAGACTTGGGATAATTCACATGATGGATATTTTAACTCTTGAGAGTGTAAATATGAAACCAAATGGACCCGCAAGGGTCCATTTGGTCCATTTGGTCAGGGATCACTGGTTGGAAACCACTGATTTATAGAATAATGTTTCACTGTGATTATATATTAACTAAGGCTATTGAGAGGATTCCAGGTGGTCCCCAGGCTAAATGATGGACATTTAGCCTGGGGACCCTTGTAGATCTGTAATTATTGTTATTAACTACCACATCTTCTACCAGCTGTTAATGAATCTAATTAAAGTGTTTAATCATTAACAGGCCAGCAGTGAGAGGAATTACCACATCTTCTACCAGCTGTGTGCATCGGCACACCTGCCAGAGTTCAACACCCTGCGCCTCGGTACGGGATTATTACTATTATTATTATTAAAGAGGGGTGGAGGGTTGCAGCTGAACTTATAGTGTAGTTTTAAACTTTAAACTTGTAGTGTAGTTTTAAACTTTGAACTTGTAGTGTAGTTTTAAAGAGGGGTGGAGGGTTGCAGCTGAACTTGTAGTGTAGTTTTAAAGAGGGGTGGAGGGTTGCAGCTGAACTTATAGTGTAGTTTTAAAGAGGGGTGGAGGGTTGCAGCTGAACTTATAGTGTAGTTTTAAAGAGGGGTGGAGGGTTGCAGCTGAACTTATAGTGTAGTTTTAAACTTTGAACTTGTAGTGTAGTTTTAAACTTTGAACTTGTAATGTAGTTTTAAACTTTGAACTTGTAATGTAGTTTTAAACTTTGAACTTGTAATGTAGTTTTAAACTTTGAACTTGTAGTGTAGTTTTAAACTTTGAACTTGTAATGTAGTTTTAAACTTTGAACTTGTAGTGTAGTTTTAAACCATGAATTTGTAGTGTAGTTTTTAAACTTTGAACTTGTAGTGTAGTTTAAAGAGGGGTGGAGGGTTGCAGCTTGAACGTCACACTTCACAGGACACTGCATCTCGTACAGGAGTCAAAAAGTAAGGAGTAGCAAGTAAGGACCTGCTAATATTTTAGAAATAATTCAACAATACAACAATGAACCACTGCTGACATGAATGTGAAAGTGAAAGTGTGAGTGTTAACACACTAATGACATGGTGGAGAGATGATATATAGCAAAAAAAATGCATTTTGGAGTGGGTGAACTTGAACTTGAACACCCACTGGCCCCATTATTTTGGGGTAGGGGAAACAGCCATAAATAGTGTTTATAATATAATAATAATAATAGTGTTTTCACAAAACAACACCTACACCACTTTTTTTTTTTCTTTTTCAAAAAGATTAACTGCAAAAAAAGATTTTGGTGTGGAATTCTCCTTTAATGATTTTCTTCAGACCTCCATTTCTAGGAAACACAGAATGGGGGAAGGTTTTTATCATGTCCACCCAGCACCTCTAAGGTATACTAATGTTCTAACATATTAGAATGTTGAAAATGAGTGGAGTTCCCTTTGTGTACTAAACGCATTTTGGTGTTTTAGCTGTTGAAAAATTGCAGAAATACAAGTAGTTCTGCTATTTTTGAAATGTTTTGAAAATGTGGTGCAAATCTTTGAATACAATATTTTGGAAGCAAACATTTTTAACTCAAATCTTTGCTTCTGGGGGATCCCCTAGAACAACATGTTTTTAGATGAGGTTCTGCAGCTAAATAATAGATATTTCTGGGGGTCCTTCCTATGAAATATGTTAAGCATCACTGACACAGAAAGAGATTTTTCCAGATAAACTAGAACCTCACACCAGGGACTAGAATTTAGTGTCACAAACTAGAATTTAGTGTCATGCACTAGAATCTAGTGTCATGGACTAGAATCTAGCGTCAGAAACTGGAATCTAACTTCTCTCAGTAGACTGTAGTCTACTGAGAGAATTTGATTCCAGTAACTAGAATCTACCGTGGGGAACTAGAATCTAGCATCAGAAACTAGAATCTGATCAGGACACAATGGGGTAATGTAGTTTCCTACCATGTCCTCTAGGTGGCGCTGAGAGTTTCCACTGCACCAATCAGGGCCAGAGCTGCTCTATAGACGGAGTGGACGACGCCAAGCACCTTCTGGACACCAGGAACGCTCTGAAGATGTTAGGTATGTTCCTATTGGTGGAGAGGACACCAGGAACGCTCTTAAGATGTTAGGTATGTTCCTATTGGTGGAGAGGACACCCTCTGGACACCAGGACCGCTCTGAAGATGTTAGGTATGTTCCTATTGGTGGAGAGGACACCAGGAACGCTCTTAAGATGTTAGGTATGTTCCTATTGGTGGAGAGGACACCTTCTGGACACCAGGAACGCTCTGAAGACGTTAGGTATGTTCTGATTGGTTCTCCTGGACACCAGGACACTACATTACAGGATGCTGTGGGACTTTTTACAAAACCAATCACAAAAAAAATCCTGAATTGAAAGTTATACGTTTGCCATTAAGTATCCGTAGCCTGTTAGAAGGACCAAATGTCTTCAAACCATCCGCTGAGAGGATGAATTGGGAAGGCTTAATAACATATGGAGAGGAGAACTATCTATTCTGATGCTGTTCAACTTGTTATTGAACATATTGTGCCTTGTCCATGGGTAGTTTTAAATCAAGATAAGACATCGTAAACAGTTTAAAACATCATATTGAACTGAAGGCTGTGTTCCATATTGAACTGAAGGCAGTGTTCCATATTGAACTGAAGGCTGTGTTCCATATTGAACTGAAGGCAGTGTTCCATATTGAACTGAAGGCTGTGTTCCGTATTGAACTGAAGGCAGTGTTCCATATTGAACTGAAGGCAGTGTTCCATATTGAACTGAAGGCAGTGTTCCATATTGAACTGAAGGCAGTGTTCCATATTGAACTGAAGGCAGTGTTCCATATTGAACTGAAGGCTGTGTTCCATATTGAACTGAAGGCTGTGTTCCGTATTGAACTGAAGGCAGTGTTCCATATTGAACTGAAGGCAGTGTTCCATATTGAACTGAAGGCTGTGTTCCATATTGAACTGAAGGCAGTGTTCCATATTGAACTGAAGGCAGTGTTCCATATTGAACTGAAGGCAGTGTTCCATATTGAACTGAAGGCTGTGTTCCGTATTGAACTGAAGGCAGTGTTCCATATTGAACTGAAGGCAGTGTTCCATATTGAACTGAAGGCTGTGTTCCATATTGAACTGAAGGCAGTGTTCCATATTGAACTGAAGGCTGTGTTCCATATTGAACTGAAGGCAGTGTTCCATATTGAACTGAAGGCTGTGTTCCATATTGAACTGAAGGCTGTGTTCCGTATTGAACTGAAGGCAGTGTTCCATATTGAACTGAAGGCAGTGTTCCATATTGAACTGAAGGCTGTGTTCCATATTGAACTGAAGGCAGTGTTCCATATTGAACTGAAGGCAGTGTTCCGTATTGAACTGAAGGCAGTGTTCCATATTGAACTGAAGGCAGTGTTCCATATTGAACTGAAGGCAGTGTTCCATAACTGAAGGCAGTGTTCCATATTGAACTGAAGGCAGTGTTCCATGTTGAACTGAAGGCAGTGTTCCATATTGAACTGAAGGCAGTGTTCCATATTGAACTGAAGGCAGTGTTCCATATTGAACTGAAGGCTGTGTTCCATATTGAACTGAAGGCAGTGTTCCATATTGAACTGAAGGCAGTGTTCCGTATTGAACTGAAGGCAGTGTTCCATATTGAACTGAAGGCAGTGTTCCATATTGAACTGAAGGCAGTGTTCCATATTGAACTGAAGGCAGTGTTCCATATTGAACTGAAGGCAGTGTTTCCATGTATTCCAGGTGTGAGTGAAGAGGACCAGATGTCTCTGTTCCAACTCCTCGCCTCCCTCCTCCACCTGAGCAACGTTCAGATCCAGGAGACATCATCTGACTCCTGCTGCATCAACGTAAGTCCATGAAGATGTTATGTTAGTTTAGATAACTATTAACACAAGCAGGACTGGGAATGCAAATACTCCTATTAAGATTGTTACTCTTGGGTCTCTGAGACCCATAAAAACCTCACCCATTCTCTGAGACTTTATGCTGCTTCTGAGGTAGAGTTATGAGTGTCATAGCATCTGCCTGTCCTGCACAGGAGGTTGATCTACAAGTCATCTATCTTCTGTCCATCAATGAATGGTGCTTTGGACTTGTATATCTGTGTTATATCTGTTTCTCCACTGAACCTCCCGTAGTCAAAGTGACACAACAACTCAGGTGAAATTGAGTGAATTTATACAAAGCCGAGAGCCCGTGGGTAAAAAGGGGACACAGGATTTAACAGTTGTTGACAACTAACAGGAGATGAAAAAGAACAACTGGCATCAGGTCATTAAGTAAAGGAAAAACAGAAAATAGAGGTGTGAAAAGACACACAGCTGACATCCTGCTTGGGTCTGTTTTCCAGATCAACTATGTGCCTGAAATGTCACATTTATATTTTATGTGTGATGTCACCCCCAGGCAGGCGACCCCAGCCTATCGGTGTTCTGTGAGCTGGTGGGCGTGTCCGCAGCGGACATGTCTCATTGGCTGTGCCACAGGAAGCTCTCCACGGCGTCAGAGACCTACGTGAAGCCGGTGTCGCGGCTGGACGCGGTGAGAGGTCGCGACGCGTTGGCCAAGACTCTCTACAGCAGAATGTTCAACATGCTGGTGGAGAGAGTTAACACAGCCCTGATGGCTGCTGGGAAAACACACTGCTTTATAGGAATACTGGATATCTACGGGTAAATACTACTAATGTGAATGAGTGAATGAATGAATGAATGAATGAATGAATGAATGAATGAATGTACAATGAGGAGAGGGGGGTGGGTGGGGGGATTTTATATACATTTTTGTTTTACAGAGGCCAGTTTAGAATTGCAGCCATCTGTAGGTGCACTAGTACACTCACTGCTTTATAGGAATACTGGATATCTACAGGTAAATACTACTGTACTACTAAATGTACTAGTAGTCCAGTAATAATGACATACCTAGAACTAATTGCAAAAAAATCAAACTCAGCTTATTTTGTATCTTCAATATATCCTGAATAACAGATAAAAAGTTGCCTGGAATTGTCTGAGGGGAAAGCTTTGAAAATGGCCTTTACAGTAAGTCCACCATTGACATTCTATTGAAGGCAAATATTTTCTAAATTTCATTGTGCTTTAAGTAGCAAGTGACATATCAAACTACAGAGTTTTCATGGTGCTGAATCCATTCTTAGCATTAGTTTTGCACAAAATCACTCATTGGGTGAAATATCGCCATAACAACTTGCCCAAATGTGCTGATTATAACCTCATCATATTTGTCAACACGCTTATGGCTGTTTCCAACCCAAGGAAGATTTTTGCAAAAGTAATGCTTGGAATGGATTCAGCATCATGAAAACTCTCTAGTTTGATATGTCACTTGCTACTTAAAGCACAATGAAATTTAGAAAATATTTGCCTTAAATGGGATGTCAATGGTGGACATACTGTAAATGCCATTTTCAAAGCTTTCCCCTCAGACAATTCCAGGCAACTTTTTATCTGTTATTCAGGATATATTGAAGATACAAAATCAGCTGAGTTTGATTTTTTGCAATTAGTTCCAGGTTGACCCTTTCTATTCCATATAATGCCTGTACTATAGTACACTCACTGCTTCGTAGGAATACTGGATATATACGGGTAAATTAGTCGTTAGTAGTTAGCATAATTAGGATTACTTAGCATCATTAACATTAGTTATTGAAAAATATCAGAGCTACAAGCTCATAGCTGCCACAGATTGGCATGCTTTAAATACGACTACTGAAGTTTGAAACTTTAGTATGTCCCGAGAGAACTTTTTCATACCTCAATTTCTGTGTTAGGCGATACTAATACCAAATAGCGATACCAGGGAAGAATACGTGTATATACAATAATATATAAAAAATATCTTATATGAATTCCACCAACTGGGAATATCAGACTCCTTACTGAAATGTGCACTTGGACAACTCTAAAGCAAACTCCACATCACCCAACACTTAATTTAACTACCGTAATTTCTGGACTATAAGCCACACCTGAATATAAGCCGCACCAGTTAAATTTGGGGCAAAATACTGATTTTTCCTTGTATAAGCCTCACCCGACTATAAGCCGCACCAGGCTTATAGTCAGGTGCTTCATGTTAGAGCAGTGGTTTTCAACCTTATTGATACCAGGGCCCACTATTTATTCAACATCTTCACCCCACAGACCCCAAAACTAAAGATTTCTTTTGGTTTTGTTCACAATTCCAGGGTGGATTTTCGCAAACAAAAGAGGCAAAACATCAAAATGAGATCAAATTGAACATGACTTATGACTTATTAATTAAGTGGAGCTAATTTAGAAGGTGAATATCATAACTCTTGAGAGTGTAAACATGAAACCAAATGGACCCGCAAGGGTCCATTTGGTTTCATTTTTACGCTCTCAAAGAGTTACATCTGGTTAACCAACTTTCCATCATTTAGTCTGTGGAGCCCACCTGGAACCCTCTCAGGGACCACCCCTGTGTTACCTGTAAAAATCCATAGATTAGCCGCACTGTTATATAAGCCGCAGGGTCAAAAGCATGTAAAAAAAAGTAGCGGCTTATAGTCGGGAAATTACGGTACCATAGTGTCAACTCCTTAGCCTTGTGTCAGAGCTGTAGTTAGACTGACATATTTGCCAATAACAACATGACCCAATCGTGACAAATAACACTTTTTTATACAATACAATAATACTACAATAATACTTTTCCGATACCCATACAGTATTTGCCAAAAAAAAGGGGGACCGATGCCATACTTTTTCCGAGAGCGATGAAGTATCGGAAACATCCCTATTTGAAGCGTTTTTATTTATTTTGTTCTCTTCAGGTTTGACATATTTTTATTAATCCAGTATTTTTTCCTCTTCAGGTTTGAAACGTTCGACGTCAACAGTTTTGAACAGTTCTGTATCAACTACGCCAACGAGAAACTACAACAGCAGTTCAACCTGGTACGGAAATATTAATATTAATATTTATAAATTACACTATGATGAACACTAGCAGCATCTGTCACTAATATTACCATTATATTACCATTGCATTTATTTTCTCTTATTAGATTCTTGGACTACCTTTTCTTAAAGGGAGCTCCATCCATTTTCAACATTTTAATATGTCATTAATGTATACCTTAGAGATGTTGTGTGGACATGATAAACCATCTGTTGATAGCTTGTTGCATGATGTGAAAACAGAACAGATCTACAACAAGCTCATTTGTAATAAGGAATGAGGAGTGTTTTGGCAGGGGGGGGGGGGGGGCAATGCCCCCCTAAATACCCAGTCTGCCCCCCCCCCCCCCCCAAACATGATGGCATGCAAAACAACCCAAGATATTTCAAATTAAAGTTCTCACATTTAAAATGATGTGAAACACTACTACTGCTGCTAACTAACTACAGCTGTGTCACCACTAAACCAACAGCATTTCATCATTGAAAACAGAAAACTCTCTGAGTCAGACCTTTAGCTTTATGCATGCTGCGTGTCTGTTGCAACTTCAACAACAACTGATGTTATTATTGATGCTTTACTTGACTAATAAAAGTCCTGGAACTGAAAATGGTATGGGTGCGGCTTCATCGCCCGTGGCACAAAGTAGTGCCACGGCCCATACCATTTTCTCATGCCCCCCCCCCCCCCCCCCCCCCCAATTGGGAAATGTTACATCCGCCCCTGTTACACAATTTTGGCAGAGTAATATCTTTACTTTACTTATGCTGGAAAAAGGTAATAATATTCCAGTAATATTTAATACAGTGGTTTTCAACCTTTTTCATCCCAGGGACCACCATTTATTCAGCATTTGAGGCACGGACCACCATTTGAGGACATTTTAGCCCCACAGACCCCAAAACTAAAGATTTCATTTGCTTCTGTCCATGACCATTAATCTTCTAGTTGTGTAGATTTGGACTAATTCACGTGATGAATATTTTAACTCTTTAGAGTGTAAAAATGAAACCAAATGGACCCGCAAGGGTCCATTTGGTTTCATTTTTACGTTCTCAAGAGTTACTTCTGGTTAAACAACTTAGCTGGGGACCACCAGGAACCCTCTCAAGGACCACTGGTGGTCCCCGGACCACCTGTTGAAAACCCCTGATTTAATATTTAATTAGTAACTGTCCCACACGTTTTTTTAGTATCTGTTAGAAGAGAATTCCAGTTACATAACTCCAAAGATCAGCTCAGCATGAATAAATATTAAGCACAAACTCAAACAGCTCCAGGTGGATTTTATTTACCGGTTTAGCCGGTCCCTGTGTTTAAACCTGCAGGTTAAACTAAAGGGATATTCCACCACTTTCACACATGCTTTTAAGTTGATTCAGTATTAAAGCTAAGGGAAGTGATTTGAAATTCTTGGTGTAGTACCAGCCTGGTGCACTAGGGGCGCCCAAGAGTAGCTACACTATGTGGTGCTCCATCCTGATTGGAGGAGAATTCACCCTCCACCTGGGGAACTTTTATTAGCTCCTCTGCTAACGTGGGGGAGGGGGAAAACTCCATATATGGTCTGCACACCTTATAATAGAGCATTTTAACAGAAAAAAAAATGGGTGATATCTGACAAAAGTGAAATCACTTCCCCTACCTTTAAAGATGTTTGATATTCATTGTTTTATTTATCAGACACACTGTCAAACCAACCAATCGCATGTTCCTTTTGATCATTCATATGATCACTGATAACTCATAGATCACATATTCACTGAAAACTCTCCTCTTACATAATCTTGTTCACTGCGTTTGAAACTAATCTGTGGTGGAATGGCAAAAAATGTATGTTTTACTTAAAGGGGAATTCCACCGATTTTCAACATTTTAATGTCATTAATATACCTTAGAGATGTTGTGTGGACATGATGAAAAAGTTCACCCAATTCTGTATTTCCTAAAAAATGGAGGTCTGAAAAAATCATTAACATGATGAAATACATCTGATGACATCATCAAGATGTATTTCACCATGTTAATGATTTTTCTTTCACACCCATTTTTCCTGAGAGGGTACAAATGTGAACCAAATGGACCCACTAGGGTCCATTTGGATTCATGTCTATGAGTGATGTCCAGAAAAGAAAAGAGAAAAAAAAAACATTCTAGATCAGTGGTTTTCAACAGGTGAGAGGGTTCCAGGTGGTCCCCAGCTAAGTTGGTTAACCAGATGTGACTCTTGAGAACGTAAAAATGAAACCTGGCGGGTCCATTTGGTTTCATTTTTACACTCTCAAGAGTTAAAATATTCATCATCTGAATTAGTCCAAGTCTACACAACTAGAAGATTAATGGTCATGGACAAAAGCAAAATAAATCTTTAGTTTTGGGGTCTGTGGGGCTAAAA
The DNA here is from genome assembly GCA_039105355.1 of Benthosema pterotum. Classification (NCBI taxonomy): domain Eukaryota; kingdom Metazoa; phylum Chordata; class Actinopteri; order Myctophiformes; family Myctophidae; genus Benthosema; species Benthosema pterotum. Next base: position 97,771 of record CM076969.1, on the reverse strand, counting down.
TGTCCTCAAATGGTGGTCCATGGCTCAAATCCTGAATAAATGGTGGGCGCTGGTATCAAAAAGGTTGAAAACAACTGTTCTAGATAAAATAATTTACAGGAACAGTTAAAGAAAAGAGATGAGAGCTCCCACCATTTGGAAGCTTCAGTTACTTTAAACAAATGAGTTCTTTATTAACGATGCAGGGAGAGGAGAAGGACAAGGGCGACCTCATGAGGTCAACGTCTGTTACTGCAGGCAGACAATACTACTGGATCATTTCTTTATTGGTTTTATCATCATAAAATCAATGACAAATGTTTTTATACACAAAAGAAAAACATAGAGGAATAAAAAAGGAAAAAAGACGAGATAGAAAGTACAAAATTATTAAATTTAAAAGTATTCCATGAAAAGGAGACAAAGCAGCTGTACAGAGACCATGAATACCACCATTTAAAACATTATAATAACCTGTGTGTGTGTGTGTGTGTGTGTGTGTGTGTGTGTGTGTGTGCGTGTGCGTGTGCGTGTGTGTGCATACAGCATGTATTTAAGCTAGAGCAGGGGTTTTCATCAGGTGGTCCGGGACCACCTGTGGTCCCTGAGAGGGTTTCAGGTGGTCCCCAGGCTAAATGATGGAAAGTTGGTTAACCAGATGTAACTCTTGAGAATGTAAAAATAAAACCAAATGGACCCTTGCGGGTCCATTTGGTTTTATTTTCACACTCTCAAGAGTTAAAATATTCATCATCTGAATTAGCACCACTTAATTATTTCTACACTGTTTTGTTTGCAAAATCCAGCCTGGAATTTTGGACAAAACCAAAAGAATTCTTTAGTTTTAAGTCTTTAAGGGGGTGAGACTGTCCTCAAATGTTGGTCCGTGGCTCCAATGCTGAATAAATAGTGGTCCCATGGGATGAAAAAGGTTGAAAACCACTGGTTTAAAACATTGAAATAACCTGTGTGTGTGTGTGTGTGTGTGTGTGTGTGTGTGTGTGTGTGTGTGTGTGTGTGTGTGTGTGTGTGTGTGTGCGTGTGCGTGCGTGCGTGCGTGCGTGCGCGTGTGTGCGTGCGTGCATACAGCATGTATTTAAACTAGAACAACAAGAGTACATGTCTAACTGTGTGTGTGTGTGTGTGTGTGTGTGTGTGTGTGTGTGTGTGTGTGTGTGTGTGTGTGTGTGTGTGTGTGTGTGTGTGTGTGTGTGTGTGTGTGTGTGTAGCATGTATTTAAACTAGAACAACAGGAGTACATGTCTAACTGTGTGTGTGTGTGTGTGTGTGTGTGTGTGTGTGTGTGTGTGTGTGTGTGTGTGTGTGTGTGTGTGCGTGCGTGCGTGCGTGCATGTAGCATGTATTTAAACTAGAACAACAGGAGTACATGTCAGAGGACATCAACTGGACTCTGATTGATTTCCATGACAACCAGCTCTGCATCGGTATGATAGAAGACCGGATGGGAATCCTGGATCTACTGGATGAGGAGTGTAAGGTTAGTATGATAGAAGACCTGGATCTACTGGATCTACTGGATCTACTGGATGAGGAGTGTAAGGTTAGTATGATAGAAGACCTGGATCTGGATCTACTGGATCTACTGGATCTACTGGATGAGGAGTGTAAGGTTAGTATGGTAGAAGACCTGGATCTGGATCTACTGGATCTACTGGATCTACTGGATGAGGAGTGTAAGGTTAGTATGATAGAAGACCTGGATCTGGATCTACTGGATCTACTGGATCTACTGGATGAGGAGTGTAAGGTTAGTATGATAGAAGACCTGGATCTGGATCTACTGGATCTACTGGATGAGGAGTGTAAGGTTAGTATGATAGAAGACCTGGATCTACTAGATCTACTGGATCTACTGGATCTACTGGATGAGGAGTGTAAGGTTAGTATGATAGAAGACCTGGATCTGGATCTACTGGATCTACTGGATCTACTGGATGAGGAGTGTAAGGTTAGTATGATAGAAGACCTGGATCTGGATCTACTAGATCTACTGGATCTACTGGATCTACTGGATCTACTGGATGAGGAGTGTAAGGTTAGTATGATAGAAGACATGGATCTGGATCTACTGGATCTACTGGATCTACTGGATGAGGAGTGTAAGGTTAGTATGATAGAAGACATGGATCTGGATCTACTGGATCTACTGGATCTACTGGATGAGGAGTGTAAGGTTAGTATGATAGAAGACCTGGATCTACTGGATCTACTGGATGAGGAGTGTAAGGTTAGTATGATAGAAGACCTGGATCTGGATCTACTGGATCTACTGGATGAGGAGTGTAAGGTTAGTATGATAGAAGACATGGATCTGGATCTACTGGATCTACTGGATCTACTGGATGAGGAGTGTAAGGTTAGTATGATAGAAGACCTGGATCTGGATCTACTGGATCTACTGGATCTACTGGATGAGGAGTGTAAGGTTAGTATGATAGAAGACATGGATCTGGATCTACTGGATCTACTGGATCTACTGGATGAGGAGTGTAAGGTTAGTATGATAGAAGACCTGGATCTGGATCTACTGGATCTACTGGATCTACTGGATGAGGAGTGTAAGGTTAGTATGATAGAAGACCTGGATCTACTGGATCTACTGGATGAGGAGTGTAAGGTTAGTGCAATAGTTCAGGCCAACATTCAGTAGCATATAGAGCTGTGCAGTCCTGCCCATTTCATGACATCGCCTTGGTTCCAGAAGTGGAATCCTCATTCATTTTTCTCATAGACTTTTCTAAAGTGGTTCATGTTAACTACTTAGTATCCATTTTGCCAGCCTGTACCACCCCCCCCCCCATTGTTCCTTAAATTAAATGAAATATGTTTATTTTTGGATTGATTAATTGACTGATTGTCTTGTGGTTGCCAGGTCCTAAAGGCAGTGACTGATTGTCTTGTGGTTGTGGTTGCCAGATCCTAAAGGCAGTGACTGATTGTCTTGTGGTTGCCAGATCCTAAAGGCAGTAACTGATTGTCTTGTGTTTGGGTTGCCAGATCCTAAAGGCAGTAACTGATTGTCTTGTGTTTGGGTTGCCAGATCCTAAAGGCAGTGACTGATTGTCTTGTGTTTGGGTTGCCAGATCCTAAAGGCAGTGACTGATTGTCTTGTGTTTGGGTTGCCAGATCCTAAAGGCAGTGACTGATTGTCTTGTGTTTGGGTTGCCAGATCCTAAAGGCAGTGACTGATTGTCTTGTGTTTGGGTTGCCAGATCCTAAAGGCAGTGACTGATTGTCTTGTGTTTGGGTTGCCAGATCTTAAAGGCAGTGACTGATTGTCTTGTGTTTGGGTTGCCAGATCCTAAAGGCAGTGACTGATTGTCTTGTGTTTGGGTTGCCAGATGCCTAAAGGCAGTGACTCCTCGTGGGCCCAGAAACTTTACAACACCTTGTTGAAGAAGAACGTTCACTTTGATAAACCCAGGATGTCCAACACAGCATTTATCATCCAGCACTTTGCTGACAAGGTACTCTGATTACTACCACTGATTACCGTAATTTCTGGACTATAAGCCGCACCTGAATATAAGCTGCACCAGCTAAATTTGGGGCAAAATACTGATTTTTCCTTGTATAAGCCACACCTGACTATAAGCCGCACCAGGCAATAAGCTTCATGTTAGAGCAGTGGTTTTCAACTTTTTTGATCCCAGGGCCCACTATTTATTCAGCATTTGAGCCAGAGACCACAATTTAACAACATCTTCACCCCACAGACCCCAAAACTAAAGATTTCTTTTGGTTTTGTTCACACAAGAGGCAAAACATCTAAATTAGACCAAAATAAACATGACTTATGACTTATTAATTAAGTGGTGCTAATTTAGATGGTGAATATCATAACTCTTGAGAGTGTAAACATGAAACCAAATGGACCCGCAAGGGTCCATTTGGTTTCATTTTTACGCTCTCAAAGAGTTACATCTGGTTAACCAACTTTCCATCATTTAGTCTGCAGAGCCCACCTGGAACCCTCTCAGGGACCACCCCTGTGTCACCTGTAAAAATCCATAGATTGGCCGCACTGTTGTATAAGCCGCAGGGTCAAAAGCATGTGAAAAAAGTAACGGCTTATAGTCCAGAAATTACGGTACTTATTACAGATTACTTCATCTCTACCATGTAATCTGCAGACAATTTAATATGGTTAACATGACAATCAAAGCAACGTTTTAAATGCCGTTTTTATTTATTAGAGTAAACCATACATGGTCATATGACATCATCATCATGCGTCAGGAGTTGTTCTTTTAGTGAAATATTGACCATTTTTTCTAATATACATACAATGTGTTGCAAACTGTACATTTTATATATAGAGCCTTTTTAAACCAGCTTTAACATATCATTAAGATAAATTATATTCTAATTGTGTGGAGTATTATTGTGTTAATATGTAAAATATATGCTAATGCTATGCTAACCAGGTGGAGTACCAGTGTGATAATATGCTAATGCTATGCTAACCATATGCTAATGCTATGCTAACCAGGTGGAGTACCAGTGTGATAATATGCTAATGCTATGCTAATGCTATGCTAACAGGTGGAGTACCAGTGTGATAATATGCTAATGCTATGCTAATGCTATGCTAACCAGGTGGAGTACCAGTGTGATAATATGCTAATGCTATGCTAACCAGGTGGAGTACCAGTGTGATAATATGCTAATGCTATGCTAACCATATGCTAATGCTATGCTAACAGGTGGAGTACCAGTGTGATAATATGCTAATGCTATGCTAACCATATGCTAATGCTATGCTAACAGGTGGAGTACCAGTGTGATAATATGCTAATGCTATGCTAACCATATGCTAATGCTATGCTAACAGGTGGAGTACCAGTGTGAAGGCTTCC